>JAKOOJ010000006.1:31674045-32084045 GCA_022577455.1 Arizona elegans | reverse complement strand
TCTAAAAATGCCATGTTGCCTTCTTCTTCAGAGCCAAAGACACACCCCCTGGTGATTTTGTGTCAGGCCAATCAGAACAGAGAGCTGTGCACATGTCACATTTGCCTTCTCAAATTACAAATGCCACGTATGCAGAAAGAGCTGAGCTGCCCGAAACTAAAGTTGCAGCACCATCTGCTGGCGAAAGTAATTTACTAGAGAAAGCTGAAATGCATCACAATTTGAGAGAGCAATTACAATTATTGCAGAAGACTCTCTTAGAGATGTCTTTAACTCACTCAGAGATTCAGGCTGCAATGCCACAAGTATCTCCACAGGCCCAATCTCCAGCACCCCCTGGTGGTGCTGGAGTCCTTTTAGATGGAACACAACAAAGCTTAATGCAGCAAAGGCAAATGACTGCATCTCCAGCAGTTCATGTTAATATTGCAGCTCAAATGCAACAGCCTCAACCACAAATGCATGCACACGTGCCTCCAGCTGTACAACCAGGGCCAGCTCCTGGTCCACCTCCAGCGCAACAAGTGCCTTTACTTCCACAGCCAGCACCTCAAATGCATATTCCTCAACAGGCACCTTCTGTTGCTCCACTGGCTGGTGAGTCAAAATTAAAGATGTCAGGGCAGAATTTCAAGGCCTGGGTCAGTGAGGTTGGACTTTTGCTACGTAGAGAAGGTACCCACTGTATGGTTTTTAATCCTCCTGCTCAGCCATGGACTCCTTCAATAAGAGACTTAGAAACTAAAGCCTGCACAACATTATTGATGTCCATGGATACTGAACTGCAGGTTACATTTCCGCCTGATGCAATGGCCCAACAAATTTGGGTCCAATTGGAAAATTGCTACAGGCCTGTTTCAATTGAATCTTCATGTTTGCTCATGTCTGAATTCCATGGTTCAAGATTGAAACCTGGTGAACAAATTGGAGGACATTTGACCAAACTGAAAGGACTGAGAAAAGAATTAAGAGAAAGAGGCTATAATATTGATGATATTCAAATGATCAGCATTATTATTAACTCTTTGAATTATGAATGGAAAGATGCCATTACAAAGATTAACCAAGTCCCTATTGCTCAACGCACAGTGGACAATGTATGCAGACTTTTAATTGAAGAAGAAGCACTCATGTTAGCCATGCCACACTTGAGAGGACCACCTGCATCAAGAGCTCCAGCTAGAACTTAAAAAGCATCTGAAAGAGTTTTTTGAAATGAACTTGAATAAAGGCACCCCAATGGAAATTGTGTGGGACGCAAGCAAAGCTTATATGAGAGGGGTGCTTATACATATGAACTCTAAACATAAGCGGATTCGACAAAAGAAAAGACTTGAATTGGAAGCAGAAATAAAGGACAAAGAACAGTTACTTATTAAAAATCCAACAGATGAAAGAATACTTAGTGTTATAAAACTTCTGAAAGACCAATTTCAAATGCTTATAGCGGAACAAGTTGCAACAAACTTACAATATGCGAAGCATAATACATTCTGCAATGCTAATAAACCAGGCAGGTGGTTGGCTTACACATTAAGGAAGAAACAAAGCATACGGACTATTGATAGTGTTGATATTGGGGGGAAAGAAGTTTTTCAACAGAATTTAATAAAAGAAGCTTTTCTTCAATATTACACTAAACTATATGCCAGAGAGGAGGTGCAGAATGGACTTATAGAAAAATATTTGGACAATAAAAGAGTTACAAAAATCACTGAGCAACAAAAGGAAAGAATGGATTATCCCATAACAGAGGAGGAGATAATAGCAGCAATAAAACAATTAAAAACAGCCAAAGCTCCTGGAACGGATGGTCTGACAGCAGTGTATTATAAAACTTTACAGGCAGAAATGGTGGAACAACTCAGAGACTTATTTTGCAACATACAACAAGGGGGAAAAGTACCTCCATCGTGGACTACAGCTTATATTTCTTTGATACCAAAAGAGCAAGCAGGTCCTAAAAAACCGGAGAATTACAGACCAATATCTCTTTTGAATACGGATTATAAAATTTACGCAAAAGTATTAGCCAACAGACTGATGCCAGTAATTCAAAAGGTGATTCATGATGACCAAGCGGGATTTATTGAGGGTAGGCACATGAAGGACAATGTAAGGCAAGTAATAGATTTATTGGAATATCTTGAGAAGAATAAACAGATCCCTGCAGTGCTGGTCTTTCTGGATGCAGAGAAGGCCTTTGATAGAGTGGATTGGAATTTTCTATTAAAGACATTAAAAAAAATGGACTTTGGGGACCAATATATACAGGCGGTCTCAGCAATTTATCAAGAGCAAAAGGCACAACTTCAATGGAAGTTTGACAACAGAGTTTAAAATTGAAAAAGGAACAAGACAGGGATGTCCACTGTCCCCATTGTTGTTCATTTTAACACTAGAAGTCTTGTTAAATACAATAAGGGATTCTAACACATTGAAAGGTATAATGATAAGGCAAGAGGATTACAGAATAAAGGCATTTGCAGACGATCTGGTTGTTACCCTAACACAGCCAATGGAATCGATAATCCAGATGAAGGACATTATACAAGACTTTGGTAAAGTTTCAGGTTTCAGATTGAATCAGAGAAAAACTAAGATGGTAGTTAAAAATATGACACAAGATCGTAAACTGGAGTTAGAAAGGAGGGCAGGTTTTGAGATTGTACCAAAGGTAAAATATCTAGGAGTTCAGGTTGCAGAATCAAATATGAAATTGTTTCAAAATAACTATGAGGCGTTGTGGCGAGAGGTGCAAAAAGATATGGAGACTTGGAAAAAACTGCAGCTGTCTTTACTTGGAAGAATAGCAGCAGTTAAGATGAACATTTTGCCAAGATTTCTTTTTTTGTTTCAAACGATTCCGGTGCTCAAAAATGATAAACAACTAAAAGCATGGCAAACTGGTGTCAACAAATTTGTCTGGAACGAGAAAAAACCAAGAGTAAAAATGAAAATTATGCAAGACATTCCAGAAAGGGGAGGTCTCAAACTTCCAAACCTACAATTATATTATGATGCAACAGCTTTGACTTTAGTAAGTGATTGGTTTGGAGGAAAAAAGACTGGAATATTGAATGCAGAAAGTTTTGATCTGGAATTTGGATGGCACGCTTACTTATTTTATGACAGCAAAGTGGATAAAGTATTTAAAAGCCATATACTTAGAGATTCTTTGCTGAGAGTTTGGAAGAAGCACCGAAACAACTGGAATTATAAAATACCGCTATGGCTGGATCTTGGTCATACCTTGTGGAATACAAATATAATGTCACTCGGGGGGTTTTTATATAAAGAGGTTCTTTTTACAGATGCGGGCAGATGGCAGCTGAAGACATTACAGACATTGTTGGCTGAAGGGATTAATTTAACTTGGTTACAATATAATCAACTGCAATTGAGATGGAAAGAGGACCAAAAAACTGGTATTATGATGTATGAGGAAGAATTAGTTAGACATATAAAAGAGAAAGGCCCAATGCATATTAAAAGACTTTATAATGTCTTGTTAGAAAGGGATTCAGAAACTGAACTAGTTAAAGACTGCATGGTTAAGTGGGCACAAAATTTTGAGGAACCAGTGATGTTGGAAACATGGGAAAAAATTTGGGTTCAGAATGTTAAATTTACACAGTCGCAGAATCTGCGGGAAAATTTCTATAAAATGTTTTATAGATGGCATTTAGATCCAAAAAAATTGTCGTGTATGTACCCTAGTGTCCAGCCTAAATGTTGGAGATGTGACTGCTTAGACGCTACATATTATCATGTTTGGTGGACCTGTAAGAAAGTTAAGGCTTTTTGGGTAAAAATTTGGTGGGTCATGCAGAATGTTTTGAAGAAAAAAATTCAATTTTCTCCACAACTGTTTTTATTGGGTATAGTTAAGGGTTTTACATTGGGGGAAACAAAATTGATATTGTACATGATAACTGCAGCAAGATTGTTGATAGGTAAATACTGGAAAAATGAAGCGCTGCCTACGATTGAGGAATGGATTTTGAAGATGGCCAGTTTTGCAGAGATGGCGAAGATTTCAGCATATCTAAAAGATTGTTCTCAAGAGACCTATGAATGGGAATGGAAGAAGTGGATAAATTATGTTCAGCACAAATATCAAACTAGGAAGTATCAAATAGCCTTTATTTAAAAATGTTATATAAGATAGAAACATTTTAGGGTTGAGGATAAAAATTTGCTAGAAAATGTTATATTAAGATAGAAATATTTTAAGGTTAAGGATGAAAATTTGTTAGAAAATGTTATATTATGATAGAAATATTTTTAAGGTAATCAGGATGAAAATTTATCTGAAAATGTTATACCAAGATAGAAATAGGTTAATGTAATGAAGAAGAGCTCCAGCTAGGCGCCCCTTCCGAGGAAGGACCTATGCTCCAAGGATGCCAAGATGCTACATCTGTAATCGTGTGGGACATGCCACCCGGGATTGTCCTCAACGAGTTCCAGCTCCCGTCACGTACCAGCCCAGAGGAACAGACTCCAGAGGCAGAGGCAGAAGACAAGGTCAGCGTGGTTCCAGGTGTGATCCACAAGCTCCGCTCGTCACATTGGCTTTAACCAATGATCCACAACCTCAACCAGAGTACGACAGACAACTCCTGTGGACTTTGGACAGTGGTGCAGCATTGCATGTTACCTACAGAAAGGAATTTTTCACAGAGATGCACAAGCCAGAACCTGAACTACGTGAACTTTACTCTTTTTCCAATCATCCTTGTCAGGTCAAAGGAAAAGGAACTGTTTATGTTGAAGAGCTCGATGCATTCATTCCTGATGTTTATTATATACCAACAGCAACCAGTAACTTGCTTAGTCAGAGTCACTTGTCTAGAATGTTAAAATTCCAGGTTCACCACCTTAAAAAAGCAAGTTACATAGTTAAAGATGGAGATATTGTTGCTGAAACCATATTAATTGGTGGTGTTTATTACTTAAAGCCAAAGCCTAAACTGCAAACACAGGCAAGTATACAAACTCCAAAAAGGGAGAGCACAGGCCCAGAGAGAGATGCTCCAGTGAGAGATCCTGTTGCTGCTCCAAAGGCTCCTAAAGCCAACAAAAAGAAAATTGGGAAACAGGTTGCTCAGAGCAAGCCTGAGGTTCCTCATAAAACTGTTAATGTTGAAAATTCACTAACTGGTAAACCTTTGCATTCCAGGTGTATCCATAAGTGGCATAGAAGATTGGGACATGCCAATTTCCATGTTCTTAGGAAGATGCCAGAGTTCGCAAAAGGTTTGGATCAAAAGGTAGGGTGTTTTTAGATTGTGCTGTCTGCAAGAAAGCCAAATCCAAAGCAGCAGCCGTTCCAAAACGCGCTACACGCCTGTCAACATGTATTTTTGATTTGGTTCACACTGACATAGTTGGTCCATTTCCGCCAACAATTGGTGGTAGAAAATATTTTCTAACAATTGTTGATAATTACTCTAGATATGGATATGGATATCCTATGAAAGAAAAATCTGAGACCTTTCAGATCTTTAAAGACTTTGCAGCCCTTGTCTCTATCCAACATGGAGTAAGCATCGCCAGAATCCAGAGTGACCGTGGTGCCAAGTTCATGTCTCAGCATTTCAGGACTGGATGCGTAAGAATGGAATTCTTCATCAGACATTGGTGCCTTACACACTGGCTCATAATGGGGTCGTAGAGAGAAGACAAGGGATCCTGCAAACCATGATGTGTTGTCTCCTAGAAGATGCCAATCTCAGTAACCCATACTGGGGTGAAGCTATCAAATATGCAAATTACATTGTGAACCATACTTGGAGCAGTGTAATAAACCAGACTCCTTTCTACATGTTGTATGGCTACAAGCCCGATCTCAAAAACATCCATATTTTTGGTTCATATGCTATGGTGAACATTCCCTTAGCTCAAAGAAGGAAAGGAGGTCCAACAGCAAAGAGACTGAGATTTATGAGTATTGATGACAACTCAAAATGGAGTAAATTTATTGACTCTAAATGTGTAATAGTGACTTCCCAATCTGCTAATTTTGAGGAAGATATTCACTGGTCCAGGATTCATTCCAATGATCCTGGAGTTTATTTTCCTAGAGATGATACTGCTGATGCTGCGCAGCCTGATGACCAAGATTCACAGGCGGATGTTCCATCCACCAGTTCTTCTCAACCTGATGTTCCGTCTTCGCAAGCCGCGGATGCTGATACTAGCGACGAATGTGAGGATGAGGACGAAGCAGAAGAAGAAAGGACTGTTGTTCCGAAACGTTCCAAGAGGGCCACAAAAGGAATCCCTCCACAATGATATTCTTGGCAACTGACAAAAGCACCCTTGCCTTTGATTTGCAATGTTACACTCCCACCTGATAATTTCACGCAAATCAAACATCTTCTTGATTCAAAGCAAGACAAATGGTATGAAGCAATGCAGGTTGAAATGGACAGTCTAAAGAAACTTAAAGTGTTTACACCTGCAAAACCTCCAGCAAACAAAAAGGTCATTGGCACTCGATGGGTCTACAGAATCAAAAAGAAGCCAAATGGTGAGTCACTGTACAAGGCCAGACTTGTAGCTCAGGGTTTCGCTCAACGTTATCCTGAGGACTACACAAATACCTACTCACCGACAGTCAGAACTGAAAGTGTAAAAATTGCTTTAGCAACTGCAACTATTCTTGGTTTAGAAGTTTTCCAGTTCGATGTTGACACGGCTTATCTACATGCAGATCTAGATGAAGAGATCTACATGAGAAGTCCTCCAGGATTCCAACAGCAAGAAGGGGATACCTGGTTTCTAAACAAAAGTCTTTATGGTCTGAAACAATCTGGTTTAATGTGGTACTTATGTCTTACTGACAAACTAAATTCAATGGGTTTTATTAAGTCCGAAACTGATGAGTGCGTGTTCACAAAAAGATCTAACAATGCATATGAGATAGTTCTTGTTTATGTTGATGATATTGTTTATATTGGTCCAAATAAGCAAATGAGTGAAATTTTTGCCAAAGCTTTGCAGAGATACTTCACATTGAAATCATTAGGTCATATTAGCACTTATTTAGGTGTTCAGATTGACAAAACACAGAAGGGGTTTAGTCTTTCACAAGAGGATAAAATTGAACAAATTTTGCATCATTGCAACATGAAGGATGCTAACACAACAAAGACACCTGTGCAAACAGATTTTCACAACTTGACACATGAAGCAAGTCCTGAGTTCGAGGATCAAACACTTTATCGTTCAGTTATTGGGTCACTGTTATACATTAGTAGTTGGACCAGACCCGACATTGCACTTAGTGTTAATCTCTTGTCTCGACACGTAGGTAAGGCAAAACAGTTTCATTGGTCATGTATTAAGAAATTATTGAGATACCTAAAGCACACTAAACATATGAAGTTATTGTTAGAACCAACACATACTGATTATGCAGAATTATGTTGTTATGCAGATTCTGATTGGGCAAGTGATAAGAAATCACGGAAAAGTACTTCAGGTTATATGATGTTCTTAAATGGATGTCCTGTTTATTGGCAAGTAGGAAAACAGAATTTTGTTTCTTGTTCATCTACTGAAGCTGAATATGCTTGTGTTTCAGATGCATGTAATTCTCTAACTTGGTTTGATGCTTTGGTCACAGATATCTGGACACATCCGATCCGACCAGTCATAGTGATGGAAGACAATGAATCAGTGGTTTATATTTCTGAATCACATTTCACAGGTTCTAGGTCCAGACACATTGACATCCGTTATCAAAACATAAAACAATTAGTGAAACAAGGTTTTGTTAAAATGCAGTATGTATCTACACATGATCAGATTGCAGACATGCTCAACAAACCGCTTCCAGCAGCTCAACACGAGTATCTGTGTAAGAAGATGTGCCTTATTTGATGATGTACTTGATATTCGCTCAACTGGCAAAAGAAGGGGTTGTCACTGCATTTTTGTATTTACCAGCACAGCTCATTATTTCTGGACTGTCAGACTTTCCTTGGCTTGCCAACTTTTGTTATCAGTAAGCTAACTACGTGTATCCGCATTCCTTTCTTTCCACTTCACACTTTTCTTTGTTCTCTTGCCAGAGAAGTACTGGCTGCTGAAAAGTAGCCGATAGGAACTTTGCAAAAATGTAACAATTAAATTTTTAGATAGTTAGATGTTTTATTTTCTTTACAATAAATATGAATTTAATTAGAAGATGTATTCCGGTTTTATTTTTCAAAGTATACACAAGGAGAATGCCACGATCCAGGCAATTACCCCAGGAAGGTAGCGGGGCTAATTACCTCTGACACTGCCAACACCTAGAAAGAGTAAAGTTTCTACTAGCAGTCAGCACGGGTTTGTTAAAAACAGATCATGCCAAACCAATCTTATTTCATTCTTCAATATAGTGACTAAATTAGTAGACCAGCGAAATACTGTGGACATAATATACTTAGACTTCAGCAAGGCATTTGTCAAAGTACACCACAACATACTTCTTTGTAAGCTAGAAAAAAGTGGGATAGATAGCTTCACCACCAGATGGATTTGCAACTGGCTGACAAACCATATTCAACAAGTAGTCCTTAATGGGTCTAAGTCTACCTGGAGAGAAGTAAGCAGTGGGGTGCCACAAGGTTCCGTCTTAGGCCCAGTATTCTTCAATATCTTCATAAACAACTTAGATGAGGAAATAGTGTATTTTGGATGTTCAGTAGTAGTAAATAAATAGACAAGGAAATTGTATTTCATTGAGGCCTTTGAGGCGAGGAGAGGTGACATCAAGTTGGCCATGCCCATCCAATCACATGACTACCAGCCATGCCCACCCAATCACATGACCACCCAGCCACACCCATCCAGTCACATGACCACCAAGCCACACCCACAGAACCGGTTGTTTAAAAAATTGAATCCCATACTATCTATGGCCCTTAGTTAGAGATTTGGACTTAAATACAGAAAGATTAAAGAGGTGACAATAAGGAAGGACTCATTTATAACAGTACAGAGACAGAGCAGAATATAAGAACAAAAAGCAAACTTGATAAAACAAAGAACTTTGATTTCTGAAGGTCTTATTTGATTCTTGATAGTCACAAAGTAACCTTTCAATAATCTTAATTAAAAACTACCAGTCTTAAATTGAACATTTAGACATACCTAAAGTGTTAGCGTTAATTTACTGTCATTAAATTTCTATCTATTGTTGTATTGGATTTTGATTAGCCTCGCAATGTCAGATATGTCTTATATTGTTACTAGTTGGTTACCCTGGTTAGGCCCAATATAAGAGACTGTAGACTTTCTTGTAATAATAATATTTATTTTCTTCCTCAGAAACACATTTAGACAGCTATCAATCTGAGAAGAGCGAAAGCTTATATACAGAGGAGGCGGGGCTAATGGTAAGTAGTAACCAATGGTAAGGAACACAATGACATCACACAATGACATATGCACAAGCACACATATTTACAGATAGTAGGTTAGGTATTTTCAACTGTAACAAATCCCCCTCTAAAATACCTAACTAATGGTGGGTTTATTAAGTTTATATATGTACATTAAGTTTGGAAGTCAAATACACATGTTGTTTGGTTGCTAATGGCTTAGTGAGGATATCAGCAATTTGTTCATTAGTATCGCAATGAACAGCCTTAATGAATCCTATACATGACAGTTGCCTCACATGTTTATATTTGATATCGATATGTCGAGATCGTTGACCTATCGTTTCGGAAGCTGATATATCTATCGCTGCCTTATTATCCTCATTGATGATAATTGGATAAATAGGTTAATCCCACACATTAGATAACAAATCATCGAACCAAGTTAAATTATTGACCGCTTTGGATAAGCAAACGTATTCGGCTTCTGCTGTAGAGGTGGCAATTAAGTTCTGTTTGCCAGTGTACCAGTGCACCGCACAACCATTTATAAGAAAAACATATCCAGAAGTGCTTTTTCTGCTTTTTGAATCAGTAGCCCAATCTGCATCGGCGTAGCAGGTCAAAGTTGGTTTTTCAGAAATGAATGGTTCTAGGTATAGACATACATTAATGCTAGATTTCAGATATCTCAAAATTCTCTTGATTCCTTCCCAATGGTATAAGTTAGGATTGCTTACATGTCTTGACAACAAATTTACGGCAAGGGTGATATCAGGTCTAGTCCAATTAGATATGTATAATAAGGACCCAATAATTGATCGATATAAAGTGTTATCCTTAAATGGTTCGTATTCATTGTACACATTCCTATAAAAATCAGTTGACATGGGAGTTTCACAAATTTTTGAGTTAACCATATTACATTTTTCTATGAGTTCTATAATTTTGTCTTTCTGGGATAATTTGAAACCCTTATCTGTTTTGTCAATTTGGACTCCTAAATACTTATTTACCTTTCCTAATATTTTTAAGTTGAAATTTTTGCCTAATTGTTCAGCGAAATTATCACATTTAACTTTGTCACTTCCAAAATATAATATATCATCAACATAAATCAAAACATATTCAATAGAATCATTATTTCTTTTTGTGAAAAAACAAAAATCAGATGAAGTAGCCACAAAGCCTATATCGTTAAGTATCTTTGATAAACACTCATACCACCGTTTGCCGGACTGTTTTAGTCCATAAAGGCTCTTATTCAATAGCCAAATTTCTCCCTTTTTTGTATCTTTTCCTGGGGGTGCTTTTACATAAATTTCTTTATCGAGATCAGCATGCAGATAGGCTGTCTGTACATCAAATTGATATACTTCCAGATTTAAAACGGAAGCTAATACTAATGCTGTTTTCACACTTTCTGATCTAACGGTTGGGGAGTATGTGTCTTCATAGTCATCCGGAAACCTTTGAGCAAAACCTTGAGCCACTAACCTGGCTTTGTATAAGAATTTACCATCCTCTAGCTCTTTGATTTTATAGATCCATCTAGTGCCAATGGGGGACTTCTCAGTGGGTAGATCTGTTGGTGTATATACATTTAGTTCTTTTAAACTGTCCATCTCTTTTTTCATTGCTTCCTCCCACTTACTTTTTTCTTCTGGAGGTAACTTAAGTATGTCATCATATGTGTTGGGAGTCAGGTGTTTAGCTTGAATAGACAGTACATAATCATCTAATCTTTTAGGAATTGTGCCCCTATTGGATCTAATGGGCCTATTCTGGGGATGTTCATCGCTATGCATATATTTAGCTTCTTTTTCAGTTAATTGGTCTACCTTCAAAGTGGGGTGTCCTTTCTTCCATTCATCATTAATTGTTTTTGGGCATTTAATTCTGTTCGTGGTTGTGGTTTTGGGATTGGTATCTGATGTATGATGATCTGTGTGCGTGTGTGTAATATTTTTTGATTCTGGATATATTTCGTTGAGATGTAATTTTGACCAGTTCATGTGTTCATGAAACACAGCAGATCTGGATACAATGAAATGGTTATTTTTATCAATGAAGCGATATCCCTTGGTTCCTGATTTGTACCCCATAAATATCAGTCTTTTGGATACTTTCTCTCCTTTGCGTCTTAATTGTGAGGGGACATATACATCAGCAGATACACCAAATACGTGTAAATGCCCAATTTTTGGTTTCCTTCCATACATGAGTTCGTATGGGGTCTTGTTGATTGTACTGGACCATAAGCGATTTATAGTGTAATTGGAATAAGTAAGGGCTTCAGCCCAGAATGATTGGTTTAAGCCAGCATCATCTAACACACATTTAACCATGGTTTGTAGCAAACCATTCTTTCTTTCAGATACTCCATTTTGAAATGGGGAAAACGGACAAGATTTAAAGTGCAATATTCCTTGTGATTTTAGCCAATTTGAAAATTCGTTGGATAGGAATTCCAACCCCCTGTCAGTCATTATTTGTTTAATTTTAGTATTGTGTTGCGTCTCTACTATTTTAAAGAACTCCTTAAATTTTATGAAAACCTCATTTTTGTGATTAAAGGTGTATACAAAACCGAATCTACTGTAGTCATCGACTATGGTTAGAAAGTATCTTTTTTTATATTTAATTGAGGGTTTTAATGGACCTACTACATCCATGTGAATTAGTTGAAAAATTGATTGTGTGGTGCGAGTGGCTTTTTTGGGTTTTGGTTTGTTTTTAATTTTGGATGAATTGCACACAGAGCATTCTAAGTAATTTTTACAGTTCTTTATTTTTAAATCTTCGGAACATTCTAACATTTTTCGTATGACGGGAAAGCTTGCGTGTCCTAGCTTTCTGTGGAGTAAGTGACTACAATTATCGTGAATAGGTCTTCCATTGTTTAAATTTTCAGACATATTAGTATCAGTGTTTGATGCATTATCATTATTACTTTCATCATGGCTATCTGAATTTGGCTTTTTGTTTCTTAATTGATAGTTTGCATAGACTAGTTCGTTATCTTGTGGCAGTAGGTATGTTAGTCCATCATTTGTAAATAGTTTACCTATGTTTCTGTTGTTCTTAGTCATAAATACCTTTCCACCTCTGAAAGTGGTTTCTATTTCATTCTCTATACTTAATTTTAGGGTTGCCAATATGTTATTTGGAATTTCGGGCACAAATAGTACCCCCTCTAATTTCCCTATACCCTTTATATGCGTGTCTCCTATTCCTCTCACTAGGACCTTATTTTGGTTTAATGTAATATTTCTTTTCAGTGAAGTTGCTTAATATTTCTCTATTATGAGTTGTATGACATGTGGCTCCAGAATCTATGAGCCAAGTGTTGAGTGAATCAGACATCAAAATGTTATTGTTTCTTATTCCATATAGTGATCCTTTCTTATTTTCTCTAGGGTTATTTCTGTACATTTGTCTTTCTCTAGGGTGTGGTGATTCTCTTCGCTTATACCTGTAATCTGGGGAAGTTCTGTCTAAGAAGTGTATTCTCCTATCCTTGTGTTGATATGAGTCACTGTATCCTGCATTCTTGGGGCAATCTCTACTCTGATGTCTTTCAGATCCACATATGAGACATTCATGTGGGTACCTATCTCTGACCCTAAAATCAGTTCTTCTTTGATTTCTACCTTCCCTTTGTTGTGTATATCGCTCTCTTCTAAGTCTATCTTCAGTAATAAGCTTATTGGTGAGGTTTTCTAAAGTAATTTGTTCTATACTTAGGTTATCTATTAAGGTAATATAGTTATCCCAGCTGTGATCTAATGAGTTAATTATAATGCTTTTCATGGTGTTATCAGAAATGGTTTCCCCCCTTTGAATAAGGTCTGCTCTTACAGCGTTTAGATTCAAGATATGTTCACTCATGGAGGTATCATGTTTTAGTTTGGCAGAATAGAATTCCCTAGAAATTTTTGTGGTGGTGGCTACACTTTTACTATAGAACAAATTGAATAATTTTTGGTATGTTTCAAATACAGTTAAATTATGCTCTATACTGGGAAGTATACTTGGGGAAATAGAGGCAATTAATATATAATATGCTTTTGTGATGGAGGCAGTCTATTTCATAGGTCCAAGGCTTATCTGGTGGGTTATCAATAAAAAATAAAACATTCTCTTTCAAATATGTAATCTGTAAACACTGGTTCCATTCCATTAAGTTGCTTCCATCTAATCTTAACTTTATAAAGTCTGAAGGTATTGTCCCTGAGTGTTGTGAAGTGTTATTCATGTTTAGTAGCTGTCCATGATTTAAGACCTTAGCATACTCACAATAAGGCCTGGGTATGGTAGATGCATGTCTGTATTTACTTATCTCTATGTTGCGCTGACTTGTATTTATGTTTTCTTCTTCTTTCTTTGCAGGCTCATTCTGGGCATGCTCAGTCCTCATTTTTCTCCAGCAGCCGGCGAGGGAGGTTCCTGTGTCTGCAGCTCCTGGGGTGAAGTCCCAGACGGCCTTCTGTTGCTCTGCTTTGTTTCCGGAGGGCCTCTGGTGACTGAAGAATGCCTGGGGTGCTGCTCTGCTCATCGGGGAGTCTTCTCTGAGGTCGTCAGTAAGTGGAGCTTGAGGCAGGCCGCCATTGCCAATGGAGCTGGGTTGTTCAGGGAGTTGCTCTTCGGTAGGTAAGTATGATTGCCAGCTTGTCTTTCTTCGGGTGGCTAGGCCTTTCTTTAGACAGTCTATTTCTTTTTGGCTTTTGGTAGATGGTAGTTTAGAATTTTCTATTTCATTTTCTGGTTGTTTGTTTGGTATTGTTAGTTTAGTCCCGAGTGCTGCAGTCAGCACCTGTATAGCATTGTCTATTTCTACTTCAGTAGGTTGAGCTTTGTTTTGTTTAAATAATTGTTTTTTATTTGTTTTTGGACTCGGGTAGTCATCTTCTTGGTAGGTTTTGTTTTTTATTTCGTAGTTTGAGGTTTGGAATTCTTTTAGTAATTGGTCAGGCATTTTAGAGGTATTAGGTGAGTAAGATGGCTGCCATGAAAAAGGCGGGAAGCTGTCGCCATCTTCGGTGTCATTTTTGAAGTCAGGGGTTGAGTTTCTTACCTTGCAGTTTTCTTGTTTGTTATTTTCGTTTATCATGCTGCGGATTTTCACAAGCAGATTTGATTCAACTGTAGTTGTTTCTATTAATTCTAGTATTTTTCTTTTTACCTCATCTTCTTTGTTTGGTGTTGAGAAAGTTTGTTCTGCTCCAGCTAGTGGTTGTTTGTTTTATGTTAGCAGTTCATTTTCTTGTAATTGCGTTTGTTTCTTAATATTTTCATGTGGTGTATATTTGTCAGGAGTTAGTTGAGCTGCCATTCTTTTCGTTATGTATCTGGTGGCAGGTCTTCTTTTGTCGTTATGTGAGTCTTGCATCTTTATGTTCGGTTGGGCCTACCAAACCATCCTCTTGCTACCAATTTGTTACTAGTTGGTTACCCTGGTTAGGCCCAATATAAGAGACTGTAGACTTTCTTGTAATAATCATATTTATTTTCTTCCTCAGAAACACATTTAGACAGCTATCAATCTGAGAAGAGCGAAAGCTTATATACAGAGGAGGCGGGGCTAATGGTAAGTAGTAACCAATGGTAAGGAACACAATGACATCACACAATGACATATGCACAAGCACACATATTTACAGATAGTAGGTTAGGTATTTTCAACTGTAACATATATCAAGGAAGAATTTGGACAGTGCTCTGAAGAGGCCCCATAAATTGTGTAGTTTTTTAAAAAGCCATCAAGGGCTCCAAATCATCTTCCTGAGATTTTGCTGAAGTAAGTATTGGATGTTTAGTATGAACAGGACATTTCAATCCCCTCTAAGAAGAAAATAGTGAAATATTCTGTTCATTCTTAGACTGCAGTTGTGATTACTTGAGATTAAGATCTGACATGGTGTTAGCCTTTGTTGCCCCTTTTAAGTCCTGTAACAATTGTTTTACAGAACAACCCACCCACTGATGTTGCTTGTCCCTGCCTTCCCACTTCCTCCACAAATTAGTACTGTCAAATACTGTGTTAAGATATTTAAATTTAGTAGCTGGAGCAGTGGGGTTGTGCAGTGAGCCAGAACGCACAATTGTGGTTGATTGGTTGAAGAATGCTGGCTCCTGCACGAGGCAATCTGCGATGTGATTGGTTGCTATGGGTATGAAGGGATAGTTTCCCTTTTTCCCATCTTTTTCTCCTGTGTGCTCTGATTTACCTCATGATGCTGCTGTTTGAGTTCCAGTGTAATCAGAATCAATAACACCAGGGACTACAAAGCATCCCTTTTTATGAGCTGAAGATTGAGGCAAAATAAGACCCACTAAACCAGAGGGAAGAGGGCCTTTAAATTGAGAAGGAATCAATTTAACCTCCAAGGGAAATTTAAATTCCACAGATTCCTGAGTTATTAAATCGAGCCCAGCACTACCTGCTGAGGCTGGGACTGCAGAAGAGAGGCTGTGGGAGGAGGCATTACTACCGGAAAGGCACTCAATGGGTGCCACACCCATTGGCAAGTTTCCCAACCGAAAACGGCACTGATTAGCCCAATGAAATCTTTTTTTACAAATTGGGCATTTTTTAGAAAGGCGATTTTGAGAGGCTGCAGGAGTCGAGCGACAGTCCTTTTGAAAATGTCCAGGTTTACCACATTTAAAGCAATTGCCAGCAGGACGTTGCCCTTTTTGTATAGCAGCAGCTAAAAGGTGCATTTTATAAGTTTGAGAACCAATATCCTGGCAAACCTGCAGCATGTCAACCAAAGTATAATGATTGGTAGCTTTTAAGGGCTGCAAGGCTCGCTTACAATCAGCATTGGCATTTTCAATAGCTAATTGCTGAAGAAGTTCCCCTGCAGCTTCCTGATGATCAAATTGTTGATGAATAGCTTTAGACAATCTCTCTACAAAATCAGCATAGGGCTCACTAGCCCCCTGTCTAATATTGGAAAAAATTGCTCGTGGTTCTCCAGCCTGAGGTACCTTTAAAAAGGCACGAAATGCACATTCAGAAACAATAGTTAAGGTAGCCGGGGGAAGCCGAATTTGGGCAGAAATTGTAGCAAATTGACCTGAGCCAAAGAGTTGTTCCACCGTGTATGCTCCTCCACCCCCCAGAGCAGCAGCCTGAGCATGTCTCATAAATTCACTTTCCCAAACAACATATTGCATTGAAGTCAAAATCATTCAGAAAACTTGCTTCCAATCCTCAGGAATCATATTATATCCATTTTTTATTCCTTCTACCAAGCTTCTAGTAAAATTACCACCAATGCCATACTCTGTAACAGCCTTTTTTAGTTCCCTCAAAATTTGATAAGGTAACCCTTCCCTTTCTGCTATCTGCTGTCCTGCCAATTGGCCCTGGCCCTGATGATATTGTACAGGACATACAGACAATAATTCAGCAAGTTCTGCCCCAGGCATGGAGGAATCCTGTTTACAGGATTCTACCATTTTTTGAAAAGAGGATAGAACAGCAGAGTCAGAAAGTTTAGTAATCTGACCTGTGTCAGTAGGAGCTGAAGGAGGCAGAGTCAGATAGTCCGGGGAGGAAGGAGGACAGACAACAGCATTGGAGTAACACGGAGGTGGAGAAGTTAAAAGAGACAGTTCAGTATTTCCAATTTTTTCCACAGCATAGCGACATAAATGCCACACATGCCAAATCTCTACCTTAGCTCTTGGCTCAGTATGTAAAACTTTCCCAATTTTTTCCCAATCAGATAATCTTAGAGACCCCTTTTCAGGATACCATAAACACTGATTTGCAATCTCCTGGACCAGCCTTAAGAGACTGCATTGTGATACATCAGTGTGATTTTTCTTAAGTAAATAGCTTAATTCTTCAGCATGCTTTCTTTTCTCAGAAAGCGAAGACCCCATACTTACAGAAACCTTTAAAAAGTTGAAGAAACCACGAGTGCTTACAGAAACCTTTAAAAGGTTGAAGATACCACACGGGTTGACGGTGCACCAAATCCTTGCCGGATGAAGTAAGGGTCCCTATTCAGGCACCACTTGTTGAGTGACCACACACACAAAGGTTGAGAATATATGTGGTAACTTTATTGTCTTACATAGTGACATCATATAGTTTGTTACTTTCAAGTTACAGCATACTTGGCAGAATATCATTGGCTCACAGAATCTTCCAGGTAACTTAAATCACAGGTTAATCATTACTGCTAGCTTAAGCACTTCTAATATTTGGCTATAATTAAAATCTAACACACATCCCACTTCCTCTCCTCCTGTTCCTCTTGTTTACAGAATTAGGGTCTTATCTTCTAATGTAATTTCCTGGCACTCACGTGCAAGTAACCTTCCTTATCTGAGGTTTGCCATCCAAGATAGGAAAATCCCTGCACATATGCAGATTGTGGATTCCTACATAGAAGCTGTGGGTATGTTGCGAGATCGGAGTTGTTGCTTTTCTTTTTTTTTTAAAAAAAAAATAGTCTTTATTTACATTTTCCTTTAAAAACAAACAAAAAAATAACAATACACCATATAAATAACGTACAACACAAAGAACATTACAAATAACACACAAGTGATAGGTACAGATGGTACCTTCATATCTGAGTATTCAATATAATATTACATTCCAGGGGAGATAGAGCAACTCATCTCTCTTAATATATCAATTAGGTCTAACCGACCTCACTTAATATAGTTTCCTCCTTAACAATCCTTCCATATTTATTTTGGTTATGATATTCTCTTCTCTAGCCAAATATATAATTTCTCCCAGGATAAACATGTTTGTGTTTGGTCCTTATCTTTTAATTTTTTGGTTAATTTATCAGCTTCTGCACAATCCAGAATCTTTTTTATGATTGCTTCCTCTGATGGGATATTCTGTTTTTTCCAATGTTGAGCATATATCAATCTCACCGCTGTAATAATGTGAAGAGCTAAATACCATGAATCTTTCTTGATCTTATCCGGTTTGGAGCCAAGCAAGCATGTCTCTGGTGACCATTAAATTTTTTGTTCTAAAATCTCATTCAACCATTTTTTAATTTTCCCCCAAAATTTTTTTGCTTCCTGGCATGTCCACCATTGATGATAATACGTGCCTTTTTCTTGCCCACATTTCCAACAAACCACCGATTGTCCAACAAACATTTTAGCCAGTTTATCAGGGGAGAGATGCCACCTATATATCATCTTATAGATATTTTCCTTGTAGGTCGTGGAGACTACTAATTTCATATTTTCCCACCATACTCCTTGCCATTTGTCTAAGTGAATAGGGTACCCAAAATTTTTCCCCCAAGCAATCATTGTGTCTTTGATTATCTCATCACCTATCTCTAATTCCATTAGTAATTTATAACTTTTTGAAATCATGTCTTTTTCTTGGCCCATCAAAATTTTGTCTAATTTTTGTAACTCCACATATATGCCTTTCCCATCTCTGTCTTTTTTGAATTTGGATTGGATCTGCAAATAGGTCCACCAATCTATTTGTATTCCTAATGAGTTCAATTCTTGTTTGGATTTTAGTTTACTCTGTACATTCAATAAATCCTTGTATGTTAATTTCTTTGTTGGGTTATAAAGTTTAGGATATGTCAATGCTTCCACAGGAGATATCCAGCATGGTGTTTTAATATAATATTTTTTACTGATCTTTTCCCAATTTCGAATTAGAATGTTTCTTATGTAATGTCTAGTAAACCATTTACTTTGTGGGGAGCCATTTCGCCAGAGTGCCATGTGCCATCCCTGTTGTAGGTCGTAACCTTCTAGTTTAAGAAGACGATTATTACCCAAGGTAATCCATTCTTTTACCCACGTTAATAACGCTGCTGAATAATAATTCTCCCAACATGGTAGTCCTAGGCCTCCTTTTTCTCTTGTCTCCTGCATCATCTTTTTCTTAATCCTTGGTTTTTTCCCCTGCCAGATAAATTTAGTTATTATTTGGTTTAGTTCCCTAAAAAAAATTTTGAGTAAATTCGCTGGGGCAGTTTGGAATAGAAAATTAAATTTTGGATAGAATAGAATTCTTCCGCCTTCTCAACAGTATTTAATCGGTATCTTTCTCCTTTATATCTCAAAATTATACCAGTTGTATTTTACCCCATTTGTCTAAGTTTTTCCTTTTTTGAGATAGTAGTTTATTGTAGTTCTCCTCTTGTATACTTGAACATCTACCAGATAACGAAATTCCCAAGTATTTAATTTTATTAACTATTTTCAACCCAGTCATTTCCTGTAATTCTTTC
This sequence comes from Arizona elegans, assembly GCA_022577455.1. Lineage (NCBI taxonomy): Eukaryota > Metazoa > Chordata > Lepidosauria > Squamata > Colubridae > Arizona > Arizona elegans. The sequence goes on along the minus strand of JAKOOJ010000006.1, from coordinate 32,064,412 downwards.
TTATCTTCCTCTAAGATATTCTTTGTTAATAAATTTGCTTTCTTTTTGTTAATCAATAATCCTGCTACTGCCCCGAATTCCTCAATCATCTCTAAAAGGTGTATGCAGGATTTTATTGGTTCTTCCAAGATGAAGACCATATCATCGGCAAAGGCCTGGGTCTTGTATACTTGTTGCCCTATTCTAAGTCCTTTTACTTTTCCCTCGTTCCTTATTTTTCGTAATAAAGTCTCTAATGTTAAAATAAAAAGTAAGGGGGAGAGGGGGCAACCCTGTCTTGTGCCTTTATTAATAAAAAATTCTTCTGTTAGGTCTCCATTTATCAGTAATCTAGCCTTTTGCTTAGAATAAATGGCTTTAATTGCATTTGTAAATCTCTGTCCAAAACCCATGTATTCTAGCTGCACTAATATAAACTCCCAGTTAACCCTGTCAAAAGCCTTCTGGGCATCTATAAATACTAGTGCAGCTTGTTTGCCTGGATGCTGTTCATAGTATTCCAAAACGTTTAACATAATTCTCAAGTTATCTCGTATTTGGCGTGATGGTAAGAACCCATTTTGGTCGGTATGTATGAATTCATTCAGGAAGCCTTTTAGTCTATTTGCCAAAATTGTTGTGAAGATTTTATAATCGGAATTCAAAAGAGATATTGGGCTGTAATTTTTTATATCTGTCGATGGGGGGTCTTCTTTTGGAATTAAGCTAATATTGGCCTCTCTCCATGAATGGGGAATTTCTGCTTTTTCCAAAACATCATTGAATAGATCTTTCATATGTTCTCCCATTACCTCAAACATTGTTTTATATAACTCCACCGGGAGTCCATCTGTGCCAGGTGTTTTTAAATTCCCTTGTTTCTTCACTGCTCTCTCAATCTCCATTAAGGTAATTTCCTCTTCTAATATTTCTTTCGTTAAATTAGATATTTTGGGTAAATCCGAATTCTCTATATAGTTTTTTATCGTACCTGTAAAAGTCTCTTCTTCTTTATATAATTCTTTATAGAAGTCCACTGCAATTTTTTCCTTTCCTCCTTTATCTCTTATTAAATTTCCCTCTTTATCTTCTAACTGATCAATTCGTCTATTTTGTTTCTCTTTTTTAAGTCTATATGTTAGCCATCTTCCTAATTTATTAGCTGATTCGAAGTGTTTTTGCTTTGCTACTTTTAACTTATCTTTCAATTTGTCCAACTCTAAAATATTAAGCCGATGTTTTAGCAATATTGCCTGTTCTTTCGCTTCCATAGATAGTGGATTATCTTGTAGCTGTTTCTCAGCTTTCGTTAATTCATTTACTATCTCATTCCTTTCTTGCTCTTCTTTTTTATGTTTGATGGCCATATGTTTTATAATAAGACCTCTTATGAAAGCCTTATCAGTATCCCAAATTATTTGTAATGGCATTCCTGGTGTCTTATTTTCTTGAAAGAAGAGGGTTATTTCTGTCTTCATTTTTTTGTGTAAATTCACTTTCATTTAATATCTCTGTTCTCATCATCCATCTCCTTCTATTTTTCCCCTCTTCCTTTAATACTTCCAAAACTGGATTGTGATCCGCCCAATCGTTCGGCAAGATTCTAATTTCTACTATTTGGGAGTTAAGTTCCTGTGACTGTCAGCCTCCTCTGGAACCATCTGTGCTCCGCCGAACAAACACCACACGCACACACTCAAAGGTGGAGCTATCCGGTTTAATCGTAGCTTACACGGTGGTCATACAGTAAGCGCTGAAGTTTTCTGATGAAAAACAAAGTCGGAGACGCCCGATTCCTCCACTTATCTGGCTTTATAGAACGCCCCCAAGCGCCCCTCCCTTGCTCAATTGTGCATTTAAAGTGACCGCGCTATTTAATCCTTCAGTTACTTCCGGATCGCACTGTCCCTCGCATTGAAAGGCATTTGTTTCCTTTGACATCGTTTTATTGACCCTGCCCCCAGATTCCCTATCCCGTCCACCACCTGATATCACCGTGCCCTGCTAAACACTACAACACCCCCCTTCACTGTGTCTCTGTTCTTCTGGCTTGTCACAGTCCCCGGGATCATGTGTCGAGGGAATGGCTGACACTCGACATGCGCCCCCCCCCACCAGGTCTCTTCCTGTAGGGACATAAAAACATTCGGTTATTCTCATTAAGTGGGAAAGTGTCCACCTGGTTTGTTTGGATATGTTTCATGGAATTGTTTTAGTAATCGTGGAGCATCTATATCCTTCGTTTTCACCCATGTTGCTTCTGATATAGGGTATCCCTTCCAATGTACTAAATACCTAAGCTTCCCATGATATATCTTAGAATCGAGGATCTTTTTAATTTCGTATGAATTTCCTGTCACAGGCCCTGGACGTGTTCCTGTCTCTCTTATTTTGGCTGCTGGTTTTAGGAGACTACTGTGGAATACTGGGTATATTCTTCTCAGTAAGGGGGGTAGTTTTAAAGATACCGTTACGGGATTTATTATTTTGGTGATGGGAAAGGGACCTATATACTTTGGGCCTAATTTTTTACTGGGCATACACAGATTGATATATTTTGTGGACAAATACACCTTTTCTCCTATTTCGAAGGGTAGGTTATCTCGTCTCCGTTTGTTTACTTGGGTTTTGTACACTTCAGAAGCTTTTTCTACTGCATTTTTGATGTGTGGCCAACTCTGTTTAACCTTCTCTGTCCATTCTTTTGGACTATGGGAACTAGTCATTTGTACATCTAGATCGGGGATGGCCGGGAACTCTTTTCCAGAAACTACTAGGAAGGGTGTATAACCAGTACTGCTGTGCACGGTGTTATTATATGCTGATTCTGCGAAAGGTAAGAGTTCGTATCAGTCTGTTTGTTGGTATGACACATAAGAATGTAGATACCTTTCTACCATGGCATTGGCTCTTTCAGCGGCTCCGTTGGTATTTGGGTGGAACGCAGAGCTCAGTCCCTGTTCTGTTCCTAATTGTCCTAGGAAACGTCTCCAGAACCGGGCGGTAAATTGGGGACCTCTGTCTGAGATTATATGTTTGGGTGTGCCATGAAGTCGATATACGTGTTGGACAAACAGTTTCGCTAGACGCCCTGCGGACGGTAGTCCTTTACAGGGGACAAAATGCGCCTGTTTGGAAAACAGGTCAATAATAGTCCATATTACATTGTGTCCTTTGCTGGGAGGTAATTCGACTATGAAATCCATGGCTATATCTTCCCAAGGTCTCTGTGGTTCAGCCACCGACTGTAATAAACCAGATGGTTTCCCTGACAAGGGTTTAGCTCTTATACAGATGGGACAGCCTTGTACATATGTCTCTACCTGTTTTCGCATATGTGGCCACCAGAACTGTCTCCTCACTAGATGCAATGTTTTCACGAAACCGAAATGCCCTGCTGTTTTTACATCGTGGCATTGTCATAACACCTTATCTCTCAATCCTTCGGGGATATATAATTTATCTCCTTTCCACATTAGTCCTCTTTTCTGTGTCACTATCTGGGGATTGGTCTTCAGCCAACTGTCTGTTGCTAATTTTTTCCTCAACTCCACTATCCAGGTTGTGGGGAGCGGGAATACGTCCCTTCCTTGCTTTCCTGTCTGTTTATAAGGTATTAAGGCTTGTGTTATCTCCTCTTTTTGGCTCTCAAATTGTGGCATGCGTGATAGGGCATCAGCTAAATAGTTCTTTCCCCCTGGTATCGCTTTCAGCTTGATGGTAAATCTGCGGAAATACTGCGCCCAACGTGCCTGTTTTGGGGACAGTTTACGAGGCGATTGAAGTGCCTCTAGATTTTTGTGATCCGTCCATACCTCAGATTCTATCTTAGTCCCTTCTAGCAAATGCCTCCACGTTTGCAAGGCCCATTTTATGGCATACGCCTCTTTTTCCCAAACCGTCCAATTTCGTTCTGTATCGGTTAGTTTTCGGGAGGTGTAGGCGCATGGTTGAAGAAACCCATGTTCATTTCTTTGTAGGAGAACACCCCCTACCGCCACATCACTTGCATCTGCCTGGATTACAAAGGGTTTTGATGTGTTAGGATGTCTTAGTATGGGTTCATTAGCGAAGAGGGTTTTCAACGTGTCAAATGCACGTTGACATGATATCGTCCAATTTATTTTTTGTTGTGGGTTGCCTTTCCCGACTGCACTTTTTCTCGTCTTTAAGAGATCAGTCAACGGTAAAGCCACCTTAGCGAATGAGGGGATAAATCTTCTGTAAAAATTTGCAAAGCCCAGAAAACTTTGTAACTGTTTTCGGGTCTTTGGAGCCTGCCATTCCAACACTGTCTTAACCTTATTTGGGTCCATTTCAATCCCTTTTCCTGAAATCCTAAACCCCAAGTAATCTATCTCTGTCTTGTGAAATTCACATTTCGATAGCTTTACATACAACTGAGCCTTCAACAACTTCAGTAATATTTGCCGTACCAGACGAACGTGTTCTTCTAGGGTATTGGAGTATATTAGAATATCGTCTAGATAAACGAGAACTCCATGATACAGGTGATCATAGAGTATACTATTGATAAACTGCATAAAAACTGCAGGGGCCCCCTGTAGACCAAATGGCATGACCCGGAACTTATAGCTGCCCAAAGGGCAGTTAAATGTGGTCTTCCATTCATCACCCGCTTTTACCCGGACCCTGTAATACACTTCTCGGAGGTCCAACTTAGTAAAGATCTTCCCTGTCGTGAGAGTGGAAAGCAAATCCGTCATAAGGGGTAAGGGGTAAAGGGGTTCCATACAGACAGCGTTTAAACCCCGAAAATCAACACACAATCTTAGCCCTCCATCTTTCTTCTCCTTAAACAGAACTGGCACCGCCATATGCGCACGACTGGGCGAGATAAAACCCCTGGCTAGGTTCTGATATATAATGCCGCAATTCCTCTAATTCAAGGGGAGTCATGGAATACATGCGGGGTTTAGGTAAACTAACACCTGGTTTTAACTCTATCGCACAGTCTGTAGGACGGTGGGGTGGAAGGGCCTCACATTCCTTCTCACTAAACACACGCCATAGATCTCTGTATACGTGTGGGACTTTTTCTAGACAGGACATCTCCTTTCCAGTCGCTCCTATATCTCTACTGTCTTCAGGTGGATCAGGGCCTACTGCCAAGCGTAATTTGCGAAAAACCCCTTCCCACCAAATGGTAGGTTTCCACTTATCTAACCATGATAGGCCTAGAATGATGGGTTCAATCATTTTTTCTACAACCACAAATCGTATTACTTCCCGATGATTCCCGATCTCAAGTGTCACAGATTCTGTAACATGGGTAGCTGGTTGTCCTCCTAGCGTTGAACCATCCATTTGCTCAAAATAAATAGGTTTTTGCAATTTCACTACACGGAGTCCAAGACTGTCTGCTATTGCCCTTCGTAAAAGGCAACGGGTGCAACCAGTATCTACTAAGGCCCCTTGCTGTTCTAATCTACCCGACCCAGGGTGTTTTAGTGTCACCTAGATAACGAACGGTCGAACAGGATCACATACCATAGGATCCGTGTGTTCCGTTTCCTCCTCAATGTTCCCCTCCTCCGTCGGTGTTCGGATGATGTCAGGAGATCCACCATTGCCATCACGACCATTGGCCTCGCCACCTCTTGTTTGAGCCGCGATACGAGAGCGCTCCGATAGTCTGGAACGGAAACCCGCCCGCCTACCGGAACTTGATGCCTGGATGTCTGGGGCCCGGAGAGGCGGGAGTGGGCAATCAAGCGCTCTGTGGCCCTCCTGGTCACACCGGTAACATCAGAATGGTCTTCGTGAGGCAATACCACCTCTTACTCCTATAGGCATATATGTTCGAATGCCTCCCCGCTCTATTGGTGGCTTCTCCAACACTTTCCGTGGTGGGGTCACGGTGTCGCTTCGCATCCGGAACTCCTTCAGGCCTACATCCAATTCGACAGCCGCTTTATACCAGGCCGTTATGTAAGGACCAAGGCCCCTATAAACGCAGGCCTGACGTAGGTCTCTATCCAGCCCCTTATGGAAATGGTGAACTAATAAACGTTCAGGCCAGCCCCTCAACCGATTAGCCAAGGTACAGAATTCCTTTACATAGTCTTTAGCCGCTCGTCCATTTTGTTTTAGTGAAACTAGATCGCTTTCGACAATGGCCTGGGTGCTGGCATCGTCCTCAAATTGACTTCGTAACGCTTCCAGGAACAGTCCCAAATCTGCCAGTTCTCGAGCGTGCATGGTGTGTAAACTGGCCACCCAGTCAGCTTCCTCACCTGTCAAAACCGTTGTAACTACTACTACTCTGGCCCACTGAGAGGAATAATAGTGCCCATAAGCATCCATATAGCTGATCACCTGGCTTAGAAAGAGGGCTACACGGTCTGGATTCCCATCGAACATGGCTTGTAAGGGAGGGAGACCCCATGGTATTTGCTGTACCCAAGGCCCTGGGATCCATGCAGGTGCTGGATCCCATGCATGCCTGGACCGCTCTCCACTCCGAGGGGCTCTTCGTTCCAGTGAGCGGGACCGTCTAGCAGCAGGCTCACCTTCCTGGTCCTCACGATGCCCCTGACTATGTGGCTGTTGTTGTGTACCATGTATCCCCTCGCTTGACAAGGAACCTCCCCCCTGGGGAGCAGGGTCCTCATCCCTTCTGTCCCTATATCGACTATGGTCTACTCGCAGCTTTGGACTGGCCAAATGCACCCTGGATTCGGATATTCTGCCCATTGATGCTCCCACCCCACTCTGCCACGTGTTTGACTGGTCTGCCCCGGGCACCCAGGGCTGCCAAGAGGGGGCATCCCGGAAGCTAGCTTCCCCAAATCTCTCCCTCAACATATCCATGGTGGTTACACCGGGGCCAGAAGAATAATTCCATTCCCCCTCTTCCTCCTCCTCCATCCATTGCCTTTCCCACCATCCTTGGAATTGAGGGGCTGGAGGGGGGTTAGCTGACGTCTGAAACCCCAACTTCCCTAGTGTAGCGGTACTTTGCCACCAATTTCCAGATGGTTTTCGAGCAGCTTCAGTCCCCAATGAATCCTGTCTTTCCTGCTTGTCTTCTGGGGGCGGGGGTGACACCACTCTCTGTTTGGGGCGTACCACTGGCTGTTCGCAATGCTCCTCTGTCTCCACGTTCTCCTCCTCCTCTGCCTCCAGCTCTGTCCCCAAATCCAACACCGTGGCATCATCCATCACGGCCTCTGCCATCACAGCTGCTTGCAGTCCTCAGACAGAAGAATAAAGCGTCTCCGACTTTCTGTCAGCCTCCTCTGGAACCACCTGTGCTCCGCCGAACAAACACCACACGCACACACTCAAAGGTGGAGCTATCCGGTTTAATCGTAGCTTACACGGTGGTCATACAGTAAGCGCTGAAGTTTTCTGATGAAAAACAAAGTCGGAGACGCCCGATTCCTCCACTTATCTGGCTTTATAGAATGCCCCCAAGCGCCCCTCCCTTGCTCAATTGTGCATTTAAAGTGACCGCGCTATTTAATCCTTCAGTTACTTCCGGATCGCGCTGTCCCTCGCATTGAAGGGCGTTTGTTTCCTTTGACATTGTTTTATTGACCCTGCCCCCAGATTCCCTATCCCGTCCACCACCTGATATCACCGTGCCCTGCTAAACGCTACAACACCCCCCTTCACCATGTCTCTGTTCTTCTGGCTTGTCACAGTCCCCGGGATCATGTGTCAAGGGAATGGCTGACACTCGACAGTGACATCCAAATCATGTCCAATCTGGACCACGATTTATGTCTAGAAGAATAATAGGTAAATTGCTCCACATTTAAATTATGATCACGCCAGGCGTCTTTCAATCCTAATTCATCTCTCATTTCCTTACAGATAGCTGGTAAGTTCCTCTTGTCTTGTCCTTTATTTCCTTTTTTGGTAGTGTCTCCTGTTTTATGATCTTGTGTCCTATCAATAATTGCATTAAAGTCACCCATGAGACATACTTGCTTGTATTCCATTTCTCTGATTTCTCTTCATATTCTTCGGAAGAATAAGCTTTGTTTAGCATTAGGGGCATAAATTCCAATCAATAGTACCTTATTTTGTAATAGTTCCACTTCTAACATTAGTATTCTTCCCTCTTTGTCAGCAAATAGTTGTTTCGGTGAGAGATGTTCTTTTACAAATATAGCTACTCCTCTTTTCCTCTCCTCAGAGGCCGCTACAAACAGTTTCCCATTGGGACATTTCAGTAAATTTGTTTGTGACAATTTAATATGAGTCTCTTGTAAACATGTTATATCTGTTTTGGCTTTCACTATTTTGGATAAAATATGTTTTCTTTTTGTCGCGGCATTAAGACCATTAACATTTACTGTCAGTAATCTCACACCTTGATTCATTTCTCTCTATTTGCCTCTTTAATCTTAGCTGCTAAGCGAGTCTCTACCCCATATTCTTCCACACCCCCTTCTCCCCCCCTCCTCCCATTTCTTTTCCCCTTTCTGCAATCTGCTTGTGCTCCTCTCTCCTTTCTCCACTCCTCTTTCTGATCTCTCTGACTCTCTTTAACTACTTCTTTGTCTCTTTTGCTTTTGCCATGTCCAAAATAAGTCTCACAAAAATCTTGTGCATCGTATATATTCTCAATTTTAATTTTCCGCTCTTGCCATGTCATTAAGAGTCCTTCAGGCAGTAACCATCGATACGGTGCATTATGTTTTCTCAATTGTGAGGTTATAAATTGGTAGTTATGCCTCTGCTCTCTCACTCTTCTGGGGATCTGTTTTAGAATTGTGATCTGCCGTCCTTTATATGTAACACTCTGATCCCTAGCTTTGTGGAGAGTTTCGTCTCTTAAAGTCTTTTTGGTTAGCCTCACATGTACTTCTCTAGGCAAGTTGTGACGTCTTGCATAATTGGTATATACATGGTATGCTTCGCCTATATCGCCACGTATGTCCTCTTTCCTCCTCCCCACTACTTCTGCAATTACTTCTCCCACAATTTCATCCAGCTGTTCTTCTTTATCCTCAACCACATTTTGGAGACGTAGGGAAAAAGCAGATTTTTCCATCTCTAAAAAGACTATTTTGTCCTCAATTTTCCCCACCGCTTGCGCATACTTCTTTTCACACTTATCAACTCTTTTGGAAGTTTTTTCCACCTCTATCAATCATTCTTCATGTTCCAAGATAGTTGTTTTCACTTCTCCCAAAGTCTCTTTCATTTGTATAATTTCTCCTTTTAGTCCACTCATCTCAGCCTTCAGATCATCAAAACTTTTAGCAATTGATTCTTGATTTTTTTCCATGATTTCTTGGATATTTTGAAACATCGCCTGCATGCCTTGCATCGTAATTGGCTTTTCTGCTGATGGTAAGTTTTCAGACGATTTTCTTAATCCTGGAGGAGTAGTTATCGGGGAGGATGCCACTGTAGAGGCTATATGTTTCTTTGTTACTTTCATGGATGTAACTGTGGTGGACATATTGGCTAAGCAAAAGATATCTTCCCAACTTATCATACACAGTTATTACTTCGTCTATTTAACTTAACACCCCCTTTGAGTATACTCTTACTATTCTTAGTCTCGATCCTATATAATCTTATCTATCTAAATTTAATATACAATCTGAGCATATATATATATATATATATATATTAATAATCAATCAATTAATCCACAATCCTTATAAGCAATTGATAAACAGTTATAAATATTAAATATATCAAACAAATATAAATCGTCAATTGATTCTTTAGGAGGATATTAATCACCAGTATCAAATTAATTAGTATAGTTCATCAGAGTTCATCAAAATAATTAAATTAAACTGGAAAGGGCTCACTGTTAAGACTCCTGGGAGGAAGGGGGATCAGGAGATGTTTTACCCCCTATTCATCCTCCACTTCCTGTAGCTGGTAAATCCAGGCTTATTGTTCTTTAGCCACTATAATTCAGTAGTCTAATTAAGTCTTACTTCCATTTCTCTCGGTTCCACAGCAGCAAGATAGTCACAAAGTTGGTAAATAAAAGCTTCTTTCACTTGTAGTTTAAGCAGCTGCTATTTTCTCTGGTTGCTACACAGTCCCTTTAATCTTCAAATCGCTCTCCTTCTTCCTCTTTGTCTGTCTGTTCTGTTTTGCCTTGTCTCCCCGAGCCGGTCAAAACCGCGTCATTGGCTTCGGGGCTGCTGTTTCGCAGCCTTCTTCCTGTCCTCCGGATCCTCGGAGCTCGCACTTCATCACGGGGAGGGGTCGCACTCCCCCCTCTCACCTCCGAAGAAAGCCCCTCTGCTCTCTCAACCTCTCCGGGGCTGAGAACGGCAAAGAAAAACGCTGTGGAGTTGCTGCTTTTCTATGTACGCTGTCTACAAGCGATTGCGCACTCCGGCCCCCAATGCGCAACTCGGGTCCTGGGTTGCACAGAGCCTCAGGCCCTGGGCCCGCGGTTGATGTTAGGTAATGCCAGGTCAGTTGTTAACAAAGCCCCCCTCATTTGTGATCTTATTTTGGAGAGGGGTGCAGACCTGGCAGGTATTACAGAGACCTGGTTGGGCCATGAGGTGGGGTTCCCCTCGTTGAAATGTGCCCACCAGGTTTCTGTGCATTTCACCAGCCAAGGGCTCAGGGGAGGGGTGGGGGAGTGGCAGCGATTATTAGGGAAAGTCTTAGTCCGAGGGAGACCAGTGTTCCTCAGATAGCTGGATGTGAGTCCCTCCTCGTGAAGTGGGGCCATGGGAGGCAGATGGATTTGCTGATTACGTACCTGGCTCCCTGCCACATGGCGGTGACCCTGCCCGAGCTGCTCGACATTATTGCCGGGGTGGCGCTTGATACCCCCAGACTTATTGTCATGGGGGATTTCAACCTGCCATCTGCAGGTGAGGCGTCAGAGGTGGCTCGTGAGTTCATGGCTTCCATGGCGGCCATGGATCTGACCCAATTAGTTCAGGGCCCCACTCACACAGGGGGACACACTCTGGACTTGATTTTTGTCTCTGGTCAGTGATTGAATGATCTTGGTAGAGGGGAGTTAGACATTAAACCCTTGTCATGGACAGATCATTCTCTTCTTTGCTTGGACTTTCCTGCCGTTTCCCCCCACCACAGGGAGACGGAGCCAATTAAATGGTTCCATCCCAGGCACCTGATGGATCCTGAAAGGTTCCTGACAGAGCTTGGGCCGTTTCCTGAGACCCTGGCACACGACTCGACTGAAGACCTGGTGGCCGCCTGGGAGAGTACGGCCGCCGGGGCTTTGGACCATGTCGTGCCTTTGCGACCTCTGACCCGATGCCAACCTCAATTGGCTCCTTGGTTCTCTGAGGAGCTGAGAGAGATGAAGCGTCAGAAAAGACACCTAGAGAGCATTTGGAGGACTAGTCAATCCAATTCTGACCGGACACTGGTGAGGTCTTATATCAAGACCTACCTAGTGGCGATAAAAGCGGCAAAATCTAACTATTTTTCTGCTCTTATCGCATCTGCAGAGAACCGCCCAGCCGCTCTGTTTAGGGTGACCCACTCCCTTCTTCGGGGGGGCGGAGTGCGGGAAGATCCCTTGCAGAGTCGAGCTGAGGATTTTGTGCAATTCCTGCATGATAAAGTCGCTCGGATTCAGGAAGGCTTGGACTCCGACTGGGTGAGTCCGGGGGAGGAGACGAGGGTAGGTCTTTAGAACACTATCTGGGAGGAGTTTGATCCTGTGGCTCCCAAGGATGTGGACAGGGTTCTGGGTAGGATTACTGCCGCCACATGTTTATTGGACCCATGTCCCTCCTGGTTGGTACTGGCCTCCCGGGAGTTTACATGAGGCTGGCTCCAGGGGATTATAAGTGCTTCTCAGAGTGAGGGTGCCTTTCCCGCTGCCTTGAAAGAGGCGGTGGTGAGGCCCCTCCTCAAGAAGCCTTCCCTGGACCTGGCTGAATTAGCCAACTACCGTCCGGTCTCCAACCTTCGTTTTGTGGTGAAGGCTGTTGAGAGTGTGGTGGCACGACAACTGCCCGGGCACCTGGGTGAAGCTATCTATCTGGACCCGTACCAGTCGGGCTTCAGGCAGGGTTACAGCACTGAAACAGCATTGGTCGCGTTGATGGATGATCTCTGGAGGGCTCGGGACAGAGGTTGCTCCTCTATCCTGGTCCTGTTAGATCTCTCAGCAGTTTTTGATACCATCAACCATGGTATCATGCTGCAGCGGTTAAGGGGGTTAGGAATAGGGGGCACCGTCTTGCGGTGGTTCTCCTCCTTCCTCTCCGACCGCTTGCAGTTCGTGTTGACAGGGGGGCAGAGGTCGACTTCGAGGTGCCTTGCATGGGGAGTGCCACTGGGGTCGGTCCTCTCACCCCTTCTGTTCAACATTTATGTGAAGCCACTGGGTGAGATCATCCGTGGTTTTGGGGTGAGAGTACCTCTGTACGCTGATGATACCCGACTGTACAACTCCACCCCAGAGCACCCCAACGATGCCCTTGATGTGATGTCCTACTGCCTGGAGGCCGTGCGGGTCTGGATGGGGAGAAATAGACTCAGACTCAAACCCTCCAAGACTGAGTGGCTGTGTGGCTGTGGTTCCCGGCACCGCGATATAATCAGCTGGTGCCATCGCTGACTATTGGGGGTGAGTCTTTACCCCCCACAGAGAGGGCTTGCAATCTGGGTGTCCTCCTGGACACATGGCTGTCTTTAGAAGAACACATGACAGCCATGGCCAGGGAGGGATTTTATCAGGTTCGCCTGATCCGCCAGTTGCAGCCCTTTCTGGATCGCGACGCCTTGCGCACAGTCACTCACACCCTTGTCACCTCCCGACTGGACTACTGCAATGCTCTCTACATGGGGCTCCCCTTGAAAAGCATCTGGAGGCTCCAACTGGTCCAGAATGCAGCCGCACGGGTGGTTATGGGCGCAACTCGTTGTGCCCACGTGACATCCCTCCTGCGCGAGCTGCACTGGCTCCCAGTGGTCTTCCGGGTGCAATTCAAGGTGTTGTTCATCACCTTTAAAGCGCTCCATGGCATTGGACCTGGATACCTTTGAGACCGTCTTCTGCCACCAGTAGCCTCCCATCGGCCAGTCCGTTCCCACATAGAGGGTCTCCTGAGGGTGCCATTGGCCAAATTATGTCGGCTGGTGACACCCAGGGGGAGGGCCTTCTCTGTGGGAGCCCCTGCCCTTTGGAATGAGCTGCCCCCAGAAATTCGTAAAATCTCTGATCTCCGTGTATTTCGCTGTGCCCTCAAAACCTTATTGTTTCGCCAGGCTGGGCTATCAAGGTAAAGATTTTAATTGGGTTTTTAAAAATGGGATTTTAAATTTGGGGTTTTAAATTGAGCCTATCATTTAATAATTTTAATTATTTTTAAATTTTGTCTGTCCTTGTGCTTTTAATCAGGCTGTACAACACCCTGAGTCCTTCGGGAGAAGGGCGGTATAGAAATAAAATTAATAAATAAATAAAATAATAAATAAATATGTTCGCTGCTGCTGACGTATGCTGCTTAGCCTGCAACTCTGTGTCCTGATTGGAGGGCAGCAGTTTTTTCTCCTGCTTCATTATCCTAACTGCAGCCTGACTGCGTGTTAAAGGCCCAGCTTTTTCTGGTTCCCTATTACTAACTGTCAATTGCAATGAAGGAATTGTCTGACCTCCAAAACTGCTGCCCTCCAATCAGGACATAGAGTTACAGGCTAACCAGCATATGTCAGCAGCAGCGAACATAGAAAAGCAACAACTCCGGTCTCGCAATATACCCACAGCTTCTAAACTGAAAGTAGGGGCCCGATGATGACAAGTTAGAGAGCTTGTCAAAATGTTGCCAAAAAGAAAACTTTTAAAGTGTTGGTTAGGATTTTAGCCAGAGTCTCAAGAGAATTTACAAAGTGTTTTGTTGGATTTTGGAGGATTTTAAACTGGGATTTTAGCCAGGATTTTAAGTATTTCAACAACAGACTTTTAATGACATGGGAAAAAACCCGAGATTTTAACTTTTGATAGATAGATAGATAGATAGATAGATAGATAGATAGATAGATAGATAGATGCAAGTTTTGGTGTATTCGGGTCTTTTCCCGTGTAAAATTGAGAGTATCTTGGTGATGTTTTGACGAGGTCCCACTCGTCATCTTCAGGCTGGTGCCTTCGGCTTCGTGCCTGTGCAAGCAAAGCGTGATGTGAGCTGCCATCTTTCTATAAATACTGATGCGGAGGTGTGGGATGCTGGTTTTGTTGCTGTGAGCAGATTGTTTGCCTGTGTTGTTACATCTTGATTAGTTGATAGAGTTGATGTTTGCAGATTAGTTGGCTGTTTCGTAACATCCTGTGTGGCTGAGGTCCTTGATGTGTGCCCATTAGTCTTTTGTGTTTTAATGACCTGGGTAATGGGCTGTGTGTTAATATCATGAGTTCTAGTGTTGTGATATCCTGAGTTTTTTGATGCAATGTCCTGAGCAGATGGCTGTGATGCCACATCCCGGGCTTTGGTTTGGCTCCGGGTTTGAGGTCTTGCCATATGTTCATGGCGTGTGTCAGTTTGCTTTGTGTGGGGATCAGAGGGGGGTGCAGCAGCTGGTGATGCTGCCGTGGTCTGGCTTCTGGATGGTGGTTGTATTTCGTCTATGGGATGGGTTTGGGTTTGAATCTGGTGAGGATGATTAGTGGTGGTGTCATGTGTTATCTTGGGTCCAGTGTTAATCTTCGTGGCTGGGCCCTCCTTGCAAACATCAACTCCATCAACTAATCAAGATGTAACAACACAGCCAACCAACCTGCTTACAACAAAGCCAGCACTCCACACCTCCCACCAGTATTTATAGAGAGACGGCATCTCCGATCACGCTTTGCTCGCACATGCATGAAGCCAAAGACACCAGCTTTTGCCATGTTTTCCTCTCGTCCTGGAGCCAGAAGAAACTCCTGCCACTTTTAGTCTTGCTGCTTCCGCAGTACAGCCTTACTGTATATGTAGATGTGTCTGTATAGAACTGTGCTGCTCTCCATATGAATGTACTACATTAAGCTGCAAATTTATTGCTCGAGTTTTTTCCAATTGAAACCAATCTCACCAATTCTGGGAAAGCTGCTGTCAATGGTTGTATAGCATATATGCTGGAGATGTATTTGTGAGACACATCATCCAAGCAATGCACACCCATACCCACACACAGACACTTACCAGGAGAGTATTAATATATCAATTTAATGATCACTAGATGTAAATGAATAATTCATCTCTCTTGACTGCAAGGTATTGGTTGCCTTTGTGCTGCATAGATAGAGATAATTTTGCTAGGAGACAATCTTGGTTTACTGAGTCAAAAGGGGATCAGTTGGGAGAAACACAAAAGAGATTAAGAAGAGAGAGAGAAATTGAGAGGCAGCTGTGGCTGGGGCATCTTTAAGGAGAAAAGGGGGAGAGCTGGATTGCATGAACATGTACTTTGGAAATATGGTGCTTCTTTTCAGAAACTATTCCAGATGTTGGAAGAAGAAGAAGAAACACAAATGGTTATCTCTGAACAGCTCTCAAGACACACAGATGGATTGCCAATGGGCTCAACAGTAACTATTTAAACTTATTCTTCTACCTTTATATTTTGGGGTAGTAAAGGGTCCCCCCCATACAAATGTAATTGATTTCCAAACCTATGAGACACCTCCATACATGTGAACTGCTTAAAGTGACATTGTAAAAAGACATTCACAGCAAGATGAATTGACCCTGAGTGGTGACAGGGGGAAGAATCAGTCAGTAACCCAGTGGCCCAGTAAACCAAATTGTTTATATTCATTTATTACATCTCAGAGATAATATAGCTGCCACTCTGACCTAGTAAGAGGGAATAAATAAAGTTATCTGGATGGGTTTATCAAAAAGTTCCAATGTTATGCTGCAATTTATGTACCTTTTTTGTCTTGTCTTTGATATGTAATAGGCCAAGGATATATAGCTATGGGTCTGCCTTTGATCAGGGCTGCCCAACAAATTAATTATGTATATGCTAATACGTTATTTTGCATCTTCAAAGTGACTTAGTTCCTTTAGGTCATGGGTATCAAACTCATGGGGTCACGTTGCCATCACTTGAGTATCACAATATTTTCCCCTTCGCCGAGCTGGGGTGGGCGTGGCCTGTTTGTGACGCATCTGGCCCGTGGGCCATCAGTTTGACACCCCTGCTTTAGGTGAGTCTTATAAAAAAGCCACTTTTTAAAAATTTGGAACTTAAGGAACAAAGAGTTAAGAATAATGCCATTACTCACTGAAGAAATTTTATAAGACTGTATTATCACTAAAAAGGTCTTGCTTTAACTATGCTCCAATTAAATGTTCTATTGGTAGCAACTGAGTCTTTTTTTACAGCAATATTCTATGTCTAGCAGCAAATGGTTGATTTTTTCTTAAAGCAGTTATGGAAAAAGAATTATATTCTTCTTTCTGCAAATGTTGCTTTGATTTGAACCAGCCCATAACAACTTTATGTCAAAGGAAATACAGGAGGGAGAGGAGGAGAGGGGAGGGGAGGGGGGAGAATTCTATATCCTTAATTTAGTCAATTGTTATTTACCTTCAATGTTTACTTTGAATTCTTCCTGTTGAATCCTTCATACCCCTATCCCTCGGTTCCGCCCTCTGTTACTGATCATACATTCTATTATGGCTAGGTCTCTGCCTGATATTCAGAGTGCCCTTTATTTCATTTGGTTTTTTTTTTAATTGAAAAAGTTTTTCAAATACAAATTTTCCCCCCTTTCCCCCCCCACTCCCTAACCCCCCCTCCCCCTCCCCTCCCCCCATGGCTTCTCCAAGATGAAATCCAAATTAATATCACATTATATAATACTTTACCACCCTTTTACACCACCCCCTATGTGCTAAACATTTCTTTGTAACATTATTATTATGTCCCCCGCATACTATACGTTTCAAACAACATTCGGCTATGAAACTATATAATAAATCCTAATTTAGCATTTATTCTACTCATAATCCACCCCCATACGTATATCTCTTAACTCAAATCTTTTAAGTATATTAATATCTAACCATAACATCTCTTTTCCTAAACTAAGCAATCAGTAACGTTACCTATCACCTTGTACCATATCAATTTTATTTCGCCCACTTTCCTACAGGTCTACCATACATAATATATTTAATATCTTTATTGTTCTGCCCATATCACTAAAATATATTTCCATATATAAATAAAACCCTCAAATGACTTTAAATTTGTATTCCATATAGTATCTTCTGTAATGTCTTTCAACTAGATTGTTAATTCCATCGACCATGTTAGGGTAACATCAAGTCCTACTTCCAACAGTATATTCAGTATCTTCAATTACCATCTGCCCCCATCATTAATAAGTATTTCTGTATGTGAAAAAAAAAAAAAAACCCGAGTGACTTTATATTTATATTCCATATGGTATCTTCTGTAATGTCTTTTGTCTAGATTATTAATTCCGACAACCAGATCGGAAGGGTAACAGCCAGATCATCTGCATGCCCAGATTCCATAGTTCTCTTGCCTTGTAGCTCAACATATACGTAATCCATTTTTCAGAGAGTCCAAAATAGAAAGTTCCAGTCCACTCAATCACAGGCCATCTTCCACATCCCGAAAACACCAGCACTGCAGAGATCTGTTATTCTTCTCAAAATAGTATACAGTAAGTCTGTAATTTGCCTCAGCTATATTTTCATGTATCAGCCTTCTATAAATCCCGCTTATTATATTTAATCATCTCTTAAATAACTGGCATTAATCTGTTGGCTAAAAAAGAATTGTAGTTTAAAATTTTTTAGTTTTGTAGAACCTGCTTCTTCTTTTCTTAACTTGGATCTTAACTTAACTTTTCTTAACTTAGATCTCCACCCTGGTTGCCTTCCTAGGACTTGTATATCAGCTGATTGAGTTACATGCTGGTCTTTAACTTGATAAGTCATCAAATCGAGATCCGAAACTGCCTCTCTTGTATTTATAGGTGATCCGGCTATAGCCTCTGAAGGAGAATCCAAAAGCAGCTCATCCAAAAAACCCTCTATAACTTTCGTTTTTCCATTACCTCCATCTCCATCTGCTTAGCCTGAGTTTCAATCTCTTGTTTATTTTGCTTTTCTTTATCCCCTTCCTGTATTCCTGACACTGATGACATACGTGGAGATGTTGGGCCCATTTTAAAAACCTTGTAGTAAAATTCTTCCGCTTTTTCAACAGTGTTTAATTGATATCTTTCTCCTTGATATCTCAATATTATACCAACTGGAGCATCCCACCTAAATGGGATGTTTTGTTTCTTTAGCTCAGTCACCAAAAATCCAAAGTCCTTTCTATCTTTTAACATCTTGGACGGCAGCTCTTTATATATCCAGATCTTCTTTCCATTCATTTCTAGAGTGGAGTTAAAAGACTTTTGCACAATATCATTTCTTATTCCTTTATCAGTAAAATAAATCACCACATCTCTAGGCAATTGTCTTTGTTTTGCCACCCAAGAATTTGCTCTGTAGGCCTTATCAATCTTACAAAATACTTCTTCAGAGCTGACTTTTAAGATCACAGCCAGAACTTCAGCAGACATCTTTCTCAAGTCCTCCCTGTTATTTTCCTGTATTCCTCTCATTCTGATCGCAAATTCCATGGATCTAAATTGCATCATTGTAACTTCATTTTCAATCCTTTGCTTTATATTATCTGCATTGTAAGTCTTGTGATCAGCTTCCTTCATTTTAGAGTCTATTTCTAAATTGATATCTTTATCCATCTTTATAACTATTTCTGAAAAGCTTTTCAAAGCTGTTATAATATATTGCTTCAGGTTATCATACTTTTGTTGAACCAACTCTTTAATTTCCTGTCTAAATTTTTCAAGATTCTGGTTCATAATCTCATCATGTCTTGCCAACTCCTCCACAACAAATTCCTTTAAAACTTTAAAACCATTCTTCTGCATCTGCGAGCTCAAAAATTGCTCTTGTGATTTATAAATGGGGGAGCCCCCCCCCCCCAGCTTGGTTGTCTGGCTTTATCAGTTTTAACGCCATCCTGCCACACAAACAGACTCTTTTTAAAGAAAAAGTCTTCTCTCCACACAATATCAATATCAAGTCTCTAAGAAAGGAAGAAGCATGAAACAGAAATTTTTCTCTTCCCTTGTAGCCAGCGCTATTGCTTCAGATACTTTGTAGCAAGTTAAACCATTCAAACGGAAAGACTTTCGCTTTCAGCTTTCTTCTCAAGCCTCTAAAGCCGCCATTTTAAACTTTTTTTCCCCTTTTCACTCTTTCTTCATTCTTAAAATCAATCATAGGGTTGTTACAAATACTTGCAATTTAAAGTCCCAAATCCAGATTTCATCCTGCTTATTTGAATGGTCTGTTAGTTTTCGCTAATTAGGTTGGTCACATCATCTAGCTCTGCAAAGCGCAGAGTTCTCCCGCAGCCCGGAGCAGTGGCAAGCTGGATAGGGAGCCTCATCCTGCTTCCTCCCCAAGAGTAGAAAAAAAACTCTGGGGACTTCGCAGAGGGCTCTACCTGCTCTCGCCGGCTTACCTCACATTTCCTTAAGGAAACGGAGTTTTTCGAGCCGCCTCTCAGCTGTAAAGGCGGCTCTTTACAGGCAGCAGGGGTGACAGTCCCAAGAGACTGTCTGGCGACGACAGAAGCCAAACCGGAAGCCCTATTTCATTTGTTAAATAGCTATACATGTTATCATTTGTTTCCAAATTGTTTTCGTGGGGGGTGGGGGTGGGCAAAGAACCTACCCTCTGTCTTCTCTTCCCCTTATTGCATCCTCTTGGCATCTTGCCACTCTATGCATTAAGGTTAGAACTTCCATCATTAAATAATCTCATATGCATTTGGTCTGGATGCATCTGGTACATGTTGCTCTTTAGATGCCTAATAAATGGCACCCATTTGATTGTATAAATTGTGCTTTTAAAAGTAAAAATAGCAGCAATGTCATAACTCTACATTGTTCTAATTTAGCATTTCTGAGGCTAGTAAATCAATGATGAACTATTGCAAAATGGTCAATCAAGTTGGGCTTCTATATTGTTGACATGAAGTCTTCTTCCATTTATGTCACCAATTATCCTTCTTGCTGGCATTTTATAAAAGAAATTAACCAAGGAATTATCCCTTTTTAATAATAAACAATACTTAATATAAAGCTTGTGAAAGAGGCAGATGCCTACTTATTTCTCAAATACGACAGCCAGTTTGCTGAGTTATACCTTACATATTCTTTGTCACAAATGCACTGTAAAGTTCTCCAATAAAAAGTTTAATGGAAATGAAAGAGTTACAGTATATTCAGCCGCCCTGAGTCTTCGGAGAGTGGCGGCATATAAATTGAATTAATTAAATTAAATTAAATTAATTCAAGAATTAAATGGTTGGCTCATATTGTTTGTTATCCTCGGAAGTAATTGATTCTTATTTCTTACATTTTTCTCATTCTTTGATATCTCTGCTGTTATGTATTGAATGTATATAGTTGTGTTAAGCCTTGCTAAAGTGAAACTAACCTTTAGATGACCCTAACTGTTAACTTCAACTGTTTTGGAGGGAAACTCAGAACATTCATATTTGGGTGGGCTTCTTAAGGTATTGTGATTGGTTGAGGCCCTGTGGGCCTAGAGTATAAAATTACAGGGATTTTGCCTGTGGTTCTTCAGTTTCAGTTTGAGTCAATAAATGCTGTTGTATCTATGCTGGTCTGTTCTTGCCTATTGCAGCTGATGACACAATATCTGCTATGAATGGCTTATGTCAATGTAAATGCCTGTTGCCACTTAAAATGTGGTTTGTTGGTATCTGAACAGAATAACAGAGGTAGAAGGGACCTTGCTCAGGCAGGAAGCCCTATACCATTTCAGACAAATGGCTTTCCAAACTCTTCTTAAAAACCTCCAGTGTTGGACCACCCATAACTTCTGGAGGTAAGTCGTTTCACTTGACTTCAGGAAATTTCTTCTTAGTTTTAGTTGGTTCTTTCCTTGATTAGTTTCCTCCATTGCTTCTTGTCCTGCCTTCAGGTGCCTTGGAAAATATTATAGGTTGACCCCCCTCTTCTTTGTGGCAACCCCTTAGATATTGGAACACTGCTATCATGTCACCCCTAGTCCTTCTTTTCATTAAACTAGACGTACCCAGTTCCTACAACCATTCTTTATATGTTCTAGCCTCCGGTCCCCTAATAAACTTTGTTGCTTTGTACTTCCTTTTGTATAAAGTGTGTACATAGTGGTGGTGGGTGTGACAGTGTATACTAGGGTTCGACAATACTTTGCCTTTGAAGGCAAAAAGCTGCTTTGTACACTGGTGCTCTGGGAAATCCATCTGCAACTCTTTAAATCAAATACATCCTTTCCTGAGATAGTGCAATGGTTGCAGCCATACAATCTAAAGAAAAGAGATACTTACTTTAAGGAGCTATAGACCGCTTTGGACCACATGACTGGAAGGACCTTTTTTAACTTTGAATTTGAAGTACTGCCCAGCCCTAGTTTGGAGTTGCATACCAAAATACAGGGGAAATCAGGATCAAGAATTGGTTTAGAGCCAGAAGAATGCTAATTAAAGTGGTTGTTGAAAAATCCACCAGGGCTTTAAAAAAGATACTAGTACATTTTTAAAAACCATACCAAATGTATTTTTAATTGCATGTAATTATTTTTCACATAAAAGTTGCTTGTGGCTGGAAATAATATAGGTAAATCTTGGAAAACACAAATGTTTACTCTTGAGCAAAAATGCTTCAGATG
The DNA here is from genome assembly GCA_022577455.1 of Arizona elegans. Taxonomy (NCBI): domain Eukaryota; kingdom Metazoa; phylum Chordata; class Lepidosauria; order Squamata; family Colubridae; genus Arizona; species Arizona elegans. The sequence continues at coordinate 32,042,699 of JAKOOJ010000006.1, read as the reverse complement.
CAGTAGAGTTTCTATATATCTCGTATAAATATATTGAAGTGCACTTTGCTTTATAATTCTTTAAATGTTTTTTTTGTTTGAGATTGGTTCATCAGTGGAGTGCAGGCAAAGCTTTAAGGTTATTTTTCCTTCTTTGTCAGTTACTCTACCTATTCTTTCTCTATACGCCATGGTTGTGCAGTGGTTAGAGTGCAGTACTGCAGGCTACTTCTGCTGACTACTGGCTGACTGCAATTTGGAAGTTCGAATCTCACCAGGCTCAAGGTTGACTCAGTCTTCCATCCTTCTGAGGTTGGTAAAATGAGGATCCAGATTGTTGGGGACAAGATGCTGACTTTGTAAACCGCTTAGAGAGGGCTGATAAGCACTGTGAAGCGGTATATAAGTCTAAGTGCTAGTGCTAGTGCTAGTGCTATGCAGCTGAGTCAGTTCCTTTTCTCTTTGTTTCCATACAGAAAGTACATGTCCTTTGACTCTCCTTTAATAGAACATAGTTAGCTAGATGTAGTTAGCTAACTACATCTAGCTTTGCCTATGTGTAATATATTTTTATAAATAAATATTTTGTTTTAATTACAATTATAAAACCCTCTTCAGTTTTATTGCTAATTGCTCTAATCAGACTCCAATCAGGTTCTCAGAACAATGCATAGTGCTTCAACTTCCAATGATATCATGCCTAGCTTTATTACCAGTTTTGAGGTATCATGAGAGTTAAAGTCCTAACAACAACAGGGGAACCTCCTTTTGCCAACCTCTCTGTTTTGTATGAGCTTCAAACGGTAGTTGAAATATGGTAAATATCCATTTTTTTAATTAAAAAGTTTTATCAAATATTACAATTCTTTCCCCATCCCTCCTCCTCACCTTCCCTCCTCCACCCACCCACCCCATCCCCCATCCCCCCTCTCCCTCCATCCCCCCTCCCCCCACCCCAGACTTCCCAGAGCAAATACAAACATAAACTAAAATATGCTAACTTTCTATAGGCTCTTAATTCCCTCTTGCTCTTTAACTCCCCTTTCCACTAACAAAACAATTTTTTTTAAAAAAAAGTTAGTTTCATTCATAAGTTATTTGAAGCTTTTAGTCCGATATTTGTTTTGAATATAGTCAATCCATCTTCTCCATTCCGATATATATCTTTCATTTGAGTGGTCCTTCAAGTATGCCGAAATGTTTGCCATCTCTGCTAAATTCACTACTTTTAATGTCTTTCTTCAATAGTAGGCAAGTCTTCCTTCTTCCAATATGCGCCACCAAAAGTCTGGCTGCTGTTATTAAATTTAAAATCAACTTAGTCTCTATAACAGTACAATCTGTAATTATACCTAACAAAAAGAACTGTGGAGTAAATTTTATCTTCTTTTTGAGAATATTTTGAATAATCCACCATATTTTTATCCAAAATGCCTTAATTTTTTTATATGTCCACCATATATGATAATACGTGGCATCATCACATTCGCATCTCCAACACTTAGGTTGCACATTTGGATACACACAGGCTAGCTTTTTAGGATCTAGATGCCATCTATACAACATTTTATAAAAATTCTCTCTTAAGTTTTGGGCTTGCGTAAACTTCACATTTCTAATTCATATTTTTTCCCACGTTTCCATCATTATTGGTTCTTCAATATTTTGTGCCCACTTTATCATACAGTCCTTAACTAACTCCGTTTCTGAATCTATTTCTACCAATGCATTATACAACCTTTTTATATGCATTTGACTTTGATCTCTAATCTGTTTTACCAAGTTCTCCTCATTTTGCAAAATACCAATTTTCTGATCTTCTCTCCATCCAGCTTGCAACTGTACATATTGAAACCATGTTTGAATTATCCTTTCTTCTCTTAGTTGATTCAAAGATTTTAATTGTAGTATACCTCTTTCCTTGTTAAGAAGCTCTTTGTATGTAATCACATCTTGTTTTTGCTCTACACTTATATTCTCTATTGCGTGTCTGGGTATTGCCCACATTGGTAATTTCTCGTTTAATTTATACTTATAGTTTTTCTAGACACGCAATAAAGCATTCCTTAATATGAGACTTTTAAAAGTCTTATCCACTTTCTTATCATATAATAAATAAGCATGCCACCCGTAAACCAAATCATATCCTTCAATATTCAATATTCTTTCTTCTGTTGAGTTCATCCAATCGCTCATTGCTCATAGGGCAGCTGCCTCATAATATAGTCTTAAGTTGGGCATTTTGAGACCTCCTCTTTCACGTATATCCTGCATTATTTTTTGTTTTATTCTCAGTCTCTTCCCTGCCCAGACAAAATTATTAATACCCTTCTGCCGTATCTTCAAATTTTCATCTTTTTTAAGTATTGGTATCATTTGAAAAAGAAACAAACACTTGGGCAAAACATTCATTTTTACTGCTGCTATTCTTCCTAACAAGGATAATTGTAATTTTTTCCAATTTTCCATCTCTCTCTGTATTTTTTGCCACAACGGATCATAGTTATGCATGAATAATTTCGCATTTGATGTCATAATATAAACCCCCAAATACTTAACTTTTTTTACTATTTCAAATCCTGTTAATCTTTCTTTTTTTTTTTTTTAATTTTTTTATTCATTTTATATTTTAAATTACTAACATTACAAACAACATATACAATACTTCACCCTGTGCTATACATAAGAAAGGAAGATTTGGTTCTTCGGATATATCCTCATGATCGCCAAAATCCACGTTCTCGGGGTACAGGTACCGAAGCATCCAATTTTCCCAGCGCATAGTCCACAAATGGTTTCCAAATTTTCCAGAAAATATCTTCTTTATAGTCACCATTTCTAATTTTAATATCACATGTCATTTTATCATTTAAAGCTAATTTCCACATTTCACAATACCATTCTTCTATTCTAAAATTCACATCTAATTTCCAATATCTGGCTATTATAATTCTACCCATTATAATCATAATTCTAATCAATTCTTTTTCATATTTTGTTGGTTCTATTTCCTTAATTATCAACAGTAATATAGTTTCTGGTCTCAATATTATTGCTTTCCCCATCATTTCAAATATCCTTTCCTCCAATTGTTGCCAAAACTTTTTAACTTTATCACATTTGTACCACATATGTTCATAAGTCCCTAATTCCTTGTCACATCTCCAACATAGTTTACTAATTTTTTTATCCATCAATGACAATCTTAATGGAGTCAAATACCATTTCCAAACAACCTTATAATTGTGCTCTTTAATCCTTACAGATAAAGTCTTCATAATTCTACTCTTCCAATTCACGTTCCAATCTAAATCTGATATTTTAATATTAAGTTCTTTTTCCCAATTCATCTTCATCACCCTTTGTGGTTTTCCATCAAAATTTATAATCTTATATATCTTACTAACGAGTCCCTTTAGTCCAATTTCATCTTTCATAATTTGGAATACTAAGTATTCAAATTCAGTTTTACTTCTACTTATCGAACAATTGTCCCTTACCTTCTTAGTCCATTTTTCTATCTGTATTTTTTCAAACCAGCCCAAACCCAATTTTTCAATGATTTCTTTTTTCCTCCTTTCATTTTCTAAAGTTTTTAACCAATCTATTATAATTTGTATATTTTCATCTTCCATTACCCTATCACGACTTATATTAGTTTTAATCGGCCAATTTTCAATTGTCTTCCCTAAGAAAATTATATCTGGAATTAAAATTTTAACAAATTTGTTCCAAATTTTACTCAATCCCTTTAACCAATAGCTATTAATTACACATTTTGATTTTGCTTTATCTAAAAACCATGTTGAGCCAAATCTCTTAATGTCCTTTAATTCTAAATCTCTCCAATGACTATCTTCACCTTTAAATATTTTTACCACAGTCCGAATAGCATAAGCCCAATAATAATTGAGTAGTTTGGGATTCCTAATCCACCTTCCTTTTGATTTTGATACCACATTTTCTTCACTAATCTAGGTCTTTTCCCACCATTGCAAAATTTATCCAATTTCTTCTGATATCCTTCAATATCTTTCTCTGTCAAGTTTAACGGTAACATCTCAAATAAAAAATTAAACTTTGGCAACAACATCATCTTACACATTGCAATTCTACCAAACCAAGACAACTTTATCATTTTATATTTATCTATCTTTTTCTCAATTTCATTCATCGCCACATCATAATTTAATTTTTTCATTTCTTTAACTTTGAGTGAAAGTGTTATGCCCAAATATTTCAATGTTTTTTTAATCCTTATCCCAAGTTGTTCTTGCATATTCTCCCACTCCTTACCATTATTATTCATTAATAATTCAGATTTTGACCAATTTATTTTCAAACCTGTCATTTCCTCAAATTCTTCCAAATGCTTATGTATCTTTTTCAAATCTTTCTCTATATCTTTCAAAATAATCAAAGTATCATCCGCATACAGATTTATCTTATATCCCTTATAGCCTTCCAATTCTTCATCTTTTTCTATCATTTTAGTCAAAATTTCCATAACCAATAAAAATAATGTTGGAGACAGGGGACATCCTTGTCTTGTACCCGCTTCCAATCTTATCTCTTCTGTCAGCCTTCCATTCACCTTCACTCTTGCACTACTTTTTTGATACAGTTTTGAAATAACATGTATAAACTTATTACCAAAACCTAGTACCTCAACAATTATTTTAATAGTTTCCCATTGTACAGAGTCAAAAGCTTTAAAAATATCTAATGATATTATACCTATTTTATCAGCATTATATTCAGCAACATCTATAATATTTAATACTCTTCTGACAATATCACTCATATATCTACCCTTCACAAAACCTACTTGGTTATAACTTATATATCTATCTATAAATCTACTTAATCTATTACTTATAATGGCAGTAAATATCTTTGCATCTTGATTAATTAAAGAGATGGGCCGATAGGACTCAATCCTTTCTAAGTCTTTATCTGGTTTAGGGATTATAGATATCACCGTTCTGTTCCATGACAACGGAACTTCTCCACCATGTAAAATTCCGTTAAATAGTTTTTGCAATTTTGGTATTATTATTTCCTTAAATTCTTTATAAAACTCAGCAGGTAATCCATCTTCACCTGGAGCTTTCCCTAATTTTATTTTTTGTATTACTCCATTAATCTCGTCTTGTGTTATATCTTCTTCCATTAAATCTTTATATGTTTGGTCAATTTTCACAACATGTTTTTCTAAATAGCTTCTCAGTTTTCCCCGATCAATTAATTTTTTCGAATATAAATTTTGAAAAAAGTTCCTGACCACTTCACATTTTTCTAATTTTTTATAGCGTCTTATGCCCTTATCATCTATCAAGGCTCCAATTTCTCTCTTCTCTCTTTTATTTTTCGCCATCCTTGCCAATAACTTAGAATTTTTATTGCTAAATTCAAAAAAATTCCTATTTAAATATCTCATATTCTTTTTTACCAATTCTATATCTTCTTCTATCAATTTATTTTTTAGCAGATTTAATTCCTCCAAAAAAAACTTTTCTTTAGTAAGCAAAAATTGATTTTCCAATTCCTTAATCTGGCTTTTATCTTTTTCAATTTTATTTTTATAATTTTTATATTTTCTGCTTGATAACTTGATACTTTCCCCTCTAAACACTGCTTTCATCGCATCCCAAACAATTTCAAATTTAACCTCTCCATTATCATTCAATCTCCAACATTCTTCCCATTTTTTAAATATCCATTTTTTATCCTCCTCATTTTTATACAGTTTTTCATCATATCTCCAACAACTTCCTTTTTTCTCAAAATTAAAATCTATTTCCATCGTAACTTCTGCATGATCAGAATCCTTAAAAATTCCCACATCTATCTTATCCACATTATTCAACAAATCTTTAGAAACTAAGATATAGTCAATTCTTGAATATGTATTATGTATCTTAGAGTAAAAAGTGTACACTCTTTCAGTTCCTTTCACTTCTCTCCAGGCATCCACCACACCGTTTTGAAACATCCATTTATTTAAGATCCCCATTTTATTTGCTTCTCCACAACGAGTGGGGTTAGTACTATCTATTTTATCTCTAATTAAATTAAAATCCCCAGCCACAATTACTTTCCCTACACTTTCGATTTCCAAAATTTTAGTTATTTTTTCAAGAAATTCTTTTTGCTTCTCATTTGGTAAATATAAATTAACCAGTGTCACTTTTTCCTCGTTAATATTTCCCACAATTATTACATACCTTCCTTCTTCATCCACAATTACTTGTTCTTTTTCAAAATATACCCTATCTGATATCAATGTAGCAACTCCTCTTGCTTTTGAAGTTCCAAAAGATTTTTCATAAATTTGCATACCCTTTATATACATTTTATTTGAATCTTCAGATTTCTGATGGGTTTCTTGCAAAAATAATATATCTGGTAGATCTCTTTTAATTTTAAGTTCCAATCGTATCCTGTTAATCTTTCTAATTCATCTTTTTGATTTGTAGTAATGTTTTTAGTTATTATCTTCATTTTCCCTGCATTTATTTTACATCCAGATACTTGCCCATATTGCTTAATTATATTCATTAAACCTACAACCGGCTGTAATGGTTGGGTTAAAGTAACAACCAAATCGTCTGCGAATGCTCGTACTCTGTAATCATACTGCCAAATTTTAATTCCATTTATTTTGTCTGACCCACGTATCTTACTCAACAAAAATTCCAAAGTCAAGATAAACAATAATGGAGACAAGGGACATCCTTGTCTTGTTCCTTTTTCTATATTAAAAGTATCTGTTAAACTACCATTAATTATTATTTGCACTGTTTGTTTCTAATATATTGCCTTAATAGATTGTGTAAAATATTCTCCAAACTGCATCTTTTCTATTATTTTCAATAAGAAGTGCCAATTCAATCAATCAAATGCTTTCTCCGCATCAACAAATATTAGCGCCGCAGGGATTTGGATGTTCTTCCCCAAATACTCTAATAAGTTAACCACTTGCCTTACATTACTCTTCATTTGTCTACCACTTATAAAACCCGTTTGATCATTATGAATCATTTGTTGCATGACTGTCATTAACCTATTTGCTAGTATTTTAGCAAAAATCTTATAATCTGTATTTAAAAGTGATATAGGCCTATAATTTTTTGGCTGAGTGTGGTCTTGCTCCTCCTTTGGAATCAGAGAAATAAAAGCTGTCCTCCAGGACTTCCGGTTTGCTGTTTGTCCCCGCTGGACGCTCCTTTGGGATCGTCCCACCCACTGCCTGTAAAGAGCCGCCTTTATAGCGGAATGGCGGCTCGAAAAAACTCCGTTTCCATGAGGAAACGGAGATAGAGCAGGCTGGGGTGGGTTGAGTCCTCTGCCTAATCCCAAAAGTTTTTTTTTTACTTTTGGGACGGAGCAGAAGAGACTCCCCGTATCCCCAGCCGATGCTCCGGGCTCTGGGAGATCTCTGCTACATGCAGAGCTAAGGGGCAAAAGCAAGCCTGTAAATTTGTTAAATTAACTCAAGAAGACGTCAGTTGGACCTCTGATCCTGAAGCGCAAGTATTCTTTTTATTGGAAAAGTTATTGAAGTTGTTTAAGAAGTGAAAGGAAAAAAGATTTTTAAAATGGCGATTGCTGCTGCGACTGCTGCGGCTTGAAGAGAGGCTGAAAGGGAAAGTCCTTCCGTTTTCTATTACAAAGTAGCGGAATGAATACTTCTGGCCGTAATTGAGGCAAAACCTCACTCTCACTCTTGCTTTTTTTTTTTTTCTTTTTTTTTTCCTTGGGGATCTGATATTGATCTTGGTTGGAAACAAGCTTTTTTTTTTCCTCTCTTTTCCACTAAATCTTGTCTGTGTGGGAAATGGCACCGGGACTCACACAGCTAGACAAACAGGGGGGGGGAATCTCCCCCATTAATAAATTACACCAACAAGTTTTAACTCTCCAGTGTCAGAAACCTGATTTTAATATAATAGAATTTCTTCTTGAAGAGATTGTAAGAAGGGATGAGATTGTGAACCAGCAATTTGAAAAATTTAAGCAGGAAATTAAAGAAATTGGTGAACTGGTGAAATCAAAGTTTGACTTTTTGAATCGAAAGATTTTAAAAACAGCTAATGGTTTATCAGACTTTCTGATTCGGGTGGATGCAAAGACTAAATTATTAGAGTCTAAAATGAAGGAAACTGAGGAGAATTTGGATGACATGATTCAAAAAATTAAAAAGGATTTGGTAAACATTCAGGATAATAGCTCAGAAGACAAACCTAAAATGGAGGTTGACCAAAAGACTGGTAATGAAGAAAATGTGCAACAGAGGATTGAAAGAGAAGTTTTAATGATTCAATATAATTTTACAGAATATGCAATTAGACTGAGAGGTTTGCAGGAAAATAATAGAGATGACTTAAGGAAAATATCTTCTGAAATTCTGGCTGGGATTTTAAAGGTTCAACCTGATGAAGTGTATTGTAGGATTGATAGAATTTACAGAATAAACTCCTGGTTGGCAAAGCAAAGGCAATTGCCTAGAGATGTGGTGATCTATTTTACAGATAAAGAAATTAGGAATAATATCGTGCAGAACTCTTTTAATTCTACTTTGCAATTTCATGGAAGAAAGATTTGGATTTTTAAGGAGCTCCCGACTAAGATGTTAATGGAGAGGAAGAAATTTGGCTTTCTAGTGACTGAGTTAAAAAAAAGAAATATCCTATTTAGGTGGAATGCCCCAGTTGGTTTAATATTGAGACACCAAGGAGTAAGATATCAACTGAACACTGTTGAAAAAGCGGAAGAATTTTATCAAAAAATTTTAAAAATGAATTTAACATCTTTAGGCATAATACAGGATAAGCAAAAGGAGTTGGAAACAAAAAGAAAATACCAAATTACAGAGGCTGTGGTGGATAAGTTGTCTTTGGACTCTCTGGATACCCCAGCTGGACTGTCTATAAATAAGAGAGCAGTGTCATCCGACTCCAATGTGATGAACCATCAAGTCACAGACAAGTGCGCAAATCAACCAGTTGATATACAAGTGATGGAGAAGAAAGATGAGATGATAAAACTAACCCAACAAGATCAACTCACAAAGCAGAATGAAAATCGATCAGCTGATACACAATTGGTAGGCACGAAACGAGGATGGAAATTCAACCCGCAAAAGAAAAAGAAAAGAAATAGATCTCATAGAAACAGCAATTTCTAAACCAAGCAACAGTGAAGCCAGGGACTTTAAAAAATGAATGAACATCTGAAAAGATAGTGGAGGCGAACAATTGTTTAATACTATCCTGAGGATTGTGGCAGATCTCTGTAATGCCATGATTTTGGGATGTGAAAAGAGCCTTACCTTGTTGGATTTGAATTATCTACTCTGGATTTCTTTTACTGGTGAATATATTATGATTATTTTGAGTTACAAGGCAAGAGAGTCACGCTGGGGCATGCAGAAGATCAGGTTGTTACCCATTAGGATATGGGAATCAACAATCCTGATGAATACCACAACTACAACTATATGGATATAATTATAATGTCACTCGGGTGGTTGTTTTTACTTTTATATATATACGAGGATATCTACTACTGATGGGGGCAGAAGATGATTGAAGATTTTGAACAAACTGTTGCACCAGCATGTTATTTTACCTTATTATGGGTGATGGATTTAACGATCCAGTGGAAAGACATCATAGAAGATACTATATGGATTATAAATTTAAAGTTATTGTCTTTTTTTTTTTTTATAAAATGGAATGCATATATAGATATGTGTATATTTTAGTAAAGTGGGCAGTGGGTTATATTTAGAATTGTATTGCATGATTTTGTAGGAATTGAAGGGTTGAAATAGGTTAGTTTTCTGATTGATTAGTCTAAGAAAAAGGATCCTTAAGTCATATATTTAGGGGAGTGGAGGAATTGGATAGAACTGAATAAACGTTAAATTTGGATGTAGGGAGAAGGCTGCTTTAAAATGTTATATTAATATATATAAAAGATTAAATGTTAAATTGTAATAATACACTATAAGTTTAGGGGAGGAGAAAAAGGGCAGATTATCGTAAAAATGGGAGTTATAAGAATAATATGCTAAGGGTCAGTATTCTGAGGAGGGAGTAAGGGAAAGGAAAGATATTATGTATGTAATTAGTTATGAAATAGCCTATTGTTGTGAAGAAGTCACAGGGGGGGATGGGTGGTGAGGGGGGGTTAGGGAAGAGGGGGGGAGGGGGGAAAACTTGTATTTGAAAACTTTTTCAATAAAAAAAAAAGCTGTCCTCCAGGATGGGGGTACATCTCCTCCAGATTGTATGTTGGTAAATAACTCTTTGAGTGGTCCCACCATTTCTAACTGCAAGTGTTTATAATAAGCAGCTGTCAAGCCATCCATCCCAGGAGCTTTACCCACTTTCAACTGCTTAATTGCAAACATAAGCTCCTCAGTGGTTATTGGTTGATTTAAACCCTCCCTTTGCTCTTTTGTAATTATAGGAATATTCTCTTTCTGTAAATATCTATCTACATCTATACTTTGAATTTTATCACTAGCATACAACCTCATATAAAATTCTAAAAATGCTTTTTTAATCATATTTTGCTGATAAACCTCTTTACCTTTATATTCTATTTTCTCTACCGTCTGTGACTTTTGTTTTTTCCTTAACAAATATGCTAACCATCTCCCTGGTTTATTAGCATTGCAAAAAGTATTATGTTTAGCATATTGCAAATTAGTTGCGACCTGATCTGCCATTAGCATATTAAATTGCCCTCACAATAAGTTAATTGCCCCTTTTATTTTCTTATCTGCTGGGTTCAATATCAAAGCTTGTTCTTTTTTTTAATTTCCTCTTCTAAATCCTTCCTTTTTTGTTCCTGTTTACATCTATGTTTATTATTCAAATATATCAAAATACCTCTCATATATGCTTTATTTGCATCCCAGACCATTTCCATAGATGTACCCTTATGCATATTTATAATGAAAAATTATTTCATAAATTTTTTAGATTCTTTTACATTTTCCTCATATCTAAACAGATTTTCATTTAACCTCCAAGACCTCTTAAATCCCCTTCCATACTCTAATTCCATCCAAACTGGACTATGATCCATTAAAACTCTTGGACAAATCTTAGTCTTCCTCACCCTAGAAAAAAGATCATTAGTAATTAATATGAAGTCAATCCTAGAGAAAAAAAGTAAAGTCTTTTTCTTCGGAGTTCCTCTCTCGCTAGATATCTCTCAATTCCATATCATCCATCATTTCAAAAAACGATTTTGGCAATCTAGCATGCGTTGAGATATTTTGCAAGAGCTCCTTCTTATCTTTTTAGTGTCTAAAACTCCATTTCAATCGCCCAATAAAATGCATGATTTATAATCCCATTGTAGTAACTTGGAATGTAAAAGCTTATAAAATGTTTCCTGTTGTTGGTTCGGTGCGTAGACTCCAATTAAAAGTATTTTTCTCCTTTTATTAAAAGTTCAATTGCTATAAATCTTCCTTGATCATCTGCTTCAATTAATTTGGCAATTAAGTCTTTTTTTAGGTATATAACTATACCATTCTTCTTCTCAGGAGCAGATGCAACAAAATGTATACCTAACCTTGCATTTATTAAGTACTTTTGATCTTTACTTCTAATATGAGTCTCTTGTAAACAAATTACATCATTTTTAAACTATTTCAAATAATGAAATATTTTTCTCCTCTTTTGTGGTGAATTTAGGCCATTAACATTCCAAGTCAAAAATCTAGTTGCCATTCTTGGCCCTCTGAAGCATTTGGAGCATATGCTGGAAATCTCCATGCATTTTACTTTTTGGCCTTGCTCCTCCCACTGCTTCTGTTTTTGTAGTATCTTGAATCATTTGAAGTTGCTGCACTCTTAATTCTTCTTGATGCTTGGCTGCCGCTCGAGTCTGTCTTTGATCCTTAGGTTCTTCTATCTCCAAGGCTTGAACAGTAGTCAAAAGTTGTATTAAATCTTCTTGAGTAATCAAAGCTCCCCTTTGGGCCTGTGCCAGCAATTCTTCCTTCTCCTCCTTTCTTGCCCCCTCTGCTTCCATCTTCCTTCTAACTTCTGGGGACTGTGGGCATCCAGCCTTTAGTACAAAAATCTCTTGCCTTCCACACTGAGTTAAGACGATATCTCTCTCCTTAATAGTTCACCTCTAGTCCAGCTGGAACCTCCCATCTGTATTGTATCTGACGGTTTCTCAATTCTTCCACCAGAAAGGCATAATCCCTTCTGGCTCTCAACATTTTGGGGGTGTTTCTTTCAGTATTAAAACCTCCTGCCCCTGCACTTGAAGTTTGTTTTTAAAAGTGACTTGTAGGATTCATTATGTATTCTCCTTGTTGTAAAATAAACTACAATGTCTCTTGGTAGATGTTTCTGTCTGGCAACCGATGAATTGACAAGGTAAATTTTGTCAATTTGCCATTCAAGATTTGCTTTTTGATCTCCCATTATCTGTGCAAATGCTTCTGAAAGAATCTCTCTCAAATTCTCTTGCTTATTTTCTTTGAGGCCTCTTATTCTCAAAGCAAATTCCATATCTCTATATCGTATCATTATCACATCGGCCTCAACTCTTTCCATCTTATTCTGGACATCTCCCACTTTATTTTCCAAATTCTCATTAGACTGCTTAATTTCTTCCACTTTTTCATCTATTGCCTCAATATGGCCTGCCAGACCTTGGACTGCCATGATAATATCTTCTCTAATTTCCTGATTAGGTTTTTGAATGAACTCTTTAATTTGAGCCGTCTCCTCAGCAACATCTCGAATTTTATCCTCAAACACCGAAGTAATTTTTTTCTATAACAGAGGCTTGTGTTTTAAGGGCTTCCTGCAACATTTCAAGTGTTAATATTGGTGGTTCCGTTGGAACAGAGAGAGATTGCAATTTGGACGTTTGTGCTGGTGAGCTCCCAGCACTTTTAGGAACAATAGTCTTTATTTGTTTTGAAGCCATTTTTAGTTTCCAATTTAAATTTATTCAGCAACCAGAACAACAAATCCACCAAACCCAGCTGTTCTAGCGGCTTTACGAGATTGTGGGGCTGGCGCTCACAAAAGGAGCATCTTCAGCGCCTACGGTGCCACTGGAAGTAAAATATCCATTTTTAGATTCAGTCCCTAATGAATCCTTCAAACCAAATTTATCATCCAAACATCATTTCTTTAATGTCTTCCTACTATTTTCACCTAAAGAACTATGTGTTCTAATATGCATTTTCTACAGATATGCTTCAGTTTAGACTCTTACCGCATATTTAATATACAGAATGAGGCAAACAACTAAAAATTCAACAATGACCTTTAACAGTGCTCTTTTTCGAATGACTCCTTCTCCATTTCAGTTCAAATGCCAAACTTAGTTGAAGGTGTCCTTGTAATGTAGCATGGTCAAATGTAAATACCTGTTCAAAATTACTCTGGTTTTCTACATCCATCAATCAATGCAACACATACTAATTAAATATTTCATCATGCTGTTGCATGATTTATTAGGTTTGCCTTCATTAATATGTTTGATCAGGAAAGTAATTAAACAATGAACATTGGCAGCAATACATACTTCATGTCAATGATTCAGAGAAGGATTTTTTGAATAAAATTGTGATAATATTAACGTCTTGAATTTCACTTAACATTGAATTATCTGACACTCTGTAGCGTTAAACTTCAGATTTATCATTAAAAAAATCTTGCATTACAACATGACAATGGATTGGTCCTAACTGGTCCATCAACAGTTGAAATAATTAAAGTAAGAAACATTCCTGCTTAATTACTCGCATATCTGCTTCCCAACTTGGCACTCTGCAGAAATGTGAAGACTACATTTGTTTTCCATTTATTAATTTCTGAATTCCATGCTGAATAGAATAATCTCTACAGTGTCACTCTGGCTTAACATACTTTAGATGATTTTTCCTTGCACAGAAATTCTGACTGAATGAAAGTCATGCACCCAGGGAAAATAAACCAACCACCCTATAGCACTATATAAATTCACAACAATGTAAGATACATAATTAGTTAACAAGGAAACAAGATGTAACAAGAGCTTTTTGGACATTTAAGAGCCCAAGAGAGGAAAATTGCATGTTTTGAGGATTGTAAGCTAATATACACACAGGGTTGAATGACTGCTTCCTGCTGGGTAAACAGAGGCTAGAAATGGGATAGGGACAAGTAAAAAGAATTACTGGGTTGCTCAATGAGTGGGACCCTGCAGCCCAGCCCAACCTAGTCCTGCTTCCCTGAGGGGGTGTCTGGCCACCCTTACCTCCTTCTCGAGCCTGTTGTGAGGCAGGGTGTGGCAAGGCCAGGCAAGGCATCACGTGGTGGGGCAAGGCCAGACAAGGCATGGCAGAGCATAGTGTGGCAGGGCAGGATGAGGTGAGGCATGGCATAGCGTGGCAGGGCAGGGCAAGGCGAGGTCAGGTGGGGTGAGGCAAGGTCAGACAGGGCTCTCCTCAAGGCTGCTGAGAGGCAAGGTGTGGCGTGGCATGGTAAGGTGAGGTGAGGTGGGGCAAGGCTGGGTGGGCGAGGTTAAGTCAGGTGAGGCATGGCATGGCATGGCATGGCAAAGCAAGGCTGGGCATGACAGGCCAAAGTGGGGTGGGGTTTGGCTGGGCAAGGCCAGCCGGGGTGAGGCGAGGCGAGGCCAAGTGAGACCAAGGAGCTGCAGCTGCTGCTGAGCACCACCAACCCCCACATGCTCGCTGCTTCCTGGGCGTGGGCCAGGGCCAAGGCAGCGGAGGCCAGCCCCATAGTATTTCCAGGGCACCCCCGCAGGCCAGATCTGACCATATCGCGGGCCGGATCTGGCCCACAGGTCTTGAGTTTGATATTTGCTCTAGATATTTTGCTAAGCAAATTAGTTAAGTATACACTGAATGACATAACAATTAAATACATATAACTGTTTTGAAAATTGGACTAAGCAATTAATTAGTTTAATAGTTCAGGAAAGTATTAATGTTCTAACTTTTCCTGTTACATCGGTTGTTTTTATTTTTTTCCAACAAACTGACAAGGAAGAAAGTTTTTAAGTAATTTGGTAAAAATAGTATTTTATTATTATGAAATATTTTTGTAGGCTTTAAAAAAATCTTGTTTTTATAAAAACCATGAAATGGATCTAACATTTTTGTTGAATGTCTGAGAATCACCTTCACTTGTATTGATCTTATTTTGGCAAAAAAATGAAAGTTACTTTCTCCCTTTTTATATCAAGTTTAAATCCCCCAAACCAATCCAATTATTTTGCCTCTAAGGCAGAAATCCCACAGTTTCTCTGCCATAACAGAAAGACATTGACAGAGTAACAAATCAAATATTCTACTTTTTGCTACTCTTTCAGGGCACCTGGAAATCTGCTGCTTTATTTTGCTTAATATCGGGATTGGGAATGGTCTGCACCTGGTAGGTAGAGCATGACTCTGCTGGTAAACAGGTCCATTTGTTTTTATTTGTAAACACTCAGCTGCTACATTTTGGTTAAAAGTAACCACCCAAAATTCTGGATATGGAAAAAAACATTATTATTTTTTTAAAAAAACTGGGGAAATACAAACCTTTTAGAAAAGCAGCAGGTAAGACATTTCTTATTCTCATCTGGATGCTTCAGTGAAAGATTGATCTTTCTCCATCCATTTCTTTGAGTTAAGAGTGAATAGTGTGCATCTTTCTGCAATGAAAGGGAAAAAGCTATCATTAGGCAATCAGAGCACAAGAACCCATGAAATCAGTGTTGACTCCTACTCATTCTGGGAGAGCTGTTCATTTGGTAGAAGCTGGTTTCAGTCAAAAGTCAGCAGGCTTGTTATTTTCGAATAAGGGAGATAAGATCAGCATAGACATGGGTGACTTCTTACAAAATCAGCCTTAGGTATATAAAATGAGGCTGTCAGAAAAATGTTGTCAGACCCAGTTGACTGTCTCTGATACTGAAGCAAGCCATGTTTTCTTGTAGTGCTATTCTGAGCCTGCCAGAATATCAGAGAGCCAAGTGTGAGCTGCCTGTAAATATATTAAAATATATGCATGACAAAAATGTTTCAGGATAAGTCCTTCCAAGTGAGTTCTGATTAGTGTTTGAACTCAAGGATAAAACCATTGACACTGGCCAACTTTTATCAGGATAGGGCTGATCATATTCTGCTGTTTGCAAATGCTACAGCTGAAGAATGGACGTGAGAAAGCAATTTTGTAATTACTGGTTTTATAATAAGGGTAGTCTAGTAAATGTTATCAGTGTAGAAAGACCAACTGATGTTTATATACTATGCATGGAAACAGATAGACAAGGCCAGAACATGTTTATTGTTCGTTCTCTCTCTCTCTCTCTCTCTTTCTCTCTGTCTTTCCCTCCCTCCCTTCCTCCCTCTCTCCCTCTCTCTTTCTCTCTCTCTCTCTCTTTGGACTGAGAGGAAATATTCTCAGTTCCTGATGATTACTACATTTTAAAGAAACATTCCAGGCAGGATTTTAGAATCTCATAACATGCACACCAAAGATCAACTCCTAAAATATTTACCATCAATAAAATTAATTGACTCATGGCCATTGCCAGATCATGTGTTATCATGATCTGTTTGAACATATGTTGTTTGAACTTTTCCTAAAAGTACTGGGAGGAAAACAATATTTGATAGGGAAAACATACACAAATCATTTGTTCAAGCTCAGGAAAAACAAAGAGTTTGAATAATATAGTCACTATTCATGTAAGTATATCTTGCTGTTTTATTATTTTTTAAGACAGATCCGTCAAAGGTCTCTATATTCAGATCAGATCATTTGACCTAACTACTCCTTGAGGAATAATGCATCAATGCTATTGCCAAAAGTAGATGGACCTGGACAAAATACCTTCACTTTTTAACTCCTAGGCATGTTTGTGTGTGTGTTCTCCGTTCTCCCTGGTTTATCTCCCTCTGCTTGTCATGATTTTGTCTCTCATTTGTCTCTTTGCCCTCCAGTCTTCCCTCTCCTGGGTAATCTTTGTCTCTCTCCCCATTCCTTACCAAAAGCACTCATGTCTAGTATCTCATTTTGCTGGAGGTTCTCTATGCATCATGCTTGACCTCTTCTTAAAAGAAAGATGCTGCAAATGCATTTGGGAGCCTTCTTAGCTGTGGACCCTCAGACCTCCATCTGGTGTCCAAATTTAGTAACATTCTCAGAAGATTAGCCCTTTACAATCAGAAGCTGTTTGACACATGTGGTTTTCTTAAGAAATAAGATTGGGTAGGACCAAACTTACTCATGCTTAAATCAAACATGATAAGTAAATGGGACAGGCTGTTCTTTCCATCAACCAGAGAAGCATTTTAAATGAGCCAAAATGTTTAACTGTTTTGCTACCATGCCACAAAAAGAAATCTCATTAAAATAACTATAACCTTTCATTCATTGAAATGAATTAGGATCATCCTAATTGTAATATTCCTGGACTTATCAAAAAGGATAAATTGGTTGAGGAAAGGAAAATATAAAAACAGTAGAGGAAAGAATCATATATTCCTAGAATTTTGATGTGCCTTACATATTTTACATGTTTACATATTGTCAAGCAGAGCTTTACTGTAAATGTTGGCTGAATTGTTCATGTTTCCCTCCATCCTGTCTTTTTTATAGTATTGTGACTTTTATATTGTTTTAAGTGTGTATTTTTATTTTGTAAACTCTCCTAATATTGAATAACAGTGCCAATAATAACAAAGTGACTTTTCAAAGTCAAAATTACAACACCAAAATAGAAAAGGGAAGAAGACAAGAAATAAGTGCATATCCATAATAAAATATTTTTTGTTGAAACCTTCAACCTCCTGAAAATAGAGATAAAAAGTTATAAGCGTTGACAAACAAGTTCCAAACACTTGGATTTTTTTGTATACAAAGGGCAACTATTTGCAAAATCTTCTGAGCATTTAAAAATGTATGATATTTCCAAGACAAGCAACAAGCCCAAGTTTTCTCAACCATGAAAATGCAAATAAAAAGATTCAGTTGTCCTAAAGACACCCCCTCTTCAGTGATGGGATTCAAATAATTTAACAACCAGCTATCTACCCTTTGCTCTTTCTTATTCTCCCTGCTCTTCCTCCTTTCCTCGCACCGGCTGCTCCATTCCCATTTCTCCATTGCAGTCCAGCGCTGTGCCACAGAGCTTGCCCCACACACCACCGCCCAGATGCCCTCGTTCCCCCCAGGCATTTCTTTGCTAACCTGATTTCCAGCTCCATCATGTTTCTCTGTCACATTTCTCGCGTTCGTGAGCAGGGAAACAAAAGTTTGTGGGACTAAAGAAATAAATTCAATCAATCAATTCCAACTTCTCACAAAAAAAAAAAAGTCTCACGGTTGGAATTGATTGATTGAACTTTTTTTTTTTTAGTCCCACAAACTTTTGTTTCCTTGTACCTGATGACGAGAAACATGACGGAGGTGGAAATCAGGTTAGCAAAGAAATGCTTGGGGGAAGGGAGGGCATCAGTGTGCCAGGTGCTGAAACAGGCCTGTCTCTCTCCAGCAGTTGCCCAGGCCCACTGGAGGGAAGGCCAGCATCTCCTGGCACTTAAATGCGGCAACATTCTAGCTCTGGCCGGGAAGGGGCAGCCAGAATGGGCGCTTCAGCACCCTCCCCAACCCTCTGGCGTTCCACCAGCACTTTGGCCCTGGGCTCACACCATTATTATTATTATTATTATTATTATTATTATTATTATTATTATTATTATTATTATTATTATTATTATATTTCTATACCGCCCTTCTCCCGAAGGACTCAGGGCGGTGTACAGCCAATTTAAAAACACAGGACACAACAATGATTAAAAGTTAAAATAATTAAATAGATTTGGCCGATTTAAAACCCCCAAAATTTAAAATACCCCAATTTAAAATTATTATGTTGATAGCCCTGCCTGGCGGAACAACAGGCTCTTCAGTGCGCAGCGAAACACCCGGAGGTCGGAGATCTTATGTATTTCCGGGGGCAGTTCATTCCACAGGGCTGGGGCTCCCACAGAGAAGGCCCTCCCCCTGGGGGTCGTCAGCCGACATAACTTGGCTGATGGCACCCTGAGGAGACCCTCTCTGTGGGAACGGACTGGTCGGTGGGAGGCTATTGGTGGCAGAAGATGGTCTTGAAGGTACCCGGGTCCTATGCCATGGAGCACTTTAAAGGTGGTAACCAACACCTTGAATCGCACCCGGAAGACCACTGGGAGCCAGTGCAGTTCGTGCAGGAGGGGTGTCACATGGGCACAACGAGTTGCACCCATAACCACCCGTGCGGCCGCATTCTGGACCAGTTGGAGCCTCCGAGTGCTCTTCAAGGGGAGCCCCATGTAGAAAGCATTACAATAGTCCAGCCGGGAGGTGACAAGGACATGAGTGACTGTGCGCAAGGCGTCCCGGTCCAGAAAGGGCTGCAACTGGCGGATCAGGCGAACCTGATAAAAGGCCCCCCTGGCCACGGCCGTCATATGCTCTTCTAAAGACAGCCGTGCATCCAGGAGGACACCCAGATTGCGAGCCCTCTCTGTGGGGGGCAAAGATTCACCCCCAATAGTCAGCGATGGCACCTGCTGACTATATCGGGACGCCAGCAGCCACAGCCACTCGGTCTTGGATAGGTTGAGTCTGAGCTTGTTCCTCCACATCCAGACCCGCACGGCCTCCAGGCAGCGAGACCTCACATCAAGGGCATCGTTGGGGTGGTCTGGGGTGGAGATGTACAGCTGAGTATCATCAGCGTACAGATGACACTTCACCCCAAAACCACAGAAGATCTCACCCAGCAGCTTCACATAAATGTTGAACAGAAGAGGCGAGAGGACCGACCCTTGTGGCACTTCCCATGCGAGACGCCTCGAGGTCGACCTCTACCCCCCTGCCAACACAAACTGCGAGCGGTCGGAGAGGAAGGAGGAGAACCACTGCAGAACGGTGCCCCCTATTCCTAACCCTCTCAACCGCTGCAGCATGATACCATGGTCGATGGTATCAAAAGCCGCTGAGGGATCTAATAGGACTAGGACAGAGGAGCAACCCCTGTCCCGAGCCCTCCAGAGATCATCCACCAACGCGACCAATGCCATTTCTGTGCTGTGCCCCTGCCTGAAGCCTGACTGGTACGGGTCTAGATAGATAGCTTCATCCAGGTGCCTGGGCAGTTGTCGTGCCACCACACTCTCAACAACCTTCGCCACAAAACGAAGGTTGGAGACCGGACAGTAGTTAGCTAATTCAGCCGGGTCCAGGGAAGGCTTCTTGAGGAGGGGCCTCACCACCGCCTCTTTCAAGGTGGCAGGAAAGGCACCCTCACTCAGAGAAGCAGTTATAATCCCCTGGAGCCAGCCTCGTGTAAACTCTCGGGAGGCCAGTACCAACCAGGAGGGACACGGGTCCAATAAACATGTGGCGGCACTAATCCTACCCAGAACCCTGTCCACATCCTCGGGAGCCACAGGATCAAACTCCTCCCAGGTAATATTCTCAAGACCTACTCTCGTCTCCTCCCCCGGACTCACCCAGTAGGAGTCCAAGCCTTCCCGAATCCGAGCGACTTTATCGTGCAGGAGTTGCACAAAATCCTCAGCTCGACCCTGCAAGGGATCTCCCCGCACTCCACCCCCCCCGAAGAAGGGAGTGGGTCACCCTAAACAGGGTGGCTGGGCGTTCTCTGCAGATGTAATAAGAGCGGAAAAATGGTTAGATTTCGCCGCTTTTATCGCCTCTAGGTAGGTCTTGATATAAGACCTCACCTGTGTCCGGTCGGAATTAGAATGACTAGTCCTCCAAATGCTCTCTAGGCGTCTTTTCCGATGCTTCATCTCTCTCAGCTCCTCAGAGAACCAAGGAGCCAATTGAGATCGGCATCGGGTCAGAGGCCGCAAAGGCACGACACGATCCAAAGCTCCGGTGGCCGCACTCTCCCAGGTGGCCACCAGCTCTTCAGTCAAGTCGTGTGTCAGAGTCTCAGGAAATGGCCCAAGGTCTGTCAGGAACCTTTCGGGATCCATCAGGTGCCTGGGATGGAACCATTTGGTTGGTTCCATCTCCCTGCGGCAGGGGGAAGCAGTAGGAAAGTCCAAGTGAAGGAGTGAATGATCTGTCCATGACAAGGGTTTAATATCTAAGTCCCCTCTACCAAGATCATTCAACCACTGACCAGAGATGAAAATCAAGTCCAGAGTGTGTCCCCCTATGTGAGTGGGGCGCAGTCCCCCCACCCCCACCCCCTGCTGTAAAGTAAGGCATCCCTCTAATGGGTCTTTTCAAAAGACCCAGTCTTATTTTCAAGGAAACAGGATAGTTTTCTTCTGAATCTCAAATTTGAGGCTTTGAGGGTCAAGCAAGAGTGGAGCTTGGATCCCTTCTTGGGGAGCTTCTGAATTTTGGGAGGAGACTAAGGACCCCCCCACCCCATAATCCCCGATTCCTCAAGACCTGGAGGGTGCGGGGGACTTGAGAGAAGAGTATTAGGCAGGGATGGGATCCTACTGGTTTAACATCCGGTTTGTTAAGTGCACACTTTGCGCGCATGCACAGTTTGGAAAAAACTCACCTTCTGCATTGCTGCTGGCAAGGAAAACAGCTGAGGCACAGCAATCCACTCTGCCATGCCAATTAGCTGGGCTTCAGAAATGGAAATATAGCTGAGTATAATGCAGGGGTGGGCAGGCACGCCCACTTCAAAATCAGAGTGAACCGGTTCATTCATGGCTGAAAGTCAGAGCTAACGGTTCGCCCAAACCGGTCCAAACCAGTAGAATCCCACCACCGGTATTATGGGGAATCTGAGTTGCTTCTTGGAAATTAACAACCCAAAATTCTCCCTTTTGATAATTGGTCTGGAAACCCCTCCCTTTGACATGGTCTTAGGAGGGAATCTAGGGTGTGTTTGGGGATAGGACAGGAAACTGCAACTGATTCCTACTAAGAATCTTTTTTCAATCTTTCAGGGTCCCTTTTAATTTCTTGCTGAAATTTGCTTGGAAAGATGACTTAAAACACAGAATATTATTGAGGAGTAAAAAGGGGTCTTGGCATGAATAACCAACTTGGGCTTCTTCTCTGTATGGAACTATCTCCTCCTATGCCCGGACACCGATGATGCTGCAGAAGAGAGAATTCCCATTGGTACTCCTTTCTGGACATTCCCAATGCCAAAGTTTGAGGGAAACACCTCCCCTCTGAAGCCCCATTCATGTGGCTCAGCAGCACCTTTTGGCAATTCCTTCACTTTGCAGAGAGAGGGAACAAGTGTGGAATTCGACTGCCTGAGCCAAAGTTGTCCACAGGATCTTGAGACAGGTCATTATCTCAGAAACCCTCAGAAGGGGAGGGGCAAGGTGGGGCCAGGCAAGGGAGGCCAGGAGGAAGGGCCAGGCCGAGGCAATTCAACCAGTTCACCAAACTGCACATAAAATTAACAAGCGGATCTAGCAAACCGATGCAAACCGGCTGAATCCCACCATTGACCCTCTTTTGATTTTTATTTTATTTTATTATATTTTTATACCGCCCTTCTCCTGAAGGGCTCAGGGCAGTGAACAGCTGTAATAAAACAATATACAAGACAAATTTAAAAACCATATTAAAATAATTCAATTTTTGGCCGAATTTAAAATTCCCATTCTACAACCCTTATAAAACCATGTTAAAAATCCATATTTAAAACCCAATTAAAATTATTGTCCCATCAGACCGGCTTGCTGGAATAACAGAGTCTTCAGTGCACGATGGAAGGCACAGAGGTCGGGGATCCTTCATATATCCGGGGGCAATTCGTTCCATAGGGCAGGAGCCCCCACAGAGAAGGCTCTCCCCCCCGGGAGTCACCAGTCGACATTGTTTGGCCGATGGCACTCTGAGGAGGCCCTCTCTGTGGGAGCGTATCGGTCGGTGGGAGGCAGTCAGTGGCAGCAGGCAGTCCTGTAAATATCCAGGCCCTAAGCCATGGACCACTTTAAAGGTAGTAACCAACACCTTGAAATGCACCCGGAAGACCACAGGGAGCCAGTGCAGCTCACACAAGAGAGGTGTTACATGGGAGCGATGGGTCGCCCCCATTATCACTCGTGCGGCCGCATTCTGGACCAGTTGGAGCCTCCGGGTGCTTCTCAACGGGAGCCCCATGTAGAGAACATTGCAATAGTCCAGACAGGAAGTGACGAGGGCATGGGTGACTGTGCGCAAGGCGTCCCAATCCAGAAAAGGATGCAACTGGGAGATCAGGTGAACCTGATAAAAAGCCCCCCTGGCTGCCATCATATGATCATCCAACAACAGCCATGAGTCCAGGAGGACGTCCAAGTTGCGAGCCCTCTCTGAGGGGGGTAAGATCTCATCCCCAATAGCCAGTGATGGTTCTAGCTGGCTATATCGGGACTTTGGAAACCACAGCCACTCAGTCTTGGAGGGGTTGAGTCTGAGCCTGTTCCTCCCCATCCAGATCTGCACGGCCTCCAGGCAGCAGGACATAATGTCAAGGGCAACATTGGGGTGGCCTGGGGTTGAAATGTACAACTGCGTGTCATCAGCATACAGTTGACACTTCACCCCAAAGCCACGGATGATCTCACCCAGCGGCTTCACATAAATGTTTAACAGGAGGGGCGAGAGGACTGGCCCTTGTGGCACCCCACAAGTGAGGGGCCTCGAGGTCGACCTCTGTCCCCCCATCAACACAGACTGAATACGGTCAGAGAGGAAGGAGGAGAACCACCACAACATGGTGCCCCCCACTCCCATCCCCTCCAGTCGACGCAGCATGATACCATGATTGATGGTATCAAAAGCCGCTGAGAGGTCTAGGAGGACCAGGACAGAGGAACAACCCCTGTCCTGGGCCCTCCAGAGATCATCAGCCAATGCAATCAATGCTGTTTCTGTGCTGTAGCCTGTCCTGAAGCCCGACTGGCACGGATCTAGATAGACAGCTTCATCCAGGAATCGAGGAAGTTGTTGTGCCACCATACTCTCAACAACCTTCACCGCAAAGCCGAGGTTGGAGACAGGACAGTACTTAGCTAATAGGGCTGGGTCCAGGGAAGGCTTCTTGAGGAGGGGCCTCACCACCGCCTCTTTCAAGGCAGATGGGAAAACACCCTCACTCAATGAAACGTTAATAATCTCCTGAAACCAGCCTCATGTAACCTCCCGGGAGGCCAGCACCAACCAGGAGGGACACGGGTCCAATAAACATGTGGTAGCGTTGAGCCTCCCCAAAATCCTGTCCATGTCCTCAGGAGTCACAGGGTCAAACTCCTCCCAGATAACACTCTCAAGACTCACCCCCATCATCCCGTCCGAAGCTACCCAGTCGGAGTCCACGCCGTCCCGAATCTGCGCAATTTTATCATGCAGATATTGCACAAAATCCTCAGATCTATCCTGCAAGGGGTCCTCCCTCGCTCCCACCTGAAGTAGGGAGTGGGTCACCCTATACAGGGCGGCTGGGCGGTTCTCTGCAGATGCAATAAGAGTGGAAAAATAATTAGATTTCACCACTCTTATTGCCCCTAGGTAGGTTTTGATATAAGACCTCATCAGTGTTCGGTCAGATTCGGTGCAGCTGGCTCTCCATTCGCTCTCTAGGCGTCTTTTCTGGCGCTTCATCTCCCTCAGCTCCTCGGAGAACCAAGGAGCTGATTGAGATTGGCACCGAGTCAGAGGCCGCAAAGGCGCGACGTGGTCCAAGGCTCCAGTGGCCACCCTATCCCAGGCGGCCACCAGTTCCTCAGCTGAGTCGTAAGTCAGAGCCTCTGGGTATGGCCCAAGCTCTGTCAGGAACTTCTCAGGGTCCATCATGCACCTGGGACGGAACCACCTGGTCGGTTCCGTCTCCCTGCGACGAGGGGAAGTGATCCGAAAGTCTAGCTGAAGGAGTGAATGATCTGTCCATGACAAGGGCTTAATATCTAGGTCCCCTATTGTGAGATCATTTAACCACTGACTAGAGACAAAAATCAAGTCCAGCATGTGTCCCCCGGTGTGGACCCCATCATGGAAGCCATGAACTCCCGAGCTGCTTCTGATGTTTCACCGACAGATGGCAGGTTGAAATCCCCCATGACCAGAAGCCTGGGGGTATCCACCGCCACCCCGGCTATTACATTGAGCAGTTCAGGCAGGGCTGCTGCCACATGGCAGGGAGTCAGGTACGCAGTCAACAAACCCATCTGCACCCCATGACCCCATTTCACAAGGAGGGATCCACACCCAGCTATCTGAGGAACAGTGGCATCCCTAGGACTGAGACTTTCCTTAATAATCACCACTACCCCCCCATCCCTCCCCTGGGCCCTCAGCTGATGAAATGCACGGAAGCCTGGTGGGCACATCTCCACGAGGGGAACCCCCCCCCTCGTGGCCCAAACAGGTCTCCATGATCCCTGCCAGGTCTGCACCACCCTCCTGAACTAAATCATGAATAAGGGGGACTTTATTAGTCGCAGACCTGATATTACATAACAACAGCCAAAGGTTCGGGCCCTGAGACTCTGCACAACCTGGAATACAAGAGGCATCTTGGGGGCCGGAGCACTTCTCCTAAATAATTCTTTTCGTACTCATTTTGTGTCTTCAGTGGGCAGTTTAGCCATTAAAGATCTGAGTAAATTAAGGTGCAGACCAGGGAATTGCCTTTAGAACAGAAAAAGCTGCGGCTATCAACCCCAGGTAGAAATGATAGAGAGACAACTTCAGAACATATTTTTCTATATATTAAACCCTGATACTATACATAGTTTTAAATTCAGAAAAAATGTGAAGCAGCTGCAGGTTTAATTTTTCCCACTTCATCTACTAATTTCAATGGCTGATGGTGAACATCTTTCTGTTATAATGCATGCACTACTATACTTTGCATTCTTGTGCAAAATAAAATCAACCACAGATTTTTGGTCAAAATGCATGTCACTGGCATTGACATATTCTTAAGGTTATTGGAATTAATCTCCTTCTTTAGTTCCATGAAAGACTCAAGAACTATCCACCTTTTATTTAATAGATCAGTGTCCTGTAAACCCAAACAATTTTCTTATTCCAGGATCCTTCATTTTCTGCAACTGCACACCATTTCTATATGTTAATCAGGGTTGATGTAATCATAGTAACCAACACTGTTTCATTACTTTGGTTGCTGCTGCTTCCACCATGCCAGTGGTGATATCTGGCATGTTGTCCTGAGTATTTCAAACAGCAAAATCAGAAGCAGAAGAATAGTATAGGTGGGATCTTCAAAAGTTTCAAATAGTTATCCAGACAATTATTTTTTTTCTCCAGGAGTTTAATTTAATTCTATTAGGATGTAATATATTCACAATATATATTCAGGAGAAAGATATCGTCTCAATTCAGTGTGGAAGGCAAGAGATTTCTATACCAATGTCTTAAAGGCTGGATGCCCACAGCCCCAGGAAGCTAGAAGGAAGACTGAAATAGAGGGGGCAAGAAAGGGGGAGAAAGAAGAATCGTTGGCACAGGCCCAAAATGGTGATTTGATTATTCAAGAAGAATTAATACAATTTTCGACTACTGTTCAAGCTTTGGAGATAGAAGAACCTAAGGATCAAAGACAGACTCGAGCGGCAGCTAAGCGTCAAGAAGAATTAAGAGTGCAGCAACTTCAAATGATTCAAGATACTACAAAAACAGAAGCAGTGGGAGGAGCAAGGCCAAAAAGTAAAATGCATGGAGATTTCCAGCATATGCTCCAAATGCTTCAGGGGGCCAAGAATGGCAACTAGATTTTTGACTTGGAATGTTAATGGCCTAAATTCACCACAAAAGAGGAGAAAAATATTTCATTATTTGAAATAGTTTAAAAATGATGTAATTTGTTTACAAGAGACTCATATTAGAAGTAAAGATCAAAAGTACTTAATAAATGCAAGGTTAGGTATACATTTTGTTGCATCTGCTCCTGAGAAGAAGAATGGTATAGTTATATACCTAAAAAAAGACTTAATTGCCAAATTAATTGAAGCAGATGATCAAGGAAGATTTATACCAATTGAACTTTTAATAAAAGGAGAAAAAATACTTTTAATTGGATTCTACGCACCGAACCAAGAACAGGAAACATTTTATAAGCTTTTACATTCCAAGTTACTACAATGGGATTATAAATCATGTATTTTGTTGGGCAATTGGAATGGAGTTTTGGACACTAAAAAAGATAAGAAGGGGCTCTTGCAGAACATTTCAACGCATGCCAGATTGCCAAAATCGTTTTTTGAAATGATGGAGGATATGGAGCTGAGAGAGAGAAACCCCAAAGAAAAAGACTTTACCTTTTTTTCTGATAGACATCAAACTTTCTCCAGGATTGATTTTATATTAATTACAAATGATCTCTTTTCCAGGGTGAAGAAGATGAAGATTTGTCCAAGAGTTTTAATGGATCATAGTCCAGTTTGGATGGAATTAGAGTATGGAAGGGGATTTAAGAGGTCTTGGAGGTTAAATGAAAATCTGTTTAGATATGAGGAAAATGTAAAAGAATGTAAAAAATTTATGAAAGAATTCTTTATCATAAATATGCATAAGGGTACATCTATGGAAATGGTTTGGGATGCAAGTAAAGCATATATGTGAGGCATTTTGATATATTTGAATAATAAATATAGATGCAAACAGGGAAAAAAAAGGAAGGATTAAGAAGAGGAAATTAGAAAAAAAGAACAAGCTTTGATATTGAATCCAGCAGATAAGAAAATAAAAAAAGCAATTAATTTATTGCAAGGGAAATTTAATATGTTAAAGGCAAATCAGGTCGCAACTAATTTGCAATATGCTAAACATAATATTTTTTGTAATGCTAATAAACCAGGGAGGTGGTTAGCATATTTGTTAAGGAAAAAACAAAAGTCATGGACTATAGAGAAAATAGAATATAAAGGTAAAGAGGTTTATCAGCAAAATATGATTAAAAAAGCATTTTTAGAATTTTATACGAGGTTGTATGCTAGTGATAAAATTCAAGGTACAGATATAGATAGATATTTACAGAAAGAGAATATTCCTATAATTACAAAAGAGCAAAGGGAGGGTTTAAATCAACCAATAACCACTGAGGAGATTATGTTTGCAATTAAGCAGTTGAAAGTGGGTAAAGCTCCTGGGATGGATGGCTTGACAGCTGCTTATTATAAACATTTGCAGTTAGAAATGGTGGGACCACTCAAAGAATTATTTACTAATATACAATCTGGAGGAGATGTACCCCATCTTGGAGGACAGCTTATATTTCTTTGATTCCAAAGGAGGAGCAAGACCACACCCAGCCAAAAAACTATAGGCCCATATCACTCTTAAATACAGATTACAAGATTTTTGCTAAAATATTAGCAAATAGGTTAATGACAGTCATGCAACAAATGATTCATAATGATCAAATGGGTTTTATAAGTGGTAGACAAATGAAGAGTAATGTAAGGCAAGTGGTTAACCTATTGGAGTATTTGGGGAAGAACAACCAAATCCCTGTGGTGCTGATATTTCTTGATGCGGAGAAAGCATTTGATTGATTGAATTGGCAATTTTTATTGAAAATAATAGAAAAGATGCAGTTTGGAGAGCATTTCACAAAATCTATTAAGGCAATATATCAGAAACAAACAGCGCAAATAATAATTAATGGTAGTTTAAGAGATACTTTTAATATAGAAAAAGGAACAAGACAAGGATGCCCTTTGTCTCCATTATTGTTTATCTTGACTTTGGAATTTTTGTTAAGTAAGATACGTGGGTCGGAAAAAATAAGTGGAATTAAGATTAGGCAGTATGACTATAGATTACGAGCATTCGCAGACGACTTGGTTGTTACTTTAATCCAACCATTACAGTCGGTTGCAGGTCTAATGGATATAATTAATCAATATGGACAAATATCTGGATTTAAAATAAATGCAGGGAAAACTAAGATAATAACTAAAAATATGACTATAAATCAAAAAGAAGAAATAGAAAGATTAACAGGATTTGAAATTGTAAAAAAAGTTAAGTATTTAGGGGTCTATATTATGACATCAAATGCAAAATTATTTAAGTATAATTATGATCCGTTGTGGCAAAAAATACAGAGAGAGATGGAAAACTGGAAGAAATTACAATTATCCTTGTTAGGAAGAATAGCAGCAGTAAAAATGAATGTTTTGCCTAAGTTTTTGTTTCTTTTTCAAATGATACCAATACTTAAAAAAAGATGAGAATTTGAAGATATGGCAGAAGGGTATTAATAATTTTGTTTGGGCAGGGAAGAGACCGAGAATAAAACAAAAAATAATGCAGGATATACGTGAAAGAGGTGGTCTCAAAATGCCTAATTTAAGACTATATTATTAGGCAGCTGTCCTATCAGCAGTGAGTGATTCGATGAATTTAACAGAAGAAAGAATATTGAATATTGAGGGATATGATTTGGTTTACGGGTGGCATGCTTATTTATTATATCATAAGAAAGTGGACAAGACTTTTAAAAGTCATATATTAAGGAATGCTCTATTGCGTGTCTGGAAAAAGTATAAGTATAAACTAAACAAGAAGTTACCATTGTGGGCAATACCCAGACACGCGATAGAGAATGTAAGTGTAGAGCAAAGGCAGGATGTGATTACATATAAAGAGCTTCTTAACAAGGAAGGAGGTATACTACAATTAAAATCTTTGAATCAACTAAGAGAAGAAAGGACAATTCGAACATGGTTTCAATATGTACAGTTGCAAGCTAGATGGAGAGAAGATCAAAAAATTGGTTTTCTGCAAAATGAGGAGAAAATTGTTGTAATGATTGTTAAAACTTTTTAAATAAAAAAAATATACATTCACAATATAGTACATGGATATATGCTGAACATTTTCTTGCTGGTATATATCATTTTCAATAGAAGAGGATATAGGTAACTCGGGATTGAACTGTGGAGTCCTTTGACCTCAGAGAGGTGCCAAGAATATCATAAGACATTTTTAAAAAGTTTTACAAATACATTTTCTCCCCAGTTTCCCCCCCCCAGACCCTCCCTGACCCTCCCTAACCCTCCTCTCCCCCCATGACTTCCTCAAAATATAATCCAAATCAAAATCACATTTTATAAAACTTGAACCCCTCCACCCCCTGTTTATTATTCAAATCTTCATAAAATTCAATTATTCTATCCCTATATAAGACATTCAGTTAAAAGCTATCTGATATTTCCTAGTTTGATATTTATTCTGCACATAATCTATCCACTTTTTCCACTCCCATACATAAGTCTCTTGAGTCCGATCTTTTAGATATGCTGAAATCTTCGCCATTTCTGCAAAACTGGCCATCTTCATAATCCATTCTTCAATAGTAGGCATAACATCATTTTTCCAATATTGACCTATCAATAATCTCGCTGCTGTCACCATATACAATATCAACTTTGTTTCATCCAATGTGAAACCCTTAACTATACCCAATACAAACAATTGTGGAGAAAACTGTAGTTTTTTCTTCAAAACATTTTGCATAACCAGCTAAATTAGTTACTAATTTAGTTGAGATGGCTAAAATTTCAGCATATCTGAAGGATCACACACAAGAAAGGTATATACAGGACTGGAGAAGATGGATTGATTATATACAAAATAAGTATCAGACCAAAAAATATCAAATAGCTTATGAATGATTTCTTTTATTTGTATAAGCGCTATATAAGTGATATTAGAAGTATTATGTTTAAGAAATAGGATTTTATATATGGGGGGTTAAGAATTTTTTTTTTAGGGGGTGTTAGTTTGATGATTGGTTATGCAATTTAGTTTATTGTTAAAGGTCAATAGAAATACCTTGTGTTCTGCTCTGGGAAGTCGGGGAGGGGGAGGGGGGTTGGGAGGGAGGGTTGTGGGGAAATTGTGTTTGTTTTAAAACTTTTTCAATTAAAAAAAAAAACATTTTGCATAACCCACCAAATTTTTATCCAAAAAGCCTTCACTTTCTTGCAGGTCCACCATATATGATAATATGTAGCATCTAAACAATCACATCTCCAACATTTTGGTTGAACATTAGGATACATGCAAGACAATTTCGTAGGATCTAAATGCCACCTATAAAACATTTTATAAAAATTTTCCCTCAAATTCTGCAACTGTGTAAATTTAACATTCTGGACCCATATTTTTTCCCATGTTTCCAACATCACTGGCTCTGCAAAGTTTTGTGCTCACTTTATCATACAATCTTTAACCAATTCATTTTCCGAGTCTCTTTCTAACAAAACATTATAAACCCTCTTAATATGCTTTGGACCTTTCTCTTTTATATGTCTAACCAATTCTTCTTCATGCATCATTATACCAGTTTTTTGGTCCTCTTTCCATCTCAGTTGAAGTTGATTATACTGTAACCAAGTTAAATTAGTCCCTTCTTCCAACAGTGTTTCTAATGTCTTTAGTTGCCATCTGCCCCCATCCATAAAAAGAACTTCTTTATATAAAAACCCCCCGAGTGACATTATATTTGTATTCCACATGATATGACCAAGATCCAGCCATAACGGTATTTTATAATCCCATTTGAATCAGTGCTTCTTCCAAACTCTCATCAAAGAGTTTCTAAGTATGTGGCTTTTGAATATTTTATCCACTTTATTCTCATAAAATAAGTATGCATGCCAACCAAATTCAAGATCATAACTTTCTATATTCAATATTCCAGTCTTTATCCTTCCAAACCAATCACTTGCTTGCGTCAAGGCTGCTGCTTCATAGTATAATTTTAGGTTTGGAAGTTTAAGGCCTCCCCTTTCTGGAACATCTTGCATAATTTTCAGTTTAACTCTCGGCTTTTTCTCATTCCATACAAACTTATTCACTCCTCTTTGCCATTCTCTCAGTTGTTTATCACTTTTAAGCACTGGAATCATTTGAAACAAAAAAAGAAATCTTGGCAAAACATTCATCTTAACTGCTGCTATTCTTCCAAGTAAAGACAGCTGCAGCTTTTTCCAAGTCTCCATGTCTTTTTGTACCTCTCGCCAGAACACCTCGTAATTATTTTGAAACAATTTTATATTTGAATCTGCAACTTGCACTCCTAAATATTTAACCTTTGATACTATTTCAAAGCCTGCCTTGCTTTCAAGTTCCTGCTTTCGATCTTGTGTCATGTTTTTAACTATCATCTTAGTTTTTTCCTGGTTCAGTCTAAATCCTGATACCATGCCATATTCTTCTATAATGTCTTTCATCTGGATTATTGATTCCATCGGCTGTGTTAGGGTAACAACCAGATCATCTGCAAATGCCCTAGTCCTGTAATCTTCATGCCTTATAACTATGCCATTTAAAGAATCTGAGTCCCGTATTGTATTCAACAAGACTTCTAATGTTAAAATAAATAACAATGGGGATAACGGACAACCTTGTCTTGTTCCTTTTTCAATACTAAAATTTGTAGTCAAACTTCCATTAATAATAATTTGTGCCATTTGTTCTTGATAAATTGCTGAAACCGCCTGTATAAACTGATCCCCAAAGTCCATTTTTCTTAAAGTCTTTAGTAGAAAGTTCCAATCCATTCTATCAAAGGCCTTCTCCACATCCAAAAACACCAGCACTGCAGGGATCTGTTTATTCTTCTCAAGATATTCCAATAAATCTATGATTTGCCTTACATTATCCTTCATATATCTGCCTTCTATAAATCCCGCTTGATCATAATGAATCACCTCTTGAATAACTGGCATTAACCTGTTGGCTAATACTTTTGCAAATATTTTATAGTCATTATTCAGAAGAGATATTGGTCTAAAATTCTCAGGTTTTTTAGGACCTGTTTGCTCTTTCAGTATCAATGAAATATAAGCTGCTTTCCATGAAGTATTTTGCCCCCTTGTTGTATACTACAAAATAGATCTTTAAGATGTTCAATCATTTCTGCTTGTAAAGTTTTATAATACACCGCAGTTAAACCATCCATCCCTGGTGCTTTAGCTGTTTTCAATTGTTTAATTGTGGCAATAATCTCCTCAGCTGTTATAGGTTGATTCTTTCTCTCCTTTTGTTCACTAGAAATTTTTGTAACTCTTCTTTTTTTCTAAATATTTCTCTATAAGTCCATTCTGTATATCATTTTTGGCATATAATTTGGTATAATAATCTAGAAAAGCTTCTTTAATTAATTTTTGTTGAGAAATTTCCTTCCCTCCACTCTCAATACTATCAATGACCCGTGTACTCTGCCGCTTCCTTAGTGTATAAGCCAACCATCTGCCCGGTTTATTAGCGTTACAAAATGTATTGTGTTTCGCAAATTGTAAATTTGTTGCTGTTTGTTCCACCATAAGCATATGAAATTGATCTTTCAGGAGTTTTATGGCTCCTCGTATTCTTTCATCTGTTGGGTTTTTTATAAGTAACTGTTCTTTGTTCTTTATTTCTGCTTCCATTTCAGATCTTTTCTTTTGTTGGTTTAATTTGTGTTTAGAGTTCATATAAATGAGTACCCCTCTCATATATGCCTTACTCGCATCCCACACAGTTTCAATAGGGGTACCCTTATTCAAGTTCATTTCAAAAAATTCTTTCATCTGCTTTTTAAAGTTCAGTTACATTCTTTTCATATCTAAACAAATTTTCATTTACTCTCCATGATCTTCTCTCACTCTTTCCCATCTCAATTTCTATCCATACCGGGCTATGGTCAGTTAAAGTCCTTGGAAAAATCTTTGTTCTTTTTGTTTTTACAAGTAAATCAGATGATAGTAAAATAAAATCAATCCTAGAGAAGGATCTGTGTCTATCTGAGAAAAAAGTAAAATCCAATGTCAGCATTCCAAATTAGGCTCTTTTCCAGCGCTGACATAGAACAGTAGCTTGATTTATTGCTGAGATGAACTTTTACCTAGTCTTTGTATGTTACAGATAGGGTATCCTGGGAGACGAGGAGGGGGGCACATTCCTGTGAAAAGAACGTGCTGGGATGTAGAGATGGATTTGCATGATGGCCAATGAGACATTGGGGTTGGAGTGCGGAAGAGGAGGGGGTTGGAAGGAGGGGCCAGTTTGGCTGCAAAATGAATCAGAAATGTCGGACTCTGCTATTCTTAAAATAAAAGTGATTCATTAGAGAGCTTGTGCTTGAGAATGAAGTTTTTTTCAAGATAGCACCGAAACCTGACAGACAGCCAAACTCTCCCCCAAATCCAGGCTGGCTGAGTTTAAATCATCCCGTTCCCTCCCAGACATCTGGTCGGACGGACTATGGCTGAAGCCAAGCTCTGGGAGGAAAGCCTGCTTCAAGAGACGGGAGGAGCAGAAGCGGTCGTGATTCCAGCCAACTTGGAAAATACAAAGGTTCAATTTTCTCCGCCTTCCCTCCCCGCAGAACTTCAAGCAAAGAAACGTGAGGCAGATAAGTACCCGGGGACTGTGCCAAAAGCCTTAGGGGCGGAATTTTCTTTTGCAAATGTAAAAGATAAGGAAAAACCCCTAAGTGAATTGAGAAGGGCGAGCTGGGGATGGGAATGGCAGCGAAGCTCAGACAAGGCAGCACCTCCCCACCCCAGGATGAGAGACGAGGCAGAGGACTATCAACACCAAGGCTGGCCCTCCAGAGCTCAGCACAGAGAGGAGAGGGCAGAGAGGGAGGAGCCACCCCAGTTCAGAGGGAAGTTCGATGGTGACCCAGACAACCTCGCCCAATTCCTCGATTCAGCTGAGATATACATAGAGCGGTTCGGACACCTCTACCCTTTCCCCAGAGCCCTAGTGAATGCTATCTCGGAAGGGCTGGAGGGAGAAGCAAA
The DNA here is from genome assembly GCA_022577455.1 of Arizona elegans. Classification (NCBI taxonomy): domain Eukaryota; kingdom Metazoa; phylum Chordata; class Lepidosauria; order Squamata; family Colubridae; genus Arizona; species Arizona elegans. The sequence goes on along the minus strand of JAKOOJ010000006.1, from coordinate 32,007,910 downwards.
GAGGTGGTCAGCATCACTCTACAAATACAGGGCCCCCCGACTACGAGATGCAGATGGGTTCTTGCAACTATTGAGAGCCCGTTATGAGGAGGAGGAGGAGGACCCCTATGTGGAAGACGAGCTCAGAAACCAAATGCAGAGGGGAAAGCCTATCAGAGAGCATATCTGTGAATTCAGGAGAGTCATTGGGACACTGCCTCCCCTACCAGAGCGATTGCTGGTGTATTTTTTTAGAACAAGCCTAGATAAAAGAATTTCCCAAGTGACTGCCTATCGTGACATCCCAAACCGACTCGCTGAATGGTTCCGGGTAGCGATAAAAGTCGACAGAGGGCTGCGGGCGAGTGACACGTCAAAACCACCAGAGGGAAAGGAGAGAGGCCAACCAGACCAGGGGCCACTCAACAGACGAGAAACCCCAACATCACAGCCCTCCTACAGACCAACTGCCCACGGAGCCCACTAAAATGCTACAGATGTGGAGGAAGCGGCCACATAGCAGCAAGATGTGGAATGCCTAGACCGGGGCCAGCTCCACCACCCAAAGCACGACCGGAACGAGGGCCCAAGCGCGTCACCCACGTACCGCGGGAAGCTCCCCAAATCCCGGAGTTTTTTGCTCATCTGACCGAAACCAGAGGAATCCCAGATGAGGGAGATCAGTCCCCCGAACCCTATGACACAGAGGACGAAGGCGAGGATGACCCGATGGTGAGTGGACCCGTCCATCCTTTTCTTTTCCCCATACGCCTAACAGCCCCCAAAACAGGGGCCCAAGAGACTTTCCAAGCCCTAATAGACTCGGGTAGCACACGGTGCCTAATCAACCTACCCACAGTTCTAAAATTGGGAATCCGAGCTAAACAGCTCAAACAACCAATTCGCTTTGAGCAAGTTGATGGGTCCCTAGTGGGAGGAGCGTACGCCACACACTTGACTGAACCCGTGAGACTAGAACTCGCAGATCACTGGGAGACGATCCGCTTCATAATAGCCCCCAAGATGACAGAACCAGTCATATTGGGGCTCTCGTGGCTCGACAAATGGGGCCCAATCATTTGGTGGCAAGAGGGAACCCGCAGGCTGAGAATAGCAAAGGGGCCCCAACCCCTGCCGCCCCGACCAGAAGAATTCCCTCCCACGCTGAAACCCCAAAGCAGCCCTCCACTACAGAAGAAAACACCACAAACACAAGGGTCCCTCCCAGAAGGTGCAGCAAAGCAATTGGCAGCCGTACCCACCACCGCCTGTAACGCAAACCAGATCCCAAGGGAGTACCAAGACCTGGCAGGGGTATTCAGCGAGGCCGAGTGTGACATCCAAATCTTTTGGGTTGTGTATTCTCCAAATATCTTTTAATTCCAAATCTTCTTTCATATCAAAAAAAGTCTGTGGTAATCTAATCCTTGATTTTGCCAAACTCTTTTTGTCTGTTTTAGGATCAATTACTCCATTCCAATCTCCCATAATTAAGATAGATCTATAATCCCATTGCAATATTTTAGAATGCAAAGTTTTGTAAAAATTTTCTTGTTGTTGATTAGGAGCATAAATTCCAATCACCAGAATTGGGCCATTTGCTGTATAGAGTTCAATTGCTATAAACCTGCCACAGTCATCTGCTTCTATAATTTTAGCTGACAGTCTTTTATTTATATAAATCACTATGCCATTCTTTTTTTCCAAATTCGAGGCTATAAATTGTGTTCCTAATCTTGAATTTATCAGGTATTTTTGATCTTGTGTTCGGATATGAGTTTCTTGTAGACAAATAATATCATTGTTAAATTGTCTCAAATAATTAAATAATTTCTTCCTTTTCTGTGGTGAGTTTAATCCATTCACGTTCCAAGATAAAAACTTAATTGTCATCTGAATCTTCTCGAAGCGATAAGAACATTTGCTGAAGACTTTCCAAGTTGGTAGTCTTCGGCTTTGCTCCTCCCATGGCTTCACATTCTTGTGTATTGCTCTTGACTCCTTTCTTGTGTTGCTGTGGCTTGGTCCTTTCCTGTTGCTGTTTTTCTTTAATTTGCTTGGAAACTGCTCGAGTTATACGCTGATCTTTGGCTTCACACATCCGGGCTATGTCCAAAGCCACTTCTCTTGTATTTTTAGGTGGTCCAGTTACAATTTCCGAAGGAAGATCTATCAGAGGCGCATCCAAAAATCCTCCTGTAGCTCCCTGCATTTCCATTGTCTCCAGTTCCAACTGCTTACACCACTCTTCAGTCTCTTGTTCAAGTTGCTTCTCCTTATCGCTCTCCTTTATCTCCAACACAGAGGATGTACGTGGGGATGTTGAGCTTATTTTTAAAAAATTAGAATAAAATTCTTCCGCTTTCTCAACAGTATTTAATCAGTATCTTTCTCCTTTGAACCTCAATATTATGCCAGTTGGAGCATCCCACCTGAATGGAATTTGTTGTTTCTTTAATTCATTCACTAAAAATCCAAAATCCTTCCTATCTTTTAACATCTTAGGTGGCAGCTCTTTATAAACTCCAATTTCCTTTCCATCCACTTGCACAGTAGAGACAAAGGACCTTTGCAGAATATCATTTCTTATTTTTCTATCTGTAAAATATATCACCATATCTCTAGGCAGTTGTCTTTGTATGGCCACCCAAGAATTCACTCTGTACACTTTATCCATTTTGCAAAAAATCTCTTCAGGACTAATCTTTAACATCACAGCTAAAGCATCAGCGCAGATCCTTCTCAGGTCTTCCCTAATATTCTCTTTTAAGCCTCTCAGCCTTATGGCAAACTCCATAGACCTGAATTGCATCATTGTCATCTCATTTTCAAGTTTTTGCATTTTATTGTCAACATTAAAAATTTTATAATCAGCCTCCTTCATTTTAACATCTATTTCTGATCTGAGTTCCTCCACTTTTTTATCAGTTTGGATAACTGCATCTGACAATCCAGTCACCACTGTCATTAATTTTTTGGTCACCTTGTCATATTTTTCTTGTACCACCTCTTTAATTTCTTTAATCTCCTGCTTAATTTCCTGTTGAGACTTTTTAAACTTCTCATCCATATATTCATCTTGCCTCATCAAAGCCTGAGCAATAAAATCTTTTAAGTTTTCAAGATCAATCTCTTTTTTCTGGCTCTGCTGGCTGTGAGGCTGTTGTTGAGGCTTGTGTGTGGGGGATCCCCCCCCTGGCCACCTTCGCATCTTCTTAGTCTGTTTAGAAGCCATTCTGCCACGTAGTCTAACTTTTTCAAGAAAGGAAGTCTTTTTTCCTTCTCCTCCTCCACCAAATCCTCTGAAAAATTTCCCCAGGTTTAGTCAAATTAAGGATGAGATTAGATCAGAATCAGGCTTGCTTTAAAAGAATTTCCCTTTTCCTTCACTTGTTACAGACAATACTACTTTGTAACGTGTTGAAATAGCTATGCAAATCCACTCTAGCTTTCAGCTTTCGTTAACACTGAAGCCGGGCACCATTTTCAGGAAACTTTCAATCTTTCATTTTAAAGTTAGTCACAGGGCTAGTACAAATACTTGCTGTTTCGTAGTTCAAGTTCCGATTTCACCCTGTTCGTTTGGAAAATTCACTTTATTTTCGATAAGAAGGTTGGTCCCATCGCCTTGTTCTACAAAGTGTAGAATTGTCCTCGCTATCCGGAGCCTCGGCAAGCTGGATAGGGAGCCTTGCCTGTTTCCTCCCCAGAAGCAAAAGGGTGCTATCTGGGGGCTTCACAGGGGCTCTACCTGACTCTCGCCGGCTCTCTTCTCGATTCCTACAGGATTCGGAATTTTCTGAGCCGCTTCTCCTTTGTCAAAGCGGCTCTTTACAGGCAACGGGGCTGGCGGTCCGAGAAAAGACCGTCTGTCGGCGACGGAAACCAAACCGGAAGTCTTAAGACATTTTTATTTAGACATAGGGAAAAAAGTTAACCATACTTATAAAAAATTCCATAAATATACTTCACCTCCAAACAATAGGCATCTTTCTACTAGGCAAACAGCAGGTTAAGAATGGGAGAGGACAAAACAAAATATGCAAACCAGTAGCACTTAATTTCTGACATTGTCAAAGGAATTGTTTAAAGCTTTAACGATCAATATCAGCACTTCAAATGTGTCGTATAAGCACTTTGCAACAATGCATAGATGCATAGACATAAACAATATTTAAATACTATGCAAAAGAGACAATCCATAAACCAAAAAGGGAACAAAAAACCCAAAACCTCTCCCCACCAGCAATCAGCACCTAGATGAGCTAGATTAACTCCAAGATTAACATCAGACAATCAAGCAAGCAAACAATACCCAATCAAGGAACTGCCAAACAAGCCAACAATAAACAATCCAACCAAAGATCCTCTAAGACTTCCCCCACTAACATAACAGGGCAAGCCACTGTATATAATCAAGAGAGCAAATGGTACTCCCTACCAGCACTGATGATGCTACCTAGTTTGTATAATGAAATGTCTGTAAAAAAAACAACCATCCACAGAGAGCATCAAGAACCCCTCACATCATAAGATTTCTATCCTTTGTCTCAGCAGTTAAAAAGTCTTGAATTTATCCATTAAATTACATAGTTCAAAAATCCCATCCAAAATTTGTACTGATTTTACAGTCATTCTAGGTTTGTAGAGAGGAGACAGAGATACCAATATAATCTTCCATTAATACTCTTGTACAAGGTATTCCAATTCATTTTTCCATGCCTTTCTATAGTCTTGAATATCTAACTTAGATTATTTTAACAACTATTTATGAATAAATGTTGCAGGCTTATTAAATATTATAGCAAAGAGGAAGGCAACCAGCCTGTATTTAGAAATGAAAATATTTTTTAACTTCAGATATTACAAGTATGCACTATCCAGCCAATGATACTATCATGAAAATCTTCTGAACGGGAGTTGAGTACTATTAGATCTGTCTCTGAAAATGTTTGAGATCTTCAGGATGACATTTTTTTCAGTCAGAATATTCTAATCCCAAGAATATTTTTAGAATTAGTAATATCAAGAGGTATGTGTCCTCATCCTTTATTTAATAAAAATTACATAGACAAAAAATGTATGGTAAAGATGAAAAGAAATAAAATTAATGAATCAAGGAATATAATTCCCCCAAAATCTTTCCATTCAGTATTTAATTCCACTTTGATTATTGCTAGAGTGCAGCCATGCAGACAAGCCAATGAATTCTTTTTTCTGTTTTCTTTTCTTCTTCATTTTCCTAGCTTCTTTTCTTCCTAGTATAATTCAGACTTCTGCATTACTCTTGTTTCACTCCAAAGGCTTCCAGCTATATTTGATAATCTGTTTTCTGAAACCTTTTGGATGAGATGCTGTTCTGTTGTTGCATTAATTGCTGCCTTCCTTGTACATACAGAACTCTATTCTAAAAAAGAAAAATCTTTGTCTTAACCAATAGTTCAGTATGGAGTCTTCAGAATCCCTGTCATATGAATTCTTAATTAATGAAATATTAAACATCGGAGTCAAAACAATCCTTCGTTGCCACACCTCAAATCAAATCAAATCAAAGTTATTTAGCCCAAACAATAAATTTAACTCACAAATTATAACTTCTATATCTGTAACATTCTTATTTTCTAATTTTGAATCTATAAACAACTGCATATAAAGAACGAAATATATAGCACATTCAAACTGCAGAAAAGTCAGTTTAAACTTGTATTATGCAGAGGCTAAGTCACTTGAAGTTTACTTGTAACATACAACCTGGAAAAGAGTCCATAAATTTCTCCATGTCACTCTAAATATAAATTCAGATATAGGAAAGAGTGGTTTATTATGCAGTTGGCCCTGAAATATTGACATACAGCAGATTTAGGTGACTTTTCATAATATTGTAGAGATAAAATAGGATGTTGCACCTCAGACAATTTCTGAGAAATACATTACTGAGAAAAAATTGGCAGGACACTTCAATGAAAAGGGATTGGAGGATTTGCCATTGACTACTGGGAATAATGGTTTTCAAAAATATTCTGCAGTATTATGTAGCAAAATGTCAAAGGATCAAAGAGGCAATTTGATTAGCTATATTAGGATTGATGAGATGTTTTCGCTGAGAATTCTATTCCTATGTTCTAAAGTAATTTTGTTACACTAAAAACAGGTGGCACCTAAAATTATCATTTTTCAATGCATCACAAAATATTATGAATGAATAAAACCTAATAGTCCCAAAGGTGCTTTTTTTCAAGAGGCAACTGGACTTTCTGGTTTTTCTTTGAAGATATTTTGCTTCTCATCCAAAAAGTTTCTTCAGCTCTGACTGGATGGTGGGGAATGGAAGGATTTATACTCCTTGCAGACAGCTGGTCATTTGCATACTCTTAGCGGGTCATTAAGGTCACCTGGAGGTTTATCTGTGTCATCAAGGTCACCTGAGTGGTACAATTGATGTGGAGTCTTCTTGGAACTGTTGAAAGGACTGTGTTGTAGATTGGAGATAGATGATGAAGTATCCCTCCCCCTCTGTTGAGAGAGGACTGTTCAGTTTTGAAATAGATGGCCTCTTTAACTCCTTTTTCAAACCAGCAATCTTCTCTGCCCAAAATAAGGACTTTGTTGTCTTCAAAAGAGTGGTCTGTGTCTGCTCCTTATGAGGAGATTATGTGACAGTTCTCTCCAGTGGGTTTAGAGCTTTAGAAGATGAGGGAAGAGGCATATTGTGCAAACTGTGGTTGGCACCTTTGAAAGGACACTGGACTCACATACATCCTTTTCTAATCACTTTTAGAAAAGCTTGTAAACTGCTTTTCAGCTGTTAGGAATCTTTGAATCAACATCTGAAAACATCAGATGACTTTCCTTCAATCCTTAGTGAAAGTTTTAAATACAAGTTTAATGACTTTTACATATATAAATGTAAATAGTCAAAGGGTAATTAAAACTTTGATTTTAGAAAATTACAAATAGGTTAAGAGTCCAGATAAATATGAAATAAGATTTCAGAATTAATTATATGCAGTGGTGGGATTCAAATTTTTTAACAACCAGTTAAAAAATCTGAATCTGCTGCAAGATCTGAATCTGTCCGAATCTGCTGCCAGATCTGCTGGCCGTTGGCAGGCCACAACAGGCAGAGCCAACTCAGAGCACTAGACTGGCCCCTGTGAAGGCCATTGTCTGCCCAGCCGAGGCCTCACCCACCACCCGCTGAGGGACCTCTGGACTTCCTGTGATGAGATGGGGTCCTTCAGGCACTTAGCTTGGCTGCCTGTTTAGTAGCCCTTGCCCCTCCCTCCGAGTGCCTTGTCAGAGCTGCCTTGGGTTTTTGCCTGCGCGGATGTCACTTGCTTGGAGGGGGGAGGGGGTAGTTAGAGGAGCGCCAAGATGCCAAAATGGCCTCAGGAGAGGCCAGGCCTGGTGAGGAGTGCTGGGGAGGGGAGGGTCAAGGGGTGGGGCTAGCCAGTGGTGGGATCAGCCTGTTCGCCAAACTGGGCTGAACTGGCTGAATCCCACCTCTGCCAATAAGTAGTGGCTGGGTGGGGCGGGGCCAGCCATCAATTTAACAACCAGTTTGGCCGAAGTAGTGTGAACTGGTTGAATCCCACCACTGATTACATGAATCCTTCCCATGGAAAAATGCTTTTGATTTTATAACTTTTTTAAAAAATAGGACTTTAAAACTGAGACACTAAGGGGAACATGAAAGAACTAATGACATACTGAAGGATATTTTTGAACAAATGGACCCAGAAGTTAATTTTAAAAATATCTGCCTTTATGTTTAAAAGGTATTATGGAAGAGGAACAAGTTTTACTTGATATGATCGTGGCTGATTTGAAAGTGGGTCTAAAAATGAGAGATTACAAGAATGACATGGACAAAAATGTTAGATACAAAAGAAATCAGTTGATGTCTTAATAATTAAAAGGGATCTGCACAATCCCTTTATGCAGCATTTATTAACTTTAGGTCAACTGTTGACTCAGTATTTAGATTTGAATTGTGGCATAAATTAAAGAATACCGAGAAGAAGCTGCAATTTAGATGGGCAGTTGATTGAACAGATTAAGATTTTAGATAATTAGGGATAGTTTTTCAAGTCAATTATTATCCTGTAATGCATATTCTGTATCAGCTATTCAACTGGATTATTTTTTCCAGACCACAGTTTATAACTCCTACAATTAAATTGTTTGCAGCTGAAGTCCAAGCACTATATAGGAACCATATAACAACAACATGATAAAGTTAGAAAGAGTTCAAACAAAATGCTTAAGAAGCATCTCTCACCACTTGCTGTGTTTATGTACAGTACTTCAACGGGAAGCAAGAGTCATTAATCTTGAATCCAATCTCTAGATAAATATATCTACTGGTTAAAACTATACCACAATCATAATGAATTGGTTCATCTAATATTGATAGACTTTAAATCTTCTTGCAAAACAGTTTTTTAAAAGAAACTGAGCCAATATGACTTTTCCAGTGATGTCATCTTAACTTTAGGACCAGATCAAGCTAAATCACCATTAAGGCAAATGATCATAGATACAGAAAACTAAATAGAAATCCCTACTTTTTATCACAATATAATTGTAAATACCCAAATTTTAGCACCTAAACCAACTTCATATTTACATCATATTACAGTCCCAAAATTCAGAAGAGTCTTATCTTTAGCCCAATTTAATATTCTCCCCACAAAATTGAAATAAAGTTTCTGTCTGTCTGTTACACTGGAGGCACAAAAGAAATGAACTGTATATACAAAGAAAAGTAACCAAGAGTGTGACCTGCATAACTTTCTGGATTTGCAAAAGAGACTTGTTAACCCTTTGAAGAATTCTGGACAGATAGGCATGCTATGAAGCAATGCCATCTGCTGAGATCCAAGAGGAATTTATTTATTTATTTATTTTATTAAATTTCTATACCTCCTTCTCCTGAAGGACTCAGGGCGGTGTACAGCCAGAAATAAAACCATGACAATATAAGAATTAAAAGCAATTGAAAACAATTGAAAGAGCCTTGATGGTACAGTGGTTTAATGCACCCTGTTATTAACACAGCTGCCTGCAATTTCTGCTGGTTCGAATCTCTCCAAGGCTCAAGGTTGACTCAGCCTTCCATCCTTTCTAAGGTAGGTGAAATGAGGACCCAGTTTGTGGGGGCAATAAGCTGACTTTGTATAAAATATACAAAAAGAATGAAGGCTATTGCTTAACGCATTGTAAGCCGCCCTGAGTCTCCGGAGAAGGGCGGCATATAAATCAAATTTAAAAAAAAAAATTAAATAAATTGGCCGAAAACTCTAATAAAACAACCCATTAAAATAGTAAAATATTATTATTATTTAGGCCAGCCCTGCTTGTTGGAATAATAATGCTTTTAGGGCGCGACGAAAGGCACGCAGGTCGGGAATCCTACGAATCTCTGGGGGCAGCTCATTCCAGAGGGTAGGGGCCCCCACAGAGAATGCCCTCCCCCTGGGGGTCGTCAGCTGACATTGCCTAACCGACGGCACCCGGAGGAGCCCCTCTCTGTGGGAGCGTACCGGTCGATGGGAGGCTATCGGTGGCAGAAGGCGGTCTTGTAGATACACAGGTCCCAAGCCATGAAGCGCTTTAAAGGTGGCAACCAGCACCTTGAATCGCACCCGGAAGACCACCAGGAGCCAGTGCAGCTCGCGCAGGAGCGGTGTTACATGGGAGTGTCAAGTCGCTCCCATCATTACCCATGCAGCCGCATTCTGGACCAGTTGGAGCCTCCGGGTGCTCTTCAAGGGGAGCCCCATGTAGAGAGCATTACAATAGTCCAGACAGGAAGTGACGAGTGCGTGAGTGACTGTGCGTAAGAAGTCCCAGTCCAGAAAGGGACGCAACTGGTAAATCAGGCAAACTTGATAAAAAGCCTCCCTGGCCACAGCTGTCAGATGGTCTTCTAAGGACAGCTGCGAGTCCAGGAGGACACCCAAGTTTCGAGCCCTCTCTGAGGGGGTCAAGATCTCACCCCCAATAGTCAGTGATGGAGTCAACTGACTATGACGGGATGCCAGAAACCACAGCCACTCGGTCTTGGAGGGGTTAAGTCTGAGCTTGTTCCTCCCCATCCAGATCCATATTTTTTTTTTAATTTGATTTATATGCCGCCCTTCTCCGGAGACTCAGGGCGGCTTACAATGCATTAAGCAATAGTCTTCATACTTTGGTATGGCTTCCAGGCACTGGGTCATCACTTCAAGGACATCATTGGGGTGGCCCGGGGTGGAAATGTACAGCTGAGTATCATCAGCGTACTGATGGAAATCCACTCCGAAGCCATGGATGATCTCGCCCAGCGGCTTCACATAAATGTTGAACAGGAGGGGCGAGAGCACTGACCCCTGTGGCACCCCACAAACTAGGCACCTTGGGGTCGACCTCTGCCCCCCTGCCAACACAGACTGCGTACAGCCAGAGAAGAAGGAGGTGAACCACCATATAATGGTGCCCACCACTCCTAACCCCTCCAGCTGGTGCAGCATGATACCATGATCGATGGTATCAAAAGCCGCTGAGAGATATAAGAGGACCAGGACAGAGGAACAACCCTGTCCCGAGCCCTGCAGAGATCATCAACCAATGCGACCAATGCTGTTTCCGTGCTATACTCAGGCCTGAAACCCGACTGGAATGGATCCAGATAATCCACTTCGTCCAGGTGCTGAGGAAGCTGTCGTGCCACCACACTCTCAACAACCTTCACCACGAAATGAAGGTTGGAGACAGGATGATAGTTTGATAAAACAGCCAGGTCCAGGGAAGGCTTCTTGAGGAGGGGCCTCACCACCGCCTCTTTCAAAGTGGCAGGAAAGAAATCCTCACTCAAAGAAGTGTTAATAATCCCCTTGTTCTGTCCCCGTCTCACACACACACACAAACAGACAGCCAGGGGTTAAATAAACTGACAGACAACCAATTCTTCCGATAAGACGCTTGGCAGCAACCCAGTAGCTGCTTGCCAAGAACTTTTACTCAATAAACAAAATACACAGAGTCAAGGTTTGTCCAGTTCGTAAAATAAATCCAAGGCCGATAATGTTGTTTCCAAAGATGCAATGTGACTCGATAGTAGTTAGTTTTGTCCGTCACAGAGTCTGAATGGCCACCTCACCCCCTTTTATACCCTGTGGGGTAAGGTCCAGTGACTCAACCTAATCTCTGGCACGCCTTTTCTTCTGTTGCGCGCGTTTATCTCTGTGACGCTGCCGACGATAGAGCCAAGACTCATTACCCTCATCACTGTCCACCTGTGGCTACGTGGACGTGCTTGGCCCCGGCCCTATCTCTTGCCCTTCGGCGAACACCAAAGGCATTGCCAGAGAGGAGGGTCCTGGAGAGGGAGGCCTTGCCAACTCCTCTCCTTCACTTTCGGAGTCCTCTCCTGCTTATGACATAGGCTCAGGTAACGGAGCCACAACACCCCTGGAGCCAGCCTCGTGTAACCTCCCGCACCAACCAGGAGGGACACGGGTCCAGCAAACATGTGGTCGCATTCAGCCGACCCAAGACCCTGTCCATGACCTCCGGAGTCACAAGGTCAAACTCCTCCCAGCTAACATTCTCAAGACCCACCTCCGTCATCCCATCTGAACTCATCCAGTCGGAGTCCAAGCCCTCCCGAATCTGAGCTATTGTGATGGAGGAATGTCTTCTCCATCACAATAGCTGCCCTTTATAGCAACATACCCTCTGAGATCTGAATGGTCCAAATTGAACAGAAGGCCATTGACACTCTGGCCTTTGTCCTGGGTATCTGGCCAGGGCATTGGGTCAGCCTATTTTGCAATAGCTTGGGTATATGAGCATGATTATGATTTACTCTTGTTTTCACTGTTTTGTGATGTTCTTATTTTCATGGGTTATTTCTGTGCTGTTTAACATTAGAACATTAGAATGTTGTCCAACATTACAACATCAGTTGGGCAACCATGTAAATTGATTTGACAAACAAGCTGTAAGGACCATATTAATATATGTCCTTGGGCAGAATCTGGGTTGGTCATCAGGGTAGCAAATCTGTTGACATGCTTTTCTGTACTTTAATGAAGCTATGTAGCTCATCTCCATCATGGCTTGCACTTTGTTTCAACTAGCTATCTGAAGTAATTTAGGTGTGATCAGTGAGAACTAATATGTAAAACTATTTAGGGTTCAACCAGTAACACATGTAGTATCTTGTTGCTTGATATTTGTTGGAAACTCAACTATATAGAGCCTCGATGGTGCAGTGGACTAAATGCTGTTAAGTGCTAGCACTTAGCTGCCAGCTGCCTGCAATTAGTGCGAGTTCAAAACTCACCAAGCTCAAGGTTGACTCAGCCTTCCATCCTTTCGAGGTAGGTAAATTGAGGACCCGGATTGTGGGGGCAATAAGCCAGCTTTGTATAGAACAACACCGCTTAGGGGGGCCAAAAGCCCTAATAAGTAGGTATATACATAAAAGTATGCAGGCTATTGCTATAATGCATTATAAGCCGCCCTGAGTCTATGGAGAAGGGCGACATATAAATTGGACTAATAAATAAATATGTATATAAATATATAAATATATTTGATATTTTGTATTAGTTTAATAAAAGAATAGAAAACTATAATGTTTTAAGCTGATGTACTTTTTCCAAAGATTTTGCTGATGTGATGCAGCATAGTGGCTATAGTGTTGGACTAAGTGTAGGAGCATCCAGGTTCTGTCTATTTTAACCATGGAAACTGACCAGATAACTGAGCCTGGCATTTTCTCTTAACTCAGCCTATCTCACAAGATTGCTGTTGCAGAGATACTATATAATAATAGGAGATAAAATAAGCCATTTTGAACTCTTTCAGGAAAGGCAGAAAATAAACCAAATAAATAAACATAATGCTAATATATTAATAGCTACAACTCATTATACCTGCATCTAACCAACTGATTTAATGTAGTTGACTTAGATTGAACCACTTATTCACATAGACACTCATCATGCTCTTCCCTTTCAGGGTACACAACATTATGAAGAGCACAGCAAAGAAATAAAAAATAGGACAAAGAAGTTAAAGGCATGGAATAAGAAAAAAAGAAAAAGATCCTGAATTTAAACATGATTTTATATGGTTGTCATCTACTGATTTTAGTGGTGATGGACTAAGTATTTCTTCAGTATAAATAATTATGCTTGCATTTTATTAGTATTTGAACATGATGTCTTAATAGTTGGGGCATCTAGCATCCATTATTACCAGGTACAGTACAGTATCTATACAGAAGCTGCAAAATTAGTCCTAAAATGATGCATTCCATTTTCCCTCCTTATAGTTTTTCTCTTTATTTAGTTAACTGGATAAATACAAAGACAACACTACCTAAAGGATCCCATAACCAAACATAGGAAACTATTTTATTCTTTGACAGTTACATAATAAAACACAGCCAATGCAACAAGGCCATAGTAAGCAATCAAAATTTCATTTAAACTTCAGGAATAGGAATAAGAAAGACACATTGCAACATCAATTTGTTTTCTAATCTCTGAATAGATCATTTAAGAATACAGAGATGTGTCCAACAATTTAATTTCATTGTTTGAAGTGTTTATGACTTGTAGAAGTACAATTTCCATCTTTACACAAATAGCCTCATCAGTTTATGGAAACTGTTTTGTAAGTTGTTGCACACATTATTTAGTCTAGAGCCCCCCCATAACTGTGATTGTTGTGTTACCAGTATTCATGTCATTGCTAGTTTTGAAGTAAAAAGAAAATTTCAAGTATTGCAAACCTCCATCTCTCACAAGCCCCAGTCACATGCCAAGGATGAAGAATGTTGAGAGTTGAAATTCAAAAATATCTAAAGAGCCATAAATTTTCTTCCTATATTAATGGATTACAATGAGTTATATTTTTTCTAGTCGCCTAACACTGGATGCAGTCCATAATCTTAGGAAATAGGGTAGTTTACAATTCTTGTGCAAGGTTACACATGTTTAATATTTGCCTTAAACTTTTATTATCATTAACATAGTTTATCAGTTATTATTTACTGTATCTCTAATCACCGGAACCTCAATGTTTCCAAGAATTTTTCTCTGAATAAGAGTCTATCTTTAGCCCTTATTGTTCTTTAATGACATTCCTCAGGTAATAAAGCAGATAAATACTTTCTCCTCATTTGCTTATGAATCTCCATTTCTGCAATAGATGTAAATCAAAGTTTGAAAAATAATATTTGATTATAATTACATGTTGGGTATAACTGGCACCTCGTGATTTAGTTTAATGTGATATCAATAACTTCTAAACTGACTGTATATCATGCCATTAATGCCATCTCAGAACTGACTCCAAGATTTAAAAATTTAGCATAATTGTTTTATTTTTTCTTCTTTCCATTCCTTGCCTTTTATTCTATTAGCATGTATGAAATGTAGTACAAAACTGAATAAATATTAATTTGATTAATTTGATCCATGTTTTAGCATATTTCAGTAAAATGAGCATGTGCCTTTTTAGAGTAGAGATTATTCATATGTCTCCATAGCTCTTTGTGTACATTGCTCTAGGAGATCCAAAAAACTTTCTTAATGCTTAGAAAAAGTTTCGAGGGAATTTGGGAAAAAACATAGGTATATATTCCGTGCTTGATTATTATGATGGCAAACATTTCATTAAAGATGTCAACACAGCATCCATCTCCTATAATAAAAGCCAACAGCATGTGAAGGAAAATAAAAAAGTATATTTAAATAAAAATTCTATATTGTAATAGAGAGCCATTTTGGTGTAATGGTTAAGGGGATGGCACTAAATTAGGAGACTCTGAATTCCAGTCCCTCCTTAGGCATGAAAGCCAGCTGGGTAATTTTGAGCCAGTCACTCTCTCTCAGCCCAACCCAACACATAAGGTAATTGTTGTGGGGAAAATAGGCGGATAAAGGAGTGTTGTGTAATTCACCAACTTGAGTTACTTATAAAATAATAAAGGAATAAAATTCTAATAGATAGATAGATAGATAGATAGATAGATAGATAGATAGATAGATAAATAGATAGATAGATAATGCCCTTATACTGTATAATTCAATGGTGCAATGGTTTCTGGAATATTGTGTGCAGTTTCAATCACTGCCCCTTACAAAGGCTAGAATGGAGCTAGAGAAGGATCGGGGGTGGGATTTAGATGATCAAATCACTGGGGTAGCTTCCCTATGAGGAAAGGATGGAACATTGGGGGGGGGGTTAATCTAGAAAAGAGGTGAATGGGAACAGATATGATTAAGATGTACGAAATTAGGCACAATTGACAAGGAGAAGCTATTTTCCCCTTACCAAAGTACTAGAATTAGAGCTCACTGAATAAAATTGAATCCTGGGTGAGTCAGGGCTTTGTTAAATCGTGGGCGATTGAAGGAAGACTTGACACAATGTAACTGTAACTCTTTTATTTAACTCCAGAAACAGCAGTGGCTATTCTAGGCCGGGCAGCCCTTTATATAGGAAGGAGCTGTCCCCGGCTGCAGCCACTGACGTGCCTCCAAATTTCCCGCTCTCAGGACTAATTCTTGATTGGCTTATTTGAACTGTTACTTGATATCTAACACTCCTCCCCCCTAGTTCAGTGTCCGCCAATCCGGGGTCTCTTATGCTACGTAGTCGCGTAAGTAGGCAGGTTGTTTGGAGGTTCGCCCAGATCTGCGCAGTTCAGTCGTCCCGGTGCCTTCGGGTTGCGAGGTTGAGGTCTGCTGCTCTCTCTGTGTGGGCTCCGGAACTCTCTCAAACTCGGTCTCCGGCGTGGATTTGCCTCCTTCTCCCACTTTACTTGGCTGTCCCCTCCAGCTCCTTTGGGCGCCTGTCACCTCCTCCGTGGTCTCAGCTACGTGCTCGCTGTTATCTTCTTCCGGGCTGGTGTTTGGCATGTCCAGACCTGGCATTTGTGTATTGGTCCGCTCTGGTACTGCTTGCTTGTCTTTTCCTTCCCCCTGGTTGTTGTGCTGGGGTTCACTCTCGACTCTCGTTAATCTTCCTCGGAGCTGGTCGATGTGTCTTTTCCAGTGCTGGCCGTTTGTTGTTTGGACCCGGTACGACAGGGACCCCGTCACCTGGGTTATTGTTGCTGGTACCCAGAGTGGGTTTCCGCTCAGGTTTTTTGCGTATACTCTGTCCCCTGGCTGGAACTCCCGGGTTTTGCTCGTGGAGTCGTTGGCTTCTCTGTGCTGTACTGCAGGTGCAGTCTGTCCAGAGGGGATCTCAGCTTACGGCCCATTAATAATTCTGCTGGGCTTCGGTGGGTCGTGGCGCTTGGTGTAATGTGCTGGATGGCTAATAGTTTATCTAATTTGGCCTGAATGTCCCCTGGGCCTAGTCTCATGAGCATCTCCCTTGTAGATCTCACCATCCATTCTGCAAGACCATTCGTTGATGGTTTTTTCGGGGCGGATAATGCGTGCCTTATTCCTTGGTCAGCGAGGAACATCTCGAAGGTGTTTGATGTGAATGGTGGTCCGTTGTCAGAAACTATGAGGTTGGGAATTCCATGTGTGGCGAATAGGCGTCTCAATACTTTAATCACTGCGTCTGCTGTGGTCGTTGTCATGAGTACTACTTCAAGCCACTTCGAATAGGCGTCCACGAATGAAGGGGAGCCCCCTCAACCCAATGGTATATAATCACATTTATATTGCTTATTGCACTTTTATATAAAGGATAGAATCATAAAGCCCTTTCCCCTACTTCTGTATGCCTAAAAGGGAACTGGGCATTTGTACCCTTCTGCTGTAATCAGTGTAACCACAATATGTACCAAGTTGTATTACTGGAATGTATTAGCAAGTTGTATTACTGGAATATATTGGGTAAGATGTATGATATACCCATATATGGAATATGTATCACAAAACTATAAACTTCTGCTTTTGTACTTTTCCAGTGAATCTGTCTTAGATTTATCTATCTGTATACACAATGTAATATCTATAAGCGGAACTGAATATGCTATGTCACTTTCAAATCTCAGGAAACTATAAAGTCTGTCTTAGGGCATAGTTCGGGGCTCAGTCCTCAGCAGGTGACTGCACTGGGCCTATTGCTAGCAATACTCAATAAACCTGTTTTCTCTGGATCTCCGTGGTCTTGTCTCCTGACTTATTTACAGGTACTGATTGGGATTAGTAAATCCCGCTTCATTTCTGGCGAGCCAGCCAGGAGGCAACGGAATTTTTAAATTCCTCTGGACCATCACCACGCTGTGGGAGGGTCTCGGAGGCTCGGGGAACCATCCCAGGCGCCATCGGACATCTTTTAGTCTGAGGGACTTCCCTGTGGAGCCGGCCCCTTCGCAGCCTCGGTTGACGCCTCCAAGAACCACTTGAGGGAGACCAAGAGACCAGGAACACTTCAATCCAGCTGGAAGGAAAAGAGAAGAAGCCTGCAGGCAAGTATCTGGGTCCCTGGGAAGAGGTAATAACTATTAGCCTGTAGATAGGGGAAGGCCTGATCACCCTCCCCTCAAGGCTAAAGGTGGGAGGTTTGTCTGGTGTGACTGGTGTGAGTGTTCCCCGCGGTTCTGTTCAGTGGCCGTTGAGAGTCCGGGACTGGCAGCCGGGGAAGTGTGATTGAGATCCCTTGGTGTTTCTCTGGGAAGGAAGGACCCCTTACCTCCTTCTCAAACCCCTTTTCCTACTTGTCTTGTCTGGTGCCCTGGGTGGAAGATGGGTGGAGGAGGAAGTACGCCACTTACCCCTTTAGAATGTATGTTAAAACATTTTAAGGATGCCTACATTAGCCAGGACTACGGCATAGGGTGGAGCAGGCAAAAGCTAAGGGTTTTCTGTGAGGTGGACTGGCCAGACTTTAAAGTTGATTGGCCAGCGACAGGGTCCTTGGACCCAGGGGTTGTACTGCGAGTACACCAGAGGGTTTTCCACCCCACGTTAGGACACCCGGATCAAGCCCCTTATATCGATGTCTGGCTTAATCTGGTACAACACCCCCCCCCCATGGCTACAAAAATGCAAAGCCACAAGGTGCAGGCTGTTAGTCTCCCGCACTTTGCCACACAAAAAGGGAGAAGCCAAGGCCCCAATTCTCCCCAGCTCCCCTGAGGAATTACCCAGTCCACCACCATATGTCCCACGCGGGGATGATCAAATAAGCCCTAGGGCCAGTTCCACAGCGTCCAGTAGCACAGGAGTAGGAGCTGGTACCTTTTTGCGAGCCTTGGATGACTTGGGCATCCCTGATTCCCCTGGGGTACCGACCCCAGTTGACCGCTCCGCTCAAACCAGTTTGGATGGGGTGGAGTTGGGGGCTCGCCCAAAGGAACAAGAAGCCCGGAAAAGCGAACGGGTAACCCCCCTCCAGGGATGAATTAGAAGACGCAGTGGGGGGAGAACCATTGCCTCTTGAAGTTAAGGAAGGCCCCATAGCTGAGCGAACTCGTTCAAAGCACACCGAACGGGGTGAGGAAGATGATCTGGCTGAGGGTGGTGTGGCCTTCCTGAATCCCCTCAGAAGGGTAGACCAGTCTGTGGTTGAACCAAACAGAGCGCCAGTGATAGTCTCTGTGTTTCAACACGTCCCTTTCACTTCTTCGGACCTTTTAAATTGGAAAATGCATTATGGTCGGTTTAGTGACAAACCATCAGAGGTCACAGATTTGGTCAAAACTATTGTAGATACCCACAATCCAACATGGCGGGATCTACGGCAACTGATGGCTACCATCTTTAATCCTGAAGAGAGGGAAAAGATTCGGAATGCAGCTCTTAAAATTTTAAAAGGTACTGTCCCAGCCCAAGACACATTTGACCGGTGGGTGGCTAAGAATTTCCCCTCCGAGGATCCAAGATGGGACCCCTATAAGATAGAGGACCTAAGGTCCCTTCAAGATTACCAGCGCCTTGTTGTGCAGGCAATCCAGGTGGCGGGGAAACCCACCACCAACATGTCAAAGCCTTCTTTGGTGATCCAAGGTGGCGAAGAAGCCCCAGAAGCCTTCTATGCCCGGCTGTTAGATGCATACCGCATGTACACTCCCATTGACCCCACACAACCTGAAAATGCTCGCATGTTGGCAATGGCCTTCATTTCTCAATCTGCCCCTGACATACGGCGAAAGTTACAAAAATTGGAGGGAGCTCTTGGGAAATCAATGAGTGAGCTGATGGAGGTTGCTAGAAAGGTTTTCGCAAATAGAGATAGGATTGAGGAAAAGAAACAGGAGCAGAAAATGCATAAGAAAGCAGAACTGCTCGCTGCTGCCCTAATGGCCAGGCCTGCGGCCCGGGATGGGACACGGATGGGCGGAGGCTCAAGGGGCCAGGGGTCAGCGGGACCCCTGGGGCGGAGTCGGGGCCAGGGGTCAAGGGGACCCCTGGCGCCTAACCAGTGTGCCATATGTAAACGGACTGGCCACTGGAAGGGAGAATGTCCCGACAGGGAGAAGGAACGTGTCAATGGAGGAAACCGGGGAGGCTTTGCTGGAAAAGACCGAGGTGGACGAGGCAGACCCTTTCGAGGGAGGGGACGTGGGACGTTTAACACCCCCCTGATCGGTCTAGCTGAAGTCGAGGAATGGGAGTGAAACAGACCGGGTTCAGCCCGCCTCCCAGAACCTATGGTCAGATTAACTGTTGGAGGCAAGCCTATATCCTTCCTAGTTGACACAGGGGCCACCCGATCCGTCATAACCAAACCCTTGGCAAAGCCCTCCCCACACACCATCACCGTCCAGGGGGCCACGGGACAACCAATTCAACGCCCTTTCCTCAACCCCCTAATTTGTCACACGGGGGGTAAAACAATAACCCATCAATTCGTGTACATGCCTGAATGCCCCCTTCCTCTTATGGGACGAGACCTGCTATGCAAATTACGGGCTCAGATTTCTTTTGACCATGATGGCTCAGCAACCATGACATATGGCCAGGTCTCTATGGAAGTCCCACAGGAGGAAGCATGGCGTCTAATGGCTCTGCAGGAAGTTGAAGGGAATACCGGATGGGAGGACTTTAATGTCCCTTTGCTGTGGGCAGAGGACAACCCCCCCGGTTTTGCTAGCCATCAGACTCCCATCATTGTCGAGGAGCTCCCTGCCAAAACTCCAGTTCGCCTTCGTCAGCGGGCTTACCCGAGGCACATTATGCAAGCTATTCAAAAGGTTATTAATCTTTATCTGGCTCATGATATTCTGGTCCCTACTGAATCGGCCTGGAACACCCCTATTTTGCCCATTCCAAAAGGGGATGGCCGCTTCTGCCCGGTTCAGAATCTAAAGCCTGTTAATAGTGCCACAGTAACCATACATCCTCTGGTCCCAAACCCTTACGTGATTCTGGGATTAATCCCCCAGACTGCGTCATGGTTTTCGGTCATCGACCTTAAGGATGCCTTTTTTACCATCCCTGTCCATAAAAAGAGCCAGCACCTTTTCGCTTTCGAGTGGGAAGATCCGGCTACTGGTCGTAAGCAACAGTATACTTGGACCAGGTTGCCTCAAGGTTTCAAGAACTCCCCCACTCTGTTTGGTAATGCCCTTGCAGCTGATTTGGATGCCCTACACCTCCCGGAACCAGATGTCCTTTTACAGTACGTGGATGACCTGTTGGTCACCGGCCAGTCAAAGGACATCTGCTGGCAAAACACTTATGACCTATTGCACCTTTTACAACGCTTGGGCTACAAGGCTTCTCGGAAAAAGGCACAATTGGTTTTGCAAAAAGTCAGATATTTAGGCTATGATATTGAGCCTGGGAAACGTACCTTGGGTCATGAAAGAAAAGAAGCCATATGCCGCCTCCCCACTCCTCGGACCAAGAGGGATCTCCGGGGGTTTTTGGGGGCTGCTGGGTTCTGCCGCATTTGGATTCCCAATTTTAGCCTCCTTGCTAAACCACTATACGAGGCAACCAGAGGCAGTGACCGTGAGCCACTCCTCTGGCAAAAAGAGGAACAGAAAAGTTTCACAAGCTTAAAACATGCTCTTATGCAAGCCCCCAGCTTAGGCTTGCCCGATTTAGAAAAACCTTTTCAGTTATTTGTAGATACTAAGCAGAATGTTGCGGTTGGGGTTTTAACCCAACGGTTGGGCACCTGGCATCGCCCTGTGGCCTATCTTTCCAAGCAGCTGGATCCTGTTGCAAGGGGTTGGCCTGCTTGTCTGAAGGCTGTTGCTGGCACTGCTCTTCTTACTCAGGAGGCTAGCAAACTAACCTTTGGACAAGAACTTGAAATTCAAACCCCTCATGCCCTGAAGGCTGTCTTGGAAACAAAAGGCCATTTGTGGTTAACCAATCCCCGAATGCTTAAATACCAAGGCTTGATAACACACAACCCCATGATTATTTTAAAGCAATCCACTTCCTTGAATCCTGCAACCCTCCTCCCTGAGCCCGAACTTGACACCACCCATGATTGCATTCAAACTATTGAGGAAACATATGCTAGCCGCCCTGATATGTCTGATGTTCCACTTTCTCATCCTGACTTTATGCTTTTCACTGATGGCACTAGTTTTCTCCAGGATGGTGTTCGCAAGGCTGGATATGCTGTCGTCACCTTGACAGATGTCTGGGAAGCCGAGCCCCTCCCTCCTGGGACTAGTGCACAGTTGGCAGAACTCCATGCTTTGACCAGGGCCCTTGAACTTTCTAAGGATCTAAAGGTTAATATTTACACTGACTCGAAGTATGCTTTTTTGACGGTCCAAGTACACGGGGCATTGTATAAAGAAAGAGGACTTATTACAGCAGGGGGAAAGGACATCAAGTATGGTCCTCAGATTCTCCGCCTGCTGGACAGTGTCTGGGCCCCTCATAAGGTGGCTGTCATGCATTGTAGAGGACACCAGAAATCACCGTCTGACACACAAATGGGTAACCACAGGGCTGACCAGGAGGCCCGCCTTGCTGCTTTTAAACCTTACACACTACAGGCTCACTGTCTAACCCTGTGGAACCCCCCCCCCCCCGACTCCATTCAGCCACACTACAGCACACTCGAAATTGCCCAAGCCCATGAACTTGACGCTTCCCTACAGGGGGGTTGGTGGGTCTTACCTGATTCTCGCGTTTTCCTCCCGGGCAACCTTGCCTGGGATGTGGTCACTCAAGTTCACCAGCAATTGCACCTGGGCAAGACTGCTTTGGCACACGCTCTGCTACGTGAACTGTATATCAACAAGGTCCACAGCATTGCTGCCAACGTCTGCTCCAGGTGCCACACGTGTGCCGCGAACAACCCTAGAACTGGGCCCCAGCCTCCGCAGGGGCATCAGCCTAGAGGAGATTTTCCTTTTGACTCACTTATGATTGATTTTACGGATATGCCCCGCTCTGGTTCATATTCTGCTTTGCTTGTCATTATCTGCACTTACTCGGGTTGGCCAGAATGCATTCCCACTCGCACCAAGAGAGCCTCTGAGGTCACTAAGGCCCTCTTGCAGCTGATCATTCCTCGTTATGGCCTACCCTCTAAAATCTCGTCAGATAATGGCCCTGAGTTTATTCACAAGGCTACACAAAAGATTTCTTCTATGTTAGGCATCCACTGGCGCCTTCATTGTGCCTTCCACGCTAGCAGCGGTTCTTTTGTAGAAAGGGTTAATAGGTCTATCAAGGATAAACTGGCAAAGATTTGTCAGGAAACGCACCTAAAGTGGCCAGATGCTCTGCCGATGGCTCTATTTGCTGTGCGTTGCACTCCTCGCAAAGATTTGCTTGTTTCCCCTTTTGAATTACTTTATGGGAGAATCCCCAACTTAGTCCGGCCCACTGTTTCTTCCGTCGCGCAGGTGGGGGACGCTATTAAGCTTAAACAGCTCCAATCGCTTAATCAAATGGTCCATAAGTTACAGGATTATGTCTTGTCTTCCCGTCCTCACTTGGTAGTAACCCCCACCCATAACATTTCACTGGGACAGGAGGTGTGGGTTAAGGAGTGGAAACGGGAACCCCTTAGTCCTAAATGGAGGGGTCCTTTCTCTGTAATCATGACTTCTCCGCTTGCTATTAAAGTTGCTGAAATTAAGCCTTGGATCCATTGGTCACGAGTCAAGGTTGCCGCGCCGTCTTCCTGGCGGGTCGAACCCAACCCAGAGCAGCCTTTACGCTTCACCTTTCGTCGTGGGCGGTCCTCACCACTGGCTTCCCCTTCTGGTGACACCCCGGAAGCTGTCCCTCTACGAACGGGAGCTGAAGTTGGAACCCCTGCAGGTGTTACTCCGGAAGCTGACACCCATCGCACGGGCAACGACGTTCGCTACACCCTTCGCTCTGGGCGGCAGGTCCCCTTGTAAAACATTTTTCATCTCTCATGTGTTGGTTTTGTAATTGTGGATGTGAATGCTGTTGCTGCGCTCACTGTATTGACTGTGTTTTATGTACCGGGTGTTTGCTTGAGTGTGACGTAAAAATCATTGAAGACGTTCTCGCACACTACTTGGTGATAGGACTAAAGTCTTTTCACTATACACTTAAGGTTACCCCTACCGTGGAGAGAGCCTTGCGGGACCGGAACAGACGGCTTTGGTAGGATGGATGCTGCCCAGCGTATGCGTGAGACCGCTTGTATTCGCCGCGGCCTAATGCCTTCCATTTGGGTTGTTGTTGTTGTTTTGTTTGTTAGTATTGTCATTAACGCCCTTTATCTCTATCGCGTTCTGCTCGGAACGGGGGGAAGGGGAGCTTGGACTTGGAGGGTCCTCTTAATCCCATTGAAGAAGGAGATCTCATACCTACAGATGATGACGTCTGGACCTGGTTGGAGGAAAAACCGACACCAGCCCCGACGCTAGCTCTGACGCCGGGTCCATTCTATGACCCGGTGTTATACGATCCGGTGTTGAGCCCTAGACAGAAACCCCGTTCCCTAGCTACTGCCATGGAACTTCCCCTATGTATTGATTGTTTCCTGCCTCTTTCGGGAGGAAGGCGTTTTGCTTTTACACTCCTTAATACTCCAAATTGCTCTACAGGTTATCTTCCCCCCTGCAGATACAGGGATCAAGAATTCCTTCGCTGTAACGATGTCCCTTTATTTAAATGCCACCTCATACGTCCTTTCCGTCTTATTGAATATGGTAAGCAGAGACCGCCACGAGATGTGCCATTAGGGAAAGGCCCTTGCAATTGTCAGGAAAAGGACAAACAGACCCTTAGGATCGAGTTTGGAAAACCCTCCTCGTGCACCCAGTTCGACCTAACTACCTGTATGAATAGTCAACAAACTTTTAAACGATGCAATGGGACAAAGGGGATATACTGCTATTTAGAAGGAAACACACAAAACTGTGCCCCGTGTATGAGAGACGCTTCCTTCCTTTATACACCACTGAATACTTCAATGTGCCACTCTGGGCCGACATGTGTCCGGGACAATCGGAAATATAAAATTTGTGTTCTTAATGGCCTTCCTTATTGTTATCTTATAGGTTCCCTTCCTAAATCCAAGCCGCCGGTGGCCAAACCAAGGCCGCCGCCGAGTGACCCGACGCCACCCTCATGCGCAGAATGCATTGTCACTACTCGATCAGATCAGGTAATTAGCAAGACATTAATTTACCACACTGCTAAACCTGATGATTGCCTCTCTGAGCTGTCATCATGCACTCTGAATAGCACGGTCTATAGGAGGTGCAGGGACAAGAAGGCAACAGTGCAATGCTATGACCCTTCACAGATCACCAAGTGGACTGAACATGCAGTCCACCTTTATCACATGGGTGGCTCCGGCTTGGAATTAGTTGCTTCAAATTTCACTTCTATCAGACAACAATCCCTGACCCTGACTTTTGATGCTTGCAACCTTATTAATAGAGGAGGCTATTACCAAACCCGATGTGGAGGTATAGATTGGGAAAGGGAGTATATGTTCAATAGTAAGTATATGTGTCTTAAAACCAAGTCAAAACCTGACTGTCACCTTGCTGACACCTATAATTGGTGCCCTTATTGGAGTTGCATTACCAACATGGACGGTAATCAGGCTATCTCCCTTCGTGCTGGAGTGGCTGCCAGTAACTGTCCTTTGGGTAAATGTAATCCTGTAATCCTCACCTTCCATCATTCCCTTTGGTCCCTGAATAGGGATGGAGCTTATGCTGACTATGGTTTTCAAATTAATGGTAGAGGTAGGGATCCAGGAGCTAAAATCAGGATTAAGTTTACCAAACGGGCCCGATCTCGAGGTGACACCAAGCATTTATTTTGGTCTTTCTATGAAGAAATTGCTAAGCTTAACATTCCTGATTTCCCTGCCCAGGTACATAACACTTTTGTCCGCCTGGCGGAGGACATTGCTCATACCCTTAATGTTTCTAATTGTTTTGTGTGTGGAGGAACCAACATGGGTGATAAATGGCCATGGGAAGCCCAGGAGCTTAATTATTCCACTGTCTTGGAGATGGAACAACGCAATAATCTCACTGCTACTCCGGGTAAGGATGGTACGTGGGCTCTCACTTCCAATCTCGTGGGATCTGTTTGCTACACTACAAATCGAACCAAAGGCTGTTTCTATGTTGGATCTATTCGCTGCCGCTCCGCCTGGAACAATGGTTCCTGGTGGTCTGGTATCAATAGAACCTACACCACCGAGGACACGGCCTTGGAGAGGGTCCAACTTATGCAGAGATATATCTTGGACCCTCTTAACAAGACTCTTGCTTGGTTGGCTCCTGACGGTATGTATTGGTTGTGTGGTGCTTTTGCTTATGCTGAACTCCCTGCTGGCTGGTGTGGATCTTGTGTACTGGGAATCATCCGCCCTGGATTCTTCTTGCTTCCCCTTCGTCAACGACAGGTCTTGGGAGTACCTGTCTATGATGAAATTGGGAACCTCATTAGGAACCGCCGACATGTCGACACTTCTCTTATTGAGAAGGTCAATGTTGGAGGCCCGCAGAAATTCCAGGAAGAAGAATGGCCACCTGAGAGGATAATACAATACTATGGACCGGCCACATGGGCGGAAGATGGCATGTGGGGCTACCATACCCCTATATATCTTCTCAATCGCCTCATTCATTTACAGGCCGTGGTTGAAATCATAACTAATGAAACAGTTAAGGGTCTTACTAAGCTTGCAAAGGAAAGTGTCAAGTCCCGTACCTATATCATGCAGAATCGCCTTGCTTTAGATTATTTGTTAGCCAAGGAGGGAGGTGTGTGTGGCAAGTTCAATCTCACTAACTGCTGCATTGAGATCGATGATAGTGGTCATGTTATTAAGGAAATAACTGATAAAATGGTCAAAATCGCACATGTCCCTGTTCAAACATGGAGAGGCTTCAACCTGGCAGATGCCTTCTCGGGATGGTTCCCGAAACTGCCAGGTTTGCAAGCTATAGTTGCTCTCATTGGCCTCATTGCAGCTGGTTGTGTTATTTTGCCTTGCATTCTCCCTATCTTTATTCGCACAATCACGAGCACTCTTTCTTTATTGGTTGAGAAAAAGGCTACCGCCCAAGCTATGGCCTGGTGGGAATATCAGAAACTTATCGATATGGAAGAAGGTAACCCCATATGTGAAACTTCGCAGTAATTGCATTACTTGGCTAAGTCTCAACAGGGGGGAATGAAGGGGAGCCCCCTCAACCCAATGGTATATAATCACATTTATATTGCTTATTGCACTTTTATATAAAGGATAGAATCATAAAGCCCTTTCCCCTACTTCTGTATGCCTAAAAGGGAACTGGGCATTTGTACCCTTCTGCTGTAATCAGTGTAACCACAATATGTACCAAGTTGTATTACTGGAATGTATTAGCAAGTTGTATTACTGGAATATATTGGGTAAGATGTATGATATACCCATATATGGAATATGTATCACAAAACTATAAACTTCTGCTTTTGTACTTTTCCAGTGAATCTGTCTTAGATTTATCTATCTGTATACACAATGTAATATCTATAAGCGGAACTGAATATGCTATGTCACTTTCAAATCTCAGGAAACTATAAAGTCTGTCTTAGGGTGTAGTTCGGGGCTCAGTCCTCAGCAGGTGACTGCACTGGGCCTATTGCTAGCAATACTCAATAAACCTGTTTTCTCTGGATCTCCGTGGTCTTGTCTCCTGACTTATTTACAGGTACTGATTGGGATTAGTAAATCCCGCTTCACGATGACTAGGAACGTATTCCCTTTGCAAGGCCCTGCGAAGTCGATGTGCAATCTGGCCCATGGTGTTCCCGGGTTTTCCCAGTCGTGGACGGGGGCTCAGTTTGGTGCCGCCCTCGACTCTTGGCAGTTAGTGCAGGAGGACACCCACGTCTCGATTTCTTTGTCCATCCCAGGCCACCACACGTAGCTTCTGGCCAGAGCTTACATCCTCACAATCCCTGGGTGCCCGTCGTGGAGTAATCTGAGTGTCTGTTGTCTTAGTGTGTTTGGAACAACGACTCTATCCCCCCACAACACGCACCCCCTTAGTCCTGACAGTTCATTTTGCCTCCGTTTGTATGGCAGGAACTCTGTGCTTATGTCTTTTTCTTCCGGCCACCCCTTCCAGATCCAATTTAAAATTCGCGCCAGTATTTTGTCCTTCGAGATGGCCCTTGCGATGTCAGCTGCAGATATTCGGGCTTCCTCCATCATCTTGATTAGCAGCGTGGTCATCACTGGCACTGGATCCTCCCCCATTTCTGGGAGTGGGCACCTGCTGAGGGCGTCTGCATGGTCGATTGATTTCCCCGGGTGGTGGAGCAGTGTGTAATTGTAGGCCGCCAGGAATTCCACCCATCTTAGCATTCTGGGCGACAAAACAGGGGATGTTGGTTTGTCCCCTGCTATGATGCCTAACAATGGTTTGTGGTCGGTTATTAGTTCGAAACTCCGACCGTAGAGATACTCATGGAACCTTTTTATTCAGGCTACTGCGGCTAGCGCCTCTTTGTCCAATTGGCTATAGTTCCGTTTGGGTTTTGACAAAGTCCAGGAAAAAAATGCAATGGGGGCCTCTGTTCCGTTTGGCATCTTGTGACTCAATACAGCTCCGATGCTGAAAGGGGATGCATCGCAAGTTAGACTTATTGGTAATGTCCCGCTGTATTGCACCAAAATTCTGTCCGAAGTTAAGAGGTTCTTTATGTCTCTCTCTCGCTCCCCCCATTTCCATTCTGCCTTCCTGTCCCGCAGCCGGTGAAGTGGTTCAGCAGTGGTAGCTTTCTGCGGTAGGAAGATATTATAAAAGTTAAGCAACCCCAAAAATGCCTGCAGTTCAGTTTTATTTCTTGGGGTGGGTGCTTCCTTGATCGCTCTCAGCTTTCCGGGGGTGGGTCTAATTCCCGACTCATCTATCAAGTATCCCAGGAACTCGACCTGAGTCTCTGCTAGTTGGCACTTGTCCCTTTTAACTTTGAGCCCCACTTTCTGGAACCTTGTCAGCACCTCCCTCAGTCACTGCTTCAATTGAGCAGTGTCCCTTGCTGATATTAACACATCGTCGAAATATGGGATGACTCCTTCGATTCCCTGTAGGAGTCGTTCCATCAGGCTTTGGAATAGTCCGGGCGCTACTCTCACCCCAAATTGCAGTTTCTTACATTTGAATGTGCCCTTGTGTGTAACAATGGTTTGTGCTTCCGCAGTGGCTTCATTTACGGGCAGCTGCTGGTATGCTTGTACTAAGTCCAATTTTGCGAACATTCTTCCCCTCCCCAAGGAATGCAAGAGGTGTTGGACTACTGGTACAGGGTATGCGCTTTGTTGGAGTGCCTTATTTAATGTACTTTTATAATCTCCGCACAAGCATACTGACCCGTCAGGTTTAATCGGTGTGACGATGGGGGTTTCCCATCTCGCGTGGTCTATTGGCTCTAAAACTCCCTGCACGACCAGTTTATCTATTTGTTCGTCTATTTTTGGCCGTAGCGCAAAAGGGACTCTCCGGGGTTTGATTCGGATTGGGGCTACCTGGGGGTCTAAATTAAATGAGATTGGGGACCCTTTGTACTTGCCTAGTTCGTTGTTAAACACCTCTGCGAACTCCCTCATCAGGTCCTCCTCCCAGGTGTCGTTTCCGATGTGATCGACGCCGGTGATGGCTAGCCCCAGTGGCTCGAACCACTCCATGCCCAGCAGGCTGGGCCTGTCTCTGTCCACAATTGTGAGGGGTAGCGTGGCTTTGAATGTCTTGTAGGCGACGTTGAACTTGCCAATGCCTACCACAGGGATTCGGTTCCCTTGGTAGTCGATGAGGGTGAGGCGCTGTCGTTTGAGGTCGCGGGCTGTGATGTGTGGCAGGAGCTTCTTGATTGTTGTCCAGGATACTATCGATAGGCTGGATCCCGAGTCCACCTCCATCCTGCAGGGTCTCCCCTCGATCAAGACTGTCGCTGCCATCTTATTTGCTCTTCCTGCGCTGGCATGGCCGATCATGATGGTTTGATGAGTCTCGCCTCGATCCGCCCGGTGGTCATCGTTTCTTTGTCCTCGCCCAAACGGTTGTCTCTTTCCACTTGTCTGGAACTTTCTGTTGTTCGTTGGCAATCGGGGGGGTCTGGTCCTCCTGGAGGCTGGCTGGGATGCCCTGCAGACCCTCGCTATGTGCCCTTTCTTTTCGCATCTTTGGCAAATAGCGTCCCGGAATCTGCATTCGGCTCTCGGGTGGTTCCCTTTGCATCCCGAGCACCAGGCCTCTCTCTTCCCCTGTTGTCTCTCCTTACGATCGGCTCGAAGGTGATGGACTTCATCCTCCTCGTCCTCTTCCTCCGAACCCGATTCCGCTCTTTCAGAGTGCACGGCCGCCTCCTCCTTTACGGGCGGCCCACTTTTCATTTTTTTCATAGCCGCCGCCGATTTCTGGGAAGCTTCGGTTGTGGATGCTTCTTCCAAGGCCTCCCTGAATGTAATTTGAGGCTGGGCCAGCAACCTACTCTGTAACGTGAGGTCCCTCAGTCCCAGTACTAGACGGTCCCTCATGGCCTCTTCCAGGTTCAGGAAATCGCATGCGGCAGCTATTTCTCGCAAGGTCGCCACGAACGCACTGATCGTCTCTCCCTCTCTTTGGTCCCTCCGATAAAACTCATGCCTTCTTACCAGGGATGATGCTTGCGGTGCGTAGTGTGCCTTGAGTATTTCCTGCAGTATTGTCCAGGTCATGGTCTTCAGATTGGCTGGGGTGGCAAGTGCCTTTGCCATTTTAAACACTGCCGGGCTGCAATGGGTGAGAAAAAGGGCCCTCTTTCTCTGCTCTGATAAGCTCAGCAGATCGTTCGCCTCCATGAACATATAGAATTGCTCCATGTAAGCTTCCCAATCTTCCCCGGTTGGGTTGAATGGAGCGGGCGGTGTGATTGCAGACATCACAATAGCCGATGATCTGACCGGTATTATGCAGTGGATCGGATGGGTGGCTGATGATTGCTTGGAGATTGATGTACAGTCCTGTTCCTTCAGATCCCACCTTCGTCGCCAATGTTAAATCGTGGGCAATTGAAGGAAGACTCGACACAATGTAACTGTAACTCTTTTATTTAACTCCAGAAACAGCAATGGCTATTCTAGCCCAGACAGCCCTTTATATAGGAAGGAGCTGTCCCCGGCTGCAGCCACTGACGTGCCTCCAAATTTCCCGCTCTCAGGACTAATTCCTGATTGGCTTATTTGAACTGTTACTTGATATCTAACAGGCTTATTTTTCTTTTAAACAGATAACTAAAATTTGGAGTTCATATCTATAAGATGTCCCAAAGATGCTTTCTTTCAAAAGGCAACTGAACTTTCACTTCTCATCTAAGAAGCTTCTTCAGTTCTGACTGAATGGTGGAGAATAGAAGGATTTATATTCCTTGCAGTCATGTGATCATTAGCAGTCTTTCTGATAGTCGTTATGGCCACCTTGAGGTTTATCTATGCCCTCAAGGTCACTGAATCCTGTAGTCTGCAATTTTTTTTCTAGAAATCCTTTCATATTCCTCCACTATTTAAAAGGTGTTCATCCTGAAGTGCATAGCCAAATGTCTATGGAAATTCTCAGCTTGACTGGCTTCAAAAAAGAATTGACCAATTCATGGAAGTCATGGAAGTCACTGGCTATGAGCCTTAATAGCAGTGTGACTTCCTCTGAAGACTATCTACCGGAGACTATCAGCATTTTTATGTAGTTGGACTAGATGGGTGAGAGGTCAAATTCAGCAGGATATGTTCTTATTTCTATGACTCATGAAGCCCCTCATTGTAAATCTCAGCAAAATTACGATAATTAAAAATCTGGACTACAATCTCCTATATTCAGGTATTTTGCTTAAAATAATACAATGGCATTTCCCATATAAAGCTGTGTGTCTGTACACCCTAATATAAGGATTTTATACTTAAACTGTTAGATCGGCGCAGGAATGGAAGACGTGACCAGCTCGTTACATAAGTAACTTTATTTAGAAACAAGAAACAGTAGCAAGACTGGCTGTGCGCTGCCGGAGCTCTCCTTATATTCGCTCCGGCAGTCGCACCACCCCCTGACAGAGATTCAAACTTTCCCACCCGATGGCTGGCAGCCAATCCGGGCGGATGTCCTTATAAGGACATAACACTCCTCCCCCCTTAGTCTGAGCAGTCAATGTTCATTAATAAGAGTCACGTAGTCACGCAGGTACGTAGGACGCCTCGGCACCCTAGTTGACCTGCGCAGTCTCATTTCTTCCTCGTCCCCGACCTGGACGGGCGGGGCTCCCGTGTCTCCTGGTTCCCTCCCCGGAACCGGGCTCGGTTCGGCTGGCGAGTGTGCGGGGTCCCCCTCAGCGCCTCTGGCCGGACCGCAGACCTTGGATGGCTGGTTCTGATGGTCTTCCTCCTGGCCTGTGGATCTCTCGCCTCGTCGGTGCTGCTCGGTTCCGACCCGGGAAGAGCATCTGAGCCTTTGTAGGTCCCCGGCTGTCACTTGCTCCTCCCCGGCCTCCCGGGCGCTGCGGTCTGGTTGCGGTTCGGTGCGTTGTCGTCTGGGCAGTGGTTCGGGTCGGTGCCCTCGGGTCCGGTCCACCAGCGGTGGATGATCTTGGCTCGGGGCGTGATGTCCGACCTTGCCGGGGTGGCGCAGGTCTCCTTGGCCAGGCTGGTGTTGGCCTACCCCGTCGGGTCGGCGGTAGTCGACCAGGTCGGGCTGGCGTTGCGGTGCTGCCTCCAAGGGTCGGTGGAGGTCTCCCGTGCCGGGGTGTCGCAGGCCTCCCTGGCCGGGTTGTTGTCGGCTTTCCCTTCGCCCTAGTTCCTGGTCTACCGTCGGTTGGTGGCTGGGGTCATCTGGGCTGGGTTGTTGTTGCCGGGTTGCCTTTCATGCTGGGCGGGGGTCCCCCTCGCTGGGGAGTTGTGTGCCACCCTCACCCCTGTGCTGCGGTGTACCCCTTTCGGGTGGTCGCCGGTCTACTTGCTGGCTGGGTTGGTGGTCTCTTGCCTTGCCGTGCCTGGTGCCCACCTCGCCGGGTTGGTGTTGCCCTTCCCTATGCGGCTGGCCCTGGTCTACCGCTCTGGACTGTTGGCGTGTCAGCGCCTGGTAGTGGGCTTGGCCGGCCTCGTCGGGGTGGCGGTGGTCTGCCTTGCCGGGGTGTGGTAGGCCTACCTCGTCGGGGTGTTGTAGGCATACCTCGCAGGGGTGTTGCAGGTCTACCTCGCCGGGGTGTTGTAGGCCTACCTCGTCAGGTTGGTTTTCTTGTGCACCCCCCCACCTTTTCCGGAGTTGGTTGATGTGCCGTCGACAGACCTGTCCATCTTCCAGCTCCACGGTGTAGGATTTGGGGCCAGTTGTGCTGTCTATCTTCCCCTTCAGCCACTTAGGAGCGCCGCTGAAATTCAGCGCAAAAACCAAATCTCCCTTGCTGAAGGCGCGAAGCGGGCGGCTGGCGGTTGCGGACACTTCTGGGCTGTATTGGGGGTGCAACCGGTCCAATGGTGACCTCAACCTCCTGCCCATCAACAGTTCGGCCGGGCTCTTGTGGGTGGTGGCATGCGGCGTGATGTGTTGGGTGAGGAGGAAGTTGTCTATTCTCTCCTGCCAGTCACCCGTGCCCATCTTGGTGAGCGCCTCCTTGGTGAGCCTCACCATTCGTTCCGCTTGTCCGTTCCCAGCCGGCCGGTACGGGGCGGACAGGGCATGGCGGATGCCCAGTCCTGCCAGGAATGCCTCCATGGCCAGGGATGTGAGTTGGGGGCCATTATCAGAGACCAGCACATCCGGTAGTCCATGGGTGGTGAAGAGGCGGCGCAGGGCACGGATCGTTGCTTCCGTTGTGGTGGATGCCATGGGTACCACCTCGAGCCACTTGGAGAAGGCATCTACCACGATGAGGAGGTGGCGCCCTTGCATCGGACCCGTGAAGTCGATATGGATCCTCGACCAGGGGTTGCTGGGGGTCTCCCACTTTGCTGTTTCAGCTTGTGGCGGTGCTGGGTGGACTTCTTGGTACGGGTCACATCTGGAGACCCATTCTTCGATGTCTCTGTCTAGTGAGGGCCACCAGACATAACTCCGTGCCAGGGCCTTCATGCGGACGATGCCTGGGTGCCCTTTGTGCAAGGTCTCTAGCGTCCGCCGTTGCAGAGTGCTTGGGATCAGCACCCTGTCTCCCCATAGTACACAGCCCTTCATGGTGGACAGCTCCTTCTGCTTCCTGGCGAACGGGCTGAACCTCTCCTCCGTCTTCTCAGATGGCCACCCCCTGAGGATCCAGGACTTCACTTGGCGGAGTGTGGGGTCCTTCTGGGTGTGGACGGCCACATCTGCAGATGAGACTGGTCAGCTGGCATCGTCATCTATGTGGAAGAGGTGGAGCATAGGGGCTGGGTCTTCTACAGGATCCTTCAATGGGCATCTGCTCAGCGCGTCGGCGTTCCCTATGGCTGTGCCTGGCTGGTGCACGAGCCTGTAGGAGTAGCCGGCTAAGAAGATGGCCCATCTCGTCATCTGCGGGGACATGAAGGTCGGGGTGGGTTGGTCGCCTGCGAGGAGCCCCAGGAGCGGCTTGTGATCGGTGACTACGGTGAAACTCCTCCCATAAAGATATTCGTGGAATCGTTTCACTCCTGCAACGATGGCCAGGGCTTCTTTGTCCAGCTGGCTGTAGTTGCGTTCCGCGCCGGACATCGTTTTTGAGAAGTATGCTATTGGGGCTTCGGAACCGTTGGGCAGTTCGTGGCTGAGGACTGCCCCTACCCCGTAGGGCGACGCATCGCAGGTTAGCTTGATGGGGAGCGTCTCGTTGTACTGGATGAGGATGCTTGTTGAGGTTAAAAGTCCTTTCACGGCTCGGAATGCTGCTTCCTCCTCCTGGCCCCACTTCCAGGATGCGGCTTTCCCCAGCAGGCGGTGGAGCGGCTCAGCAACTGTGGCTTTCTGTTTAAGAAACATTGCGTAGAAGTTGAGCAACCCAAGGAATGCCTGAAGCTCCGTTTTGTTTTTGGGGCTCGGAGCTTCATGGATTGCCTTCACTTTAGATTTGGTGGGGTGGATGCCAGTGCTATCAATGAGATACCCCAGGAACTCGACTTCCTGTACTCCTAGGATGCATTTATCTCTCCTGACTCTCAAGCCCTTGGCCTTGAAGCGCTGCAGGACAAGCCTGAGCCTTTCAAGGAGTTGTGCCTGTGAATCTCCGGAGATTAGTACATCGTCAAAGTATGGCACCACCCCTGGAACGCCTTGGAGAAGGCGTTCCATCATTGATTGGAAGATGCCGGGGGCAGCGCTGACTCCAAACTGGAGACGGTTGCATTTGAATGCCCCCCTGTGTGTGACTATCGTTTGGGCCTCCGCCGTTTTTTCGTCCACTGGCAGTTGCTGGTAAGCCTGGGCCAGGTCCAGTTTCGCAAAAATTGTGCCAGTTCCCAGGGAATGCAATAGGTGCTGCACTACTGGGACTGGGTATGCGCTCTGTGCCAACGCCTTGTTGATGGTACAATGGTAGTCGGCGCAGATGCGCACAGACCCATCATGCTTCAGTGGGGTCACAATGGGGGTCTCCCATGAAGCATGATCGATCGGTTCCAGGATGCCCTGGGCGATCAGCTTATCCAGCTGCTCGTCTACTTTAGGCCACAGGGCAAAAGGAACCCGGCGGGGCTTCAGCCTGATTGGGGTGATTCCCTTGTCCAGATTAAAGGAGATTGGCCTCCCCACAAATTTCCCCAGCTTACCATCGAAGACTTCCTTGAACTCTTCGATGAGGGTGTCGAGTTCGTCCCTGCGAATTTGGTTGATGCCTTCAATTGAAAGCCCCAGCGGCTTAAACCACTCCACTCCTAGCAGGTTCGGTCGGCTGTCCTTCACAATGGTGATGGGGAGCTTGCCTTTGAACTCTTTGTAGGAGACTCGGATATTGGCTCTTCCTAAGACTCCGATGGGGTTCCCCCCAAAATCGACAAGCTTGGAGTGTAAAGGCTTCAGGTCTCGCTTGGTGAGGCTGGGTTGCAGGCGCTTCAGTTGCTGCCAGTCCATGATGGAGTAGACCGATCCCGAATCTACCTCCATTTCGCAGGGTGCCCCCTCCACGTGGATGGTCACGTGGAACTTGGTGGCATTGTCGGAGTCCGTGTGCGCGATGGTCGTCTGATGGACCGCTCCGTTCCGGGAATACTCATCGTCTCTGCGTCTGGATGGGCCAGAGGACCGTTTGGATGATCTCTGGTACTCCTTCCTATTCTCGCGGGGACGGTGGCTGGAGGGCTCTGGGGCTGGTTCCTCGGCTCTGCAAGCTTCGGCGATGTGCCCCCGCCTGTTGCAGCGTCGGCCGGTCGCATCCCTCCACTTGCAGGTTGCCCTGGCATGGTCCCCTCTGCAGCTGGCACAGCGCTCCCCCTTGAAGCTTCGTTGGGCGGTTTCCCGCCTTGGGGGTCTGGATACCTTGTAGACGGTGGACTCCTCCTCCGACTCGGACCCCGTCGTGGAACCCTCAGTTGATGATTGCGCTGTGGAGCGAATCTTGTGGATTCCCTTGGCTCTGCTTACTGCGGCAGCCGCTTTTTCCGAGATTTCGGATGCGGTGGCTTCCTCCACCACATCCTTGAGCACGAGTTTCTTCCTGCTCAGGAATTTCTTTTGCAGGCCTCTGTCCCTCATGCCAAATACCACGCGGTCAGCGATGGCATTGTCCACGTGGTCGAACTCACAGCTGGCTGCGATCTGGCGTAGGATGGCCACGAATTCTTTGATGGTCTCACCTTCCTTCTGGTCCGTCTGATAGAAGGTGAAACGGTTCGCCACCGGTGTTCCCGTTGGGGCATAGTGGTCTTCCAGGATTTGCAGCAGGTCTGCCCATGGCACTTCTTCGATGTCTCGTGGTGCTACGAGATCGATTGCCATGTCGAGGACTTCGGAGCCGCAGTTGGACAGGAAGATGCCCTTTTTTCGGTCATCATCGGCATCCCTGATGTTGTTGCCTCTCAGGTATTGCCGAAATTTCACTACGTAGGATTTCCACTTGTCCTTCCCTGGGCGGAAAGGAGCAAGGGCTGGCAAAGTGACTTCAGCGGATGCCATGCCTTCGGAAATGCCTACTATAGTTTCAGGTGCCGGAGTCTTGGTCTTGTTGGCTTGGTGCCATGAGGTTCGTCTCTTACTCTCTAGTCCTTCGTCGCCAGTGTTAGATCGGCGCAGGAATGGAAGACGTGACCAGCTCATTACATAAGTAACTTTATTTAGAAACAAGAAACAGTAGCAAGACCGGCTGT
This sequence comes from Arizona elegans, assembly GCA_022577455.1. Classification (NCBI taxonomy): domain Eukaryota; kingdom Metazoa; phylum Chordata; class Lepidosauria; order Squamata; family Colubridae; genus Arizona; species Arizona elegans. The sequence goes on along the minus strand of JAKOOJ010000006.1, from coordinate 31,971,268 downwards.
GCGCTGCCGGAGCTCTCCTTATATTCGCTCCGGCAGTCGCACCGCCCCCTGACAGAGATTCAAACTTTCCCGCCCGATGGCTGGCAGCCAATCAGGGCGGATGTCCTTATAAGGACATAACATAAACAATCACTCATGCTGACCCACTTCATTCAAATTCTTATACGCCAAGGGAAGTAACATAATTGGCCCTAATAACTTATAATAAATCTATCAAATAGAGTGTGATATTTGCTAGAAGGTAAATAAAAATTTACAGTGGTTTCTAATCAACTATCTGGAGTTTACTATCTGATCAGCAGCAGAGATATGCACATACTAAAATATTCCCAAACAAATGTCCCTAAATATTATCCATATGTGGAAGTGATAAAATGTATTTCATGATGTCCCAGTGCTAATCCTATGACGTACATACATAACATCCTCATTCCTACTGTGCCTCTCCACTAATAACCAATAAGGCAAAATACCTCCAATTACTTTCCAGTTTGTCATCCGGTGTATTAGTATATCTGTTTGAACGGCAATAATTTTTATCCTGGGCAATCTTCACAAGCGATTTACAGTACTGTGTATCAATTGACAATACTTCAAAAATAATTTTTCATGGGATTATATTATCAACTTTGCCTTTCTTAATACGGCCAGGATAACCAACGATGATTTGGAATTCTGGTTGGTGGAGCCACATTGATGAGGGACACCAAGTTGGCAAATGTTGGTTTTCAGGAGGAGGAGAACAGATTACTAGGAAGGCAAAAAAACATGGGAAAAGACTCATTCAGCAGATTTCTATCAGCAATGCAAGTGCAGATGGAAATGAAAGATTAAACTTCCACTAAATAAATAAAAACATAAGTCGATCAGAACTGGAGATAGCTTTGTGGCAGAACCACACGAGCAGCAGAAACATTTTACAGTAGATATCTTCATTCAAATGAAACAGGTAAATCAGTTTTAAATGGAAAATGGCTTTCCTGTGTGCAGACTAATGTGGTGTAATGACTTTTGCTTTCCCTCTCTGGGGCATTCTCTTCTTCCCAATGTTTACCACAACAGCCTGGGATTACAATGCTATCTTTTAAAAATAGCATGGTACCAAAATAATTAAAAAAAACCATACAAAATCATTTAATAGTTAACTGATCTGTTATGCAATGTTTTTATGGATTTTTATTTAGTTTGGACTAACTAGGAGTACTGTAGCCTTGCAGATGAATCATTCTACTCAGCAATTTAGAGCTGGTAATCTGGAAGCTGCCCCAGTTAAGAAACATTGTCCTAGATTGCATATTTAAAACCTGTTGTTTTTCTTCTTTGCATACTCTGTGCTTTTTGTTGTTACAAAATCTGACTGTTGGTCTCTTCTAGATATGTTTTGATGCATTTAGTTTTATCATAATTTTAAGTTAGTGTTTATTCTTTTATCTTTATGAACACATTATTAAGCACCCAACTTTAATAGTGGCAATAAATGAATAATCTCTCTATTTTATGATGAATACTTTCAAAAATCAAATATAATTTATTTTATCCTTTTTGTAGTTGCTGATCTAATTTCTGCATTACTGTAGATCAACAAAATGATATAACTTTAATTATGCTACAGAGAAAGAAACCTAATATTTTAGGTAGAGAAATAGCATTCAGGGGTCTGGAATAGAAACAGCTGCAAGATATAAAATAAATATTCAGCTCTAAGGCAGGAACTACTCTTGAGTTTCTTTCATTCATAATAGCAATCCTGGACACATACAATGGATACAAGCAGTTTGCACAGTTCGTTTAGTGACTGCTTGAAGTTACAACGGCATTGAAAAAGTGACTTATGACCATTCTTCACACTTATGACTGTTGTAGCATCCCCATGGTTATGTGATTTATATTTGGATGGTTGACAACTGGTTCATATTTATGATGGTTGCAGTGTCTCAGGGTCATGTGATCCCCTTTTGCGACCTTCTGGCAAGCAAATCAATGAGGAAGCCAGATTCACTTAACAACCATGTTACTAATTTAACAACTGCAGTGATTCACTTAAGAAATGTGGCAAGAAAAGAAAAAAATTGGGCAACAGTCACAACAAATTTCTCAGCAACATAAATTCTGGGCTCAATTGTGGTTGCAAGTTGAGGACTACCTGTACAGGAAAGTATCCAAATAACTTATATTGAGTTAGAACTGAGCAGTGAAGTGTCCATGTTTATTATAGTAAACTATTCTGGATTATAGCATCCACATGCGATTTTGAAGAGCTAAGAAACATCTCCAAACCAGATAAATGTATTTGAAAATGGCATCGCTTTTTAAAGCAAACAAATATGAAGTGAGGTATATTAGATCAAATAATCCAAACTTCACCTACATGTTAGTAACATATGAACTGACGGTATGAACAGGGAAGGGACCTTAGAATCACAATGGAGAGTTAAATAAAAATGTCACACCAGTGTGCAACTGAGGAGGAGGGGGAGAGAAGAGGAAGAGGAGGAGAAGGAAGAACAAATTCCATGCTTGTTATAATTAGGAAGGGAACTAAAAATAGTCCTAATACAAATCCATAATTAGATCACATTTGGAGCATTGCTTATAATTCTGGTCAGCCCTCTTCTCAAGACACCATTGTTGGATTCCACCCTGTTGGATAATTTCTCCCCATTCCGATTCAACTTCTACATGAGGCTGTTGAGATTATCCATCACCATGGACTGTCCCAAAGGTGCATTTTCAGGAGGCAACTGGACTTTCTTGTTTTTTCTTTGAAGATGTTTCACTTCTCATCCAAGAAGCTACTTTAGCTCTGACAGGATAATAGGGAATGGAAGGATTTATATTCCTTGCAGACAGCTGGTAATTTGCATACTTTTAGACAGTCGTTGAAGCACTTGAAGGTTTATCTTTGTCCTCAGGATCACCTGAGTAGTGCTTCGGGTTCCTGTACTCTGCAATTTTTTTCTCTTGGAATCCATTCCTACTCCCACACCATTCAAAGGGTGTTCATCCCAAATTGTATAGCTAAAAGCCCTTCTATTCCCCACTATCCTGTCAGAGTTGAAGAAGCTTCTTGGATGAGAAGCGATATGTCTTCAAAAAGAAAAAACAATAACAAAAGCCCTGTTGAAATATGGGCGGCTTTGGACTCCCTGATTGGGAAGTATATCAAAAGGCAGCTAAATTAGTATGGATTAAAGAGTGGGTTACATTGCAAAACAAGAGAATTTTGATGTTAGAAGGCCACGATCTACAGGAAGGTTGGCACGCCCATCTATGGGATTTAAAGAACAAAAAAAAAATCATATTTTCATAAACACAAACTAAGGGAGACTCTTATTCAAACATGGGAAGAAATTAGGCAATGATTCTATGTGAAAGTACCAAATTGGCTTTCAATTATGGAGGCCCTGACCACCTCAAATAGAAGAGATATTCTAAAATTCAGCACGTATAAAGATATATTAGACGATAACGGAACCCTCAAATCTCAAGAAACATTAAGAAACCAAGGTTTTAATTTTGATTGGTAGAGTTACCTACAGATAAACTCAAGATATCAGAAAGATAGAGACCAATTTGGTATAGAAGAGAAGCATAACAATGTGGATAAAATTATGTTGGGGACGGAAAAGAAAATGTTAGCGAAATTCTACAATCTTCTATTAGGCGAGGACAGGCAGAAGGAATAGCCAGAAACCAATTAAATATTTGGAAAAAAAACATGGGTTACAGTTTAAATTTCAATGACTGGGAGGAGGCCTGGAATAGAAACTACAATCTGACTAAATCAGCAACTTATAGGGAGAACCATTACAAAATTTTCCATAGATGGTACCTAGCGCCAGCTAGATTAGTGAAAATATTTCCCAGTGCTTCAGCAACGTGTTGGAAGTGTGGAAAGGAGGTTGGCACCTTCTATCATATGTGGTGGTCCTGCCCTGAGACAAAAAAGTTTTGGATAAGAATACAAAACTGGTTACGAGAAATAGTGGAAGAAGAAATAAAATTATCCCCTGAAATCTTTTTATTGGGAATGATCAGAGATGGATTTTCTAAAGATAAGATACACCTTATAATACATGTTACAACAGCGGCCAGGCTAGTTTTTGCAAAGTACTGGAAGGACAAATTAATCCCTCCAGAGGAAATACTAATAAACAAAATCTTAGAATGTGCAGAAATAACAAAATTAACAAGTGATCTTAATAATGATGTGAACTCAAAATTCTATGCAGTATGGGAAAGGTGGTACAAATGATGGAATAATAGAACGAGATTGTTATGTTAGGATAAGTTTATTTTTAATAATGGTAGTTTTGAATTTATTTGATATATATATTTTGTAAATATGTAAATACACGACACCTCAGATATTAATAGAGATTTGATGTTTTCTACAATTTTAAAATCAATAAAGTATATTTAAAAAATAATAACAAAAGCCCTGTTGCCTCCTGAAAAAGCACCTTTGGGACAACCATGTCCGGGATGACTGAGAATCTCTACATACTATCACCATGGCTGAAATATCATCAATATGCTGATGATACTCAGCTGTATATCTCAGCCCATGGTGAGAAGTGATACAGTGACCTCCCTCTTGTAGTGCCTGGATATGGAGCAAAGGGGTTGAAACTGAATCCTGCCAAGACTGAGTGGCTCTAGATTTGGGGTTCTTTGGCCTATTGAGAAATACCACTTTTGGTTTTGCATGGGGTGACCCTGCCCCAAACAGACCCAGTGCATAATCCGGGAGTTCTCCTGGACTCGCGACTCCTGCTCATAGAGGGCCTTTGTGCAACTGCAGATTGTGCCCAGTTATGCCCTTTCCTGGACCAACAATTCCTCCTCATGGTCACCCATGCCTTAGTCACCTGCCGTCTTGATTATTGCGACATGCTCAACATGGGGCTGCCCTTGAAAAGCATTCAGAATAGTGGTGGGTTGCTACTGGTTCACACTGAATCGGACGAACCGGTAGCGGCAGCGGCAGGAGGCTCCGCCCACCCTCCCAGACGCTTCTGTGCATGCACAGAAGCATGTGCATGAGCACGAGCATGCACAAGCAAACTGGTAGGGATGGGATTTGGAACCCATCCCTGATCCAGAAGCTCCAATTGGTGCAAAATGCAATGGCCCACATGGTTTTGTGCAGACCTCAGTGTGCACATGTATCACCTCTCCTGTGGGAGCTGCATTGGTTGCCGATTTGCTTCTGGGTGCAATTCAAGATGCTGGTTGTCACCTTTAAAGCCCGTCATGGCTTGGGACCAGTTTTCTGGGGACCATATCTTGCTAGCCACATCCACCCAACCCACTACAGCAGGGGAGGCAAGGAAAGTTGTGGGTTCCATCCCCTAAGGAGATACATCTGATAGGACCTAGAAGAAGGGCCTTCTCCATGGTAGCTCCCTCCTTCTGGAACATCATCCCTCCAGAAATGACACTGCCCCCACTGTAAAACTCTTTTGGAAGATCCTGAAGTTGTAGTTCTGCCCATGGGGCTGGGGAACCCAGAGTGGGATGGAGCCCATTAAGTGGCTGGTATGAGTATGTGTTGTCATCAGGGTGGGAGCATGGGGTTTATTCTTTTATTCTTTTTATTTCTTTTATATTGTGTTCTTATTTCCTGTAAATTGCCTTGAATCGCCATGGGTGAGTAGGTGGCTAAATAAATAAATAAATAATATGTGACATATAAAAAGCATGCAGCACATAAATAAGAGGAAAGTTTCCTTTTCTTTCTAATAGTATAAGAATTTGCTATCATTTACTGAAAGTACTGTAAAAACAGGAGGATTCAGGATGGATGGAAAGAAATAGTTTCACCTTTTTCAATCAAAGATTTCGTTCTCAGATCACCATTCTGATTGTAGTTCCTGAATCATAAGCAATATGCTTAGGGATTCTTAGCTGGGAGGCATCAATGGAAAAGCATTATTGCCCTCCAGTTCACACTTGTCTACTCCAAACACGGTGAATTGGGATCTTGGAATCCTGGTGGACAATCACTTAAATATGAGCCAGCAGTGTCTGCAGCTGCCAAAAAAAGCCAACACAGTCCTAGGTTGTATTAGCATAGAATCAAGATCATGTGAAGCATTAGTAGTGATTTATAATACCTTGGTAATTATAAATACTTGGAATATTGCATCCAGTTTTGATCACCACAATATAAAAAAGACGTTGAGACTCTAGAAAAGTGCAGAGAAGAGCAACAAAGAGACTGAGACTAAAACATATGAACCATTGCAAGAATTTGGTATATCTAATTTAACCGGGGCAATTAATCAGTGGAACACCTCCAAAAGTGGTGGGTGCTCCAACACTAGAGGTTTTTAAAACAAGATTGGACAACCATTTGTCTGAAATGGTATAGGGCAGTGATGGCGAACCTTTTAGACACCGAGTGCCCAAACTGTGTGCGCACATCCCCAAAATGAAAGGTGTGCGTGCATGTGTGTGCACGAATGCATGAATGCATGTGCATGGACATGGACATGCACGGACATACACAGACATGCGCATGTGCGGAGATGCACGCATGCACAGCAGAGACCCAAAGACCAGCTGGCCTGCAGGAGGCAGGGCATCCCAACACCCGCAACGCAGCAAGAGGTAAGATCTTTTTCTTTCGTGAGCTTCTGTTTTGTCATTTGCAGAGAAACAGAAGCTCACGAGAGAAATGCCACGGAGTTCTGACCTGGAGCAATGGCACGCGTGCCAGCAGAGAGGGCTCTGCGTGCCACCTTTGGCATGCATGCCATAGATTCACCATCATGGGTATAGGGTTTCCTGCTTGAGCAGGGGATTAGACTAGAAGACCTCCAAGGCAGTGGTGAAATTGAAATTTTTTTACTACTTATTCTGTGGGCATGGCTTGGTGGGCATTTTGTGGCTTGGTGGGCATGGCAAGGGAAGCATATTGCAAAATCTCCATTCCCACCCCACTCTGGGGCCAGCCAGAGATGGTATTTGCCAGTTCTCCGAACTACTCAAAATTTCTGCTCCCGGTTCTCCAGAACCTGTCAGAACCTGCTGGATTTCACTCCTGCTCCAAGGTCCCTTCCAACTCTGTTAGTCTGTTATTCTGAATTAGTTATAACAGAATACAGAATGCTAGGCTGGATAGGCCAATGGCTTGATCCAACATGGATCATCTTCATGTTCTTATGATATCAGCAAACTGTTTGACAAAGTACCCAACACATTCTGACTCACAAGCTAATTATGAATCATGACATGACATTTCAATGACTGCTGGTTAGTTGTCTTGAAAACTGCACTCAAAAAGTGATATCAGCATTTGCTTGTCAAAATGTACTGAACAAAAATCTGCAAAGTTCAGTCTTAGGCCGATGTTTTTAATATTTTTACTGATGACTGTGAAGAGAAGATGAATCCTTAATTAAACATGCAGAGAGCTCTAAATGAGGTGACAGAGCTCATAGATAGAAAAATATTCTTGGTAGGTTAAAAAATGAGCTAAAAACAACAATATAACAAGGAAAATGGAACATTGTAATCAAATGTGGAAGTACAGAATTATCATTTGTAAAACAAATTATCTTTGAATATTAATCTATTTCAAACTGTATATGAGTGTGATGTGATTAAAGGGGAATGACGTTTTATGCTGCATCAAAAGAGACATAATTCTAAATCATCAAAAGGAATTGTCCCATTTTTTTTTGCATTGATCAGTCTAGACCTCAAAGGGGTCTTTAAGAGGAGTCAGAGAAACTTTGGGGAAAAAACCCATACTTCTAAAAGGATTCAAGGAAACTGGAACACATTCAGAGGAGATCTCTAAAGATGACCAATGATCTAGAAGTTAAATATTGTGAAGTAAAAGGGAAGGACCTAAGGCAGGGGTATCAAACTCTATTTCATTGAGGGCCACATCAGGCTTGTGTTTGATCTTGGGGGGTTGGGAGGGCATGGCCAGGGTGGGTGTGGCCAGCTCATCACTCATGTTGGGGGTGCCTATGGAAGCTCTAGCACTCTGCCAGTGAAAATGGGCTCCCGAGTTCCGTTTTCAGTTGCGATGGCCTCCTGCAACCCTCTGCCAGTGAAAATGGAGAGAGCTGTATGCAGCCCTTGTGCGCTCCATTTTCATCTGGGATGGGCTCCTGCAACCCTCTGCCCATGAAAATGGAGCTCGCGAGGACTGAATGCAACTGTCCTGAGCTCCATTTTCAATGGCAGAGGGTTGCAGGAGGCCATTGCAGCCGAAAATAGAGCTCGGGAGCCCATTTTTGCTGGCAGAGCACTCGGGCTGCCTCAGGCGCCCCCGACATGAGTGATGAGCTGGCCAAACCCACCCTGGCCACACCCACCATGCCCACCCGAGCTCCATTTTCACAGAGGCACCGTGGGCTAGTCCTTCGCTGTTTCCAGGGCAGCCCCATGGGCCAGATATAAGCACCCCGCAGGCCGGATCTGGCTCCCGGGCCTTGAATAGAACCCTGATCTAAGGCATTTAGTCTTGAAAATATAAAACTGAGGAAAAAGATGCAGTATATTTTGAGTTTTGAGTTGAGGAGGATGTTATATAGAAGAAAGCTACACTCTATTCTCTATCTTCTATAGCAGGGGTGTCAAACTCGATTTCATTGAGGGCTGCATCAGGGTTGTGTTTGACCTTGGGGGACTGGTGTGGGCATTGCCATGGTGGGCATGGCCAGCTCAACATTACTCATGTCGGGGGTACCTGTGGGGCCTGAGCACTCTACCAGTGAAACGGGCTCCCAAGCTCCATTTTCAGCTGCAACAGCTTTCTACAACCCTCTGCCTACGAAAACATTCATTTTTGCTGGCAGAGGCACCGCAGGCTGGTCCTTTGCTGTTTCTAAGCACCCTGCGGGCCGACTCCGATTCCCAGGCCTTGAGTTTGACACCCCTGGTCTATAGGGTATGACATAGAATAATAGATTTAAATTATAGAAAGCATGATTCTGATTTTTATAATATAAATGGTAAAAAAAATTGTTAAAGTAAGACTAATTTGGCAATGGATATAATTACCTTAGTATTTAATATATTCCACTACCATTATCATAGACTGGAAAGTCATTTTTATGGAAGACTGAAGAAGTTACTTTGATAAGCAGCAAAACATTTGAGCCAACAAGAAAAAAAGTTCAGTTGCCCTGACTTAACTTCCAAACAACTCTACTTGGATGATTGAGAATCTTCAATATCTGCTATGGAAGCTTTGAAATTCCTTCTCAGATAAGAAAGTGGGACTTGATAATCCAAATAGCAATAGTACTTAGATTTATATACCAATTTACAGTGCTTTAGAGCCCTCTCTAAGCAGTTTACAGAGTCAGCCTATTTTCCCCAACAGTTTGGGTCCTTATTTTACTCACCTCAGAAGGATGAAAGACTGAGTCAACCTTGAGCCTGGTGAGATTTGAACTGCCAAATTGCTGGCAGCTCTTTCTGTGTTTCTTAATTCTTAATCTTAATTCTATGATCCTACCTTTATATTTTGTTTCTTAATTACTCTGCAGCAAAGGAAGTAACAGTTTCCAAATCTCTTGATCATTCCACTCACAAATTATGAAAGTTGGAGGAACGAGACAAAAATGGGATTAATATATTTTGCTATATGATCTCTTCTGAAGAATTAACTCTCATGGAGTGAAGATAAAAGGCCTTTTCCAAATATAGCCTGTCTCTTCATGTGTTCTTTTATGCTTTGAAATGAAGTCATCACATATCTGTGAAAAGCAGCTGAGGTTATCTTCAAGGGAGAAGAGACCAGTCGATATCTATTAATAAACTGAGGGTGTGTACCAAAATGAACCACTTGCTAAAGGCTAAATAAGTTACAAAAGGAACCCTATAGGCATATAAAGATTAGAGAAACACTCAGTAACAGTTCCATTTGGAAAACTGCCTGCCAGGCTAGAAGTGATACAGAGCTTCATAATGTTCAAAGATGGATTAATGTAATATCTTCTGCCCTCTAAGTGTTCCTATCAAGACTCTGTCAATAGATTCAGTCATGCAGCCTTAGACAGCCCCTTTTCAGAGCATTGCAAAAGAAGGTGACCTTGAACACTTATCAAGAAAGCAGAGTTATCTTGCATGTTAAGCAGACTATCCCTTGTAAACTACAGATTAACCTACAACTGGAAAGATAAGTCTTATAGCACTAGTTAAAAAGCAGCATGCTATACAGTTAATGTTTTTCTATGAAAAACCTCAATAGAAAGGATAATAGCAGTCATTCTGTCTGTACACTATAGTAACCTACTACATTGGTTCTAAATTAAATCCTATCGACAATGTAGATTCTGATTATATTTATGCATAAAATGGAGGCAGGGTGTTTTACTGATCAACTTCCTTTAAAAACTGTACAGTTTTATATCAATTTTACTTCACTTTAAACCATGAAGATTGTGAATATATTTATATATCTCACCATTGGATAAGAGGCATTGTCCCTTTTTTTTGTAACACTCTATATCATAGCATGATTTCATTTCCAAACATTTATTACATTGATGCATGGCTAAATTTGCCTTTGTTTGGAATAAGTACCAAAAACAAGCATTGCATCCTCTCATAAACCTCCCACCTGAAAGCCAGGCATGGTATCAGTAGTTACAATCAACAATAATGAAGGTTTTCAAGTCCACTGTCAGGGTTCCAGGTCAGCTTCAGGGTTGATATCCAGAAGCTTCCCATGTGTAGATTCTTAAACCAAAAAGTCATACCTGAACTTGAAAATAAAGAAATTGGAAAGTTTGAAATTCCAAAGGCATGCAAATATTAAGATTTAATACTGTATCTAAACATGGAGTGATCCACAGCTTAAGGATAACTTACAGAAGTGTTAAAACTGTTATGATATGCTTTATTTCTAACATGGTTTGGATACTCCTAATGAGTAAGGAGCTAATTATCTTTTGCATGGTTGGATGAATCTTTTCCACATGTAAATTAGCTATTAAGTCACACACTCATTGCTTCTTAAGCTTCTCTATGTTATTTCTATGTAAATGAAGCAGGAGATATAAGTCATGTACTTTAATACTATCTTGAGAAATTGGTTCTTTTAAAAATGCTCATTTTTCACTGCATAATAGCATTCTGTAAGAAACCAGGCTTTAATATTTTGTCAAACAATGTTTATGCCAGTCTTACAATATGTGAGATAAAGGAGGTGAGATCAAGAGGGTAACTCTAATCCAATAGGCAACTAAATTTATGAATTTTAGAAGGCCTTACATCTAAATCCATTTACATATGCCCAGGTCTGAAATCACAATTTTTAATTAACCTGGCTAAACAATTATTATAAATAGTATTTATTCCCAAATCACTTGGCCTTTGAAACAACAAAATCCTGTGGTTTATGTCAGGTTTCTTTGCTATCTTAAATAAACTTCATTCTCAAACGCAAGGTCTCTGATGAATCTTTTTTTTTATTTAAGAATAGGAGAACGACATCCCTGAACTCTGGGTGCAGCCAAGACTGGCACCTCCTTCCAAACCCCTCCCTTTCCGTTCTTCAACCCCAATGTCTCATTGGCCATCGTGCAGATCCATCTCTTCGTCCCAAGCACTTTCTTTTCACAGGAATTTTCCCCCTCCCTCTGTCGCCCAGGTAACGCTATCTACTGAAGAGCAGAGAACTAGATAAAAGTTCATCTCATCATTAAAGCAAAGCTTCTCCCTCTTTCATTCATTCATGTCAGCGCTGAAGGAGATCATAATTTGGAACGCTGAAAGTTTATTGATTGATTGATTGATTGATTGATTGATTGATTTGATTTGATTTGATTTGATTTCTATACCGCCCTACTCCCGAAGGACTCAGGGCGGTGCACAGCCAAACAGTAAAACACATACATACAAAATTTAAAAGTAGAATTAAAATCAAATTAAATAATTTTGGCCCAGACAAATTAAAACCCCAAACTATATAAAACCAATTTTAAAATTGAATATATAAAATATTTAAAAATTAAAAATCTTTTACAAAAAAAGGGAGAAGATTAGGCCAGGCCTGCCTGGTGAAATAATAAGGTCTTTAAAGCGCGGCGGAAGGTGCGCAGATCCGGGATCCTCCGTATCTCTGGGGGGAACTCGTTCCAGATAGTAGGTGCCTCCACAGAGAAGGCTCTCCCCCTGGGGGCCGCCAGTTGGCATTGTTTGGCCGACGGCACCCGGAGGAGCCCCTCTCTATGGGAGCGTACCGGCCGGTGAGAGGCTATTGGTGGTAGTAGGCGGTCCCGCAAGTACCCAGGTCCTAAGCCATGGAGCGCTTTAAAGGTGGTAACCAAAACCTTGAAGCACACCGGAAGACCCCCGGGAGCCAGAGCAGCTCGCGCAGGAGGGGTGTTACATGGGAACGCCAAGTCGCTCCCATTACCACCCGCGCGGCCGCACTCTGCGCCACGCGAGTGGTAATGGGAGTTGGAGCCTCCAGGTGCTCCTCAAGGAGAGCCCCATGTAGAGAGCATTGCAATAGTCCAGGCAGGAGGTGACAAGGGCATGAGTGACCGTGTGTAATGAGTCTTGATCCAGAAAGGGACGCAACTGGCGAATCAGGAGAACCTGATGAAAAATCCTCCCGGTCATGGCTGTCAAGTGCTCTTCTAAAGACAGCCGTGAATCCAGAAGGACACCCAAGTTGCACGTCCTCTCCGTGGGGGCCAATGATTCACCCCCAATAGTCAGTGATGGCACCAACTGACTATATCGGGGCTTCGGAAACCACAGCCACTCAGTCTTGGATGGGTTGAGCCTGAACCTATTCCTCCCCATCCAGATCCACACGGCCTCCAGGCACCAGGACATCACTTCAAGGGCATCATTGGGGTGGTCTGGGGTGGAGATTTACAGCTGGGTGTCATCAGCGTACTGCTGGTACTTCACCCCAAAACCACAGATGATCTCGCCCAGTGGCTTCACATAAATGTTGAACAGGAGGGGCGAGAGGACCGACCCTTGCGGCACCCCGCATATGAGGGGCCTCAGGGTTGACCTCTGCCCCCCGTCAACCCAGACTGCGACCGGTCAGAGAGAAAGGAGGAGAACCACTGTAACACAGTGCCTCCCACCCCTAACTCTTCCAGCCGGTACAGCATGATACCATGGTCGATGGTATCAAAAGCCGCTGAGAGATCTAACAGGACCAGGACAGAGGAACATCCCCTGTCCTGAGCACTCCAGAGATCATCTACCAATGCAACCAATGCCGTTTCCATGCTGTACCCGGGCCTGAAGCCCGACTGGAACGGATCTAGATACGTCGTTTCATCCAGGTGCTGGGGGAGCTGTTGCGCGACCACACTCTCAACAACCTTCGCCACGAAGCGAAGGTTGGAGATCGGACAATAATTTACCAACATTGCCAGGTCCAGGGAAGGCTTCTTGAGGAGAGGCCTCACTATCGCCGCTTTCAAGGCAGCAGGAAAGTCACCCTCACCCAGCGAAGCATTTATAATCCCCTGGAGCCAGCCTCGTGTCACTTCCCGGGAAGCCAGTACTAACCAGGAGGGACATGGGTCCAATAAACAAGTGGTCACGTTCAGTCTACCCAGAATCCTGTCCACGTCCTCAGGGGTCACAGGATCAAACTCATCCCAGATAACATTCTCAAGACCTGCCCCTGTCTCTCCCCCTGAGACTACCCAGTCGGAGTCCAAATCTTCCTGAATCTGAGTGATTTTGTCATACAGATACTGAACAAAATCCTCGGCTCTACACTCCAAGAGGTCCTCCCGCGTTTCCTGATGGAGCAGGGAGCGGGTCACCCTAAAGAGGGTGGCCAGGCGATTATCTGATGATGCAATAAGAGCAGCAAAATAGCTACATTTCGCTGCTTTTATCGCCACTAGGTAATTCCTAATGTGGGATCTTACTAGTATCCGGTCAGATTCAGAAAGACTGGCCCTCCAACTACTCTCTAGGCGTCTTTTCCGGCGCTTCAACTCCCTCAGCTCCTTGGTTAACCAAGGAGCCAATTGAGATTGGCGCCGGGTCAGAGGCCGCAAAGGCACGACCCGATCCAGAGCACCAGCAGCCGCCCTATCCCAGGCGGCCACCAGGTCTCCAGTCGAGGCGTGTGGCAGAACCTCAGGAAATGGCCCAAGCTCCATCTGGAATCTGTCAGGTTCCATCAGGCGCCTGGGGTGGAACCATCTTACCGGCTCCGCCTCCCTGTGGTGGGGTACAGCAGTTCAAAAGTTGAGACGAAGGAGAGAGTGATCTGACCATGACAAGGGTTCGGTAACTATATCCCCTATCTCAAGATCCCTCAACCACTGTCCAGAGACAAAAACCAGATCCAGCGTGTTTCCCCTGTGTGGGTAGGGCCATGAATTAACTGGGTCAGATCCATAGCTGTCATGGAAGCCATGAACTCCCGAGCCATCTCAGACATCTCACCCACGGACAGCAGGTTGAAATCCCCCATGACCATAAGCCTAGGGGTATCAACCGCCACCGCGGCGATGACGTTGAGTAGCTCGGGCAGGGCTGTTGCCACGTGGCAGGGAGCCAGGTACATGATCAGCAAACCCATCTGAACCCCATGACCCCATTTCACAAAAAAGGATTCACAGCCGGCCGTCTGAGGAACAGTGGCCTCCCTCGGTCTCAGACCTTCTTTAATGATAACCGCTACCCCCCCCACCCCTCCCCTGTGACCTCAGCTGATGGAATGCTTGGAAACCTGGCGGGCACATTTCAACGAGGGGAATCCCCCCTTCCTGTCCCAACCAGGTCTCTGTAACCCCTGCCAGGTCCGCACCCCCCTCCTGAACAAGATCACAAATGAGGGGGGCTTTATTTACTACAGACCTGGCATTGCACAGCATCAGCCGAAGGCCTGGGTCCTGAGGGTCTATGCATCCTGAGGAGCAAGTAGAGCCTTGGGGGCCGGAGCACACCACCACTCGTAAGCAGCGAGTGCGCACTCCCCTAACATGATATGGCCCCCTGCTCCCACCATATCTACCCCTCCCACCTACAGTACTGATGTTCAATAAACCATCCGGACAAGCTCTAACCCCCCCTTGACCTCGGGTCCCCCACCCCCCATGCCACGCTTCACTGCCAGGCCCAACCCTCCCCCTTGTGGGTTATCCCCCATACCCACAGCCCGAATTCCAATCTGACCCTCCCCCTCCCTGGGACCCCTTAAAAATTTGACTAAAAATTTCAATAGAAAACCCCTCAATCCCCTAGTTTTCACATGCCACCTCTCTGGGTCCCAAAACCCGTCCTTGAGGTGGGCCTTTGATAGTGAAGAGGGCCACATCTGCGAGAAGGGGTATCTCACAGCGCAAGAAGATCTGCAGTTGTATACATCTCCAAAATGCAGCGATGGAGGCCCGGAGCTCAGACAGGGGACTTCACAAAAGATGTAACACAGCCATAAAGTTTGTGCTTCTGCAGAGTACATTACACCCACAAAGTGAGATTGATGCAATGGCATTTTAGTACGAGTTATTGTAACACTTTCTCACATTTCATTAATCCTTCAGAATTGATTTTCTGTATAATCACAATCTTGATATAAGAGACTTTGTGACCAGAAAGGTTAAAATGATCACCAAAACACTTTGCCATGTTTTTGGTCTAAATATCTGATTAATGACCTTCTGTCTTCAAAGTAGGCTTGTTTATCTGATCTATGCTGCTCAAGGGCATATACTATTAAAGTTTTAGTTGACATGAAGGGGTAAATAAGGATGGATTACTGTTTCAATCAGTCCATTGTTTTCAGAAGAATCTAAAAAGCTTGCTTATTTTTCATAAAAAAGTGGAAAGAAGTTGACAGAAGTAAAAAACCAAATGAATAGGAAGCACACATACCTATGGTAAAATGGATTGTGCCACTGGAACCACTAATTATATTGTTACAATTGATTTGGAATATGTTGGCTTGTTAAAAACTACAAATCAAATGATCTTTTGATTCTAATGAATAACTGTTTGAAGCTAGGAAGTGTATATTACCATTGGTTTCCTTCAGATTGCTTTTCCCTGAATAGGATCATTCTTACCATTTCATTTCCGTTTTCTACTTTTGAAATAAAATATTTAGTAGGAAATTGTGACATAAAGTATTCTCTTTTGTTCATCATGATGACATCTCTGCTAGCATAATTGACCCAGAGCATGTTATTACAATTGGCGGGGGAGGGAACTCTATTCAGTTATTTCATTTATATATTGCTTTCCTCCAAGAAGCTCAAGGATGTTTCTCTTCTCCTCCCTTCACTTTATTCCACAAAATAAACTTAAAAGAGAGATTAGTGTTTTATGAGCTTCTATATCACATTATCACCTGTCCATCTGACTTAAATTAAGGTAATATTTTCCACGATATCTTTACGCAATTTTAACCACTGGGAAATATCAGATACTGGCCCAGTATATGCCCTCAGCTTACAGCTGTTCACTATGTGATCTACAGTTTGACATGGGACCCTGCAGTCACACTGAGAGGAGGATACTATGCCCCATTTCTACAGAGAGTCCTGGCAGACACTGTGTGAGATGCAAATACTATTCTGATTGCTGATGTGGTAGTTCAAAGCCTGACACCTTAACACCTATGTCTGGGTGTTCAGCAACCCATTTGAATTTCCATTGGGAATCAATGTTAATGTTGTTGAGCAGATGTTGTGCAAGTGCCAGTGGAGTCTTCCAGCTGATAAATGAGGAAGGTTGGCATGCACCAGTAGGAGTGAGTTGTTCATAATTTTTCTGTATTATCTTACTAGTGCATCTTGCCTTCGTAAAGCTGGTGGTGCTACTGTATGTCACTCAGAACAGGAAACCAGCAAGTTGGAGTGGTTTTAATACATCCACTTATAATCATAGTGTCATTGAGTCTGGCATCTATCTTACTAGCATGGCAGCTGTTAAGCTATACAAGATCACAGTATTCTATTGTATAGACCAACCCTTGTGCTGTTAACCTGAGGGTGGCAATGGAAGCCCCCCATTTATGTGTCAGTGTGTAGTTTAATTGGAAAATCATAAAACATCCTATAAAAAAGAAACAACATTTACTATTGGTTCCAAGAACACAGCATGCCTGTGTTTAAGTTCTATAAGACTCATCTGAAAAATGTCTTTATCATTCCATTTGGAGGAAACTCAGTGTGATTTGCTCTTGATTAAACAATGGGTTGCACTATGAATCTGTTTTTCATACTGGAAAAGGATGGATTAATTTTGATAAAATTGAAAATTATCAGATTAATTATTATTGCAAAAATAAAAACATGTTTTAATATGCTTTTAACTTTTATTATCATTTTAGATAACTGGAACTGCAGAAAAGCAACTAGATAGCAGAAGTCTTCGTGGAAAATATCCCAGTGAGAATATTGTTTTCTTTGGCTATTATTTTATTTCATTTATATAAAGGGTAATGGACCAATTATTTTGTCCCCCTTTGAATTTCAGAAGTGCTAATTATCATCCTCTGTCATGTTTCTCAGAAAATTAGAAAAAAAAACCTTATTTTATTTCAACTTCATATAGTGTATAGTGTGTCCATATATTCGGCTCCCCAAAAATATTAAATTCATGCCACAACCTCAAATATTCTTTATAATTCATTCATACAGAGAGCATTTTTAAGGGTTTACAGTAAGTTTATTATATGTGTGTGTACTAGGAAGTACAGGGAAGGATGCATATACTCTATTGTGAATCACATAACCTGGAGGGAGGACCTGGAAGGAGGGGGCTTAGAAAGGAGGAGCCAACAACTTTTCAAATCATTGTCTATACTTTTCATGGGGTTGCTTTGAGGATTTTTTTCCTCATAATTTATAAACTAATGTTGTCCCTTTTTTCAACTTGATCTTTCTTTTGCTACCTTTTCCTCTGACATCAAATTTTGTCCTGTTCTATTCAGTTTTCAAAAATTTATCCTGTTAACCTATGACAGACATAAAGACAAACAGGTTCTTATAAATGTTCTTTTCTTCCGAGCTATTAGGCTCAGACTGAATGCACATTACTCATTCAGCCTGCAGATATGCACACTGATTCCCATATGGAGGGACGTTCTTTGTCATGTACATATAGAATCAGATTCCCCAGTTCTTCTCTATGCCCTAGGAGTAAATCCTATAAAATAAGAGGCAAAACTCCAGCAGACTCTCTGGACTGAGGATGAAAAAAGTAGGGTTTAACTATCATCCCATGCTTATGATTAAAAACTGGAATCCTAAACATTTCTAGAAAAAGTAAAGTCCAAGTGGAAGAAAGCAGAGAACCTTTACTTCAAGAAGGTTTTAGATATAGGTTACATCAACCAGGCTGTTGTGCTATATTTTTACTTAAATGTTTGCATTGTACTAAATTGTACATATTTTATATTTCTCAGTTCAACATAAGAATTGGTGTTCATCTTGCTGTCTTTATTATATATAAAAAGAGCCTTGGTAGTACAGGGGTTTAAGGCACCCTGTTATTAAGCTGGTTATTAAGACCAGCTGCCTGCAATTACTGCAGGGTTCGAATCTCGCCAAGGCTCAAGGTTGACTCAGCCTTCCATCCTTTCTAAGGTAGGTGAAATGAGGACCCAGTTGTGGGGGCAATAAGCTGACTTTGTATAAATATACAAAAGGATGAAGGCTATTGCTGAGCACATTGTAAGCCGCCCTGAGTCTTCGGAGAAGGGCGGCATATAAATCAAATTAATATATATATATATATATATATATATATATATATATATATATATATATATATATATATACTTCAGGATAAGAAAAACAGTTCAGAAAACATCTTCTACAGAACCTTCTTGAAATCAGTAATATTAAACTGGAATTCTTCATTCTGTGTGCTGCCAGTCTTCTTCCTGTAGTAGGAAGAATAGAAGATTGGTAGACTGTATCCACAAATACCAACTACTAGTTAGAAGAGAAGAGAGAAGAGAAAACGAAGACTTCTCTATAATTTCAGAACATATGGACCATCTTAACCATAGTTTCAATTGGGAAACTGTGACCATCCTAGACCAAGCCAAATCCAAAAACACTAGGAACTAGGAATAGACATAAATAATATCTATATATTATGCAAAATAGACAATCAATAAGCTAGTAAAGGGGGAAAAAGGCCAAAATACTTCCCCACCAACAATCAGTAACCAGATGAGCATAGATTCTCCAAGATTAACATCAGATCAACAATCAATACCCCAATCAAAGAACTGCCAAACAAGCCAACAGCAAACAGCCTAACCAAAGAATCTCTAAGACTACCCCCAACAACACTGACAGGGCAAGCTACTAGAATATAAACTGAGAGCAACCCCACTCCTTGAGTAATACATATTTGCAAGAAAACAATCAAGCTCAGAGAGCACCAAGGACCCCTCATTTCAACCCCAAGTTACAAATATTCACCTTTATTAGTGCAATATTATTCCTTTGTTCATTTAGATTGCCAACTGTTATTTTTCCCTCTTCATGAAATGTAAAAAAAAATGTATTTTAAAGCACTGAATATTTGAATTTTAAAATTTAAATTTAAAAGGGTGGTTTGCAATTAATCTTTTCTTTAAAAAAAAAGTATGTCTCATAGAAATGGTTCTTTCCAAGAAGGAAAGAAAGACTAAATCATCTAACTAAAAGCTTCCATGCTATATTGTCAGGAGGTGGTGCTAATTCCAATATTATAAATCTTTTAATCTCCAATAAGGAGATTAAAGGGTGGACACCAAATGAGATAGCTCTGGAAGATATATAGTTCATCAGGAACCACCAGATGTGTAATCAAAAGCAAAAAGGTCAGAGTTTAAAAACCTAGAAGATTTTCTTCCATCCTACAGCTTCAACCACCACACAGACCGATATAATTCTCACCTTAGCAAAAATGGTAATTTTGACAGATTCCAACAGATCTTAAATATCACTATAAAAACTTAAGGAGAATTTGTCTGAAACAGACCTATATTTATGCTTTATTTGTGCAGAGTTTTGTTTCCACAGTGTGATCACTAGATAATAATTGGCAAGTTAGTGCAGTATCACCCTCCATCTTGTGTCCTACAGCAACTGGCATTGACAGGCATGGCAAATTCAGTAATGAAGGTAATATGTTGCCATTATAACATGAATAGCTTTATTCTCTATGGATTTATGAAATCTTTCTTTAAACCCACCCAAATGGGTGATCATCCATATCAATAGTGTGTGTGATCACCCATATCAATAGTGTGTGTGTGTGGGGGTAATGAATTATGTTCAAAATACTTTACATTTTTCACTGTGTGAATTATTTTGTTTTCCTTGTCCTAATCTTTGTTCAGTTTCATCTCTACTCTGAAATAACTGCTCAAAGTTCAACTGGGATGGATGGATGGATGAATGGAAGGAAGGAAGGAAGGAAGGAAGGAAGGAAGGAAGGAAGGAAGGATTATAATTGACAGAGTGCTGTAACTGTTGAAGACCATTCAAAGGCTAACTCTCCAAGCCCTCTATATAAAGACTTAAAGTCATGACAGATCACTTTTCTGAACATTTCTTTTTTTATAGTTCAAACTCCTTGAGAAATACTTAAAATAATTATGCAGATTGTGTGATTGATATAACCTTGGCAAGATATTTTCAGTGGGAGCTGTATAGTATATAGTAGACACAAAATTGCAGTAGTTCAACTGTGAGTCTGGCTCTATTGGTTCTGAGATAATTTTAAATCAACCTGTCTAACAAAAGCTAATAACAGATTTCACTCCTTAGGGCTTTCCTGGTTTGAAATATCTCAGACTTCTGGCATTTTCAAACTCTGGTGGATAGAGACTTTCCAAGGAAAGTCAAAGCAGGATAATAACTGCTTCAAACAAAATATCCAACCCTATTCTTTTCAAATTGACATGTGCCACCATCTTATCTCCCTCCAGTTTAATTCTGATATTTTGTCAGGCTTTCACCTTGACCAGATTGGATGCACTACTCTTGCAGTTCTGTGAGTGTGGTAGAGAATACCCTTTTCCATAGTGCTGGAGATGGCCGTCCGGAATTCCTAAGCCATGTGCTCCTTTGTTGCTCTCTTTCAGGAATCAAGGAAGATTTATATTTATCCCATTTTCAAGAACTACACTGGAATTCTTTCATAATCACTTCTTGGGTATTTTTATAATAAAATTCCTTAGCAAAAGTTCTTGGAGTCTTGTATGCTAGTTTAACTAAATCTACTTTACCCTGCAGGAGTGCAGAGCAATGTGGAGATGATCTTGAGAAAAGCATGCAATAGCCATTAGGGCAATCAAAATGACAACTTAGTCCTGAGAAAGGGGAAAGTGTGAAGAAAACCTTAAAATATTCCAACCTTTGTTCTATGTAATCAAAGAAAGAATAGAGGGGAAATCTGGCAGGTATTTTAGATTCTATTATTATAACCTGCAATACTAAAGTTACATTCCTGCAGCCATTGGGTGTCTATTTCCTGACATAGCCTAATTGAAGCGAAGATATAGGGAGAGAAGTCTGACAATTTTAGGCGAAGGAACTTAGTGTCTAACTAGGAGCTCATAGGCATGTTCCCAATTGTAGAGAGCCAAGTCATTTGGAAGATACACCAAAATGACTCAGACACCTCTCAAATTCACAGGAGTATAAGATGGAAAGGACGTAAAGAATAGTCAGGTTTACAAGATTCTGCTACCATAGCCTATCTTAATAAAGGTAGATTAGTCTTCTAGTGAAGTTGATTTCTTGGTTTGGTCTACATTATTGGGTTGATACCACTCTTGCCACATTGCTTTGCTACTGTTCTACTCTCTCCTTAGCCAATTTACTAAACTGAGGGAAAGGGAGCAGATCAGGTCAGAAAAATATGAACAATGCACAAGGACATGACTCACTTTTCAGCTTCCCTCCATTCAGGTTAGTCCTAAAAAGGAACATTGCATATCTTTCCTGTAGCAATGCTGAGAGGAAAGCACTAAAACAATTCATGACATCATCATGAACTGAAGTGCAAATTATATAATTTCAGTCATTTGCATGCTGATGGTCTCTTAGCTAATTCATAGGTATCCAGGCTTCTTCTGCATACCTATAAATGCTCCATGTTATTTCAAAATCACAGAATTATTCAAGTTTAAAAGGCTTGTTCACTAGAAATATTTTTGCTGTCTGAGAATCTCTTCAGCACTCTCATATTCATGGGAGATTTGAAACATAAAAAGAGAGTGTCAAGATTGAACCGCTTTGCTTCTTTCAAACCTTTTCAACTTGCCAATGAACTGGGTGGGAGGGAATAGAATGCTGAGAATGTGTGCATGGATCGTGAGAGCTTGACCACCATCAAGGTCACCACTGTAGGTGCTTGAGAAAGAGATGGACTGTTCCCATAACAAAATGATGTCTCATAATTGGGCAATGTGATCACCCAGGGGTGGGGAGAAGAGGAAGCTATTGTTTAACTAGGCAAGCATTTGCACGGGAAAACCAGAGCTGGTTTTGTTTCTTCAGTACCAAAATGGTGTATCCAATATAATTTTATGTTTGGGAATTCAAAGCTCCTGAGAATGTTTCCTTATTTTGGGTTCACTAGTCTGACATTAAACCAGCTCTCCTTAACTTAATGCAGCCTACTTGGATGCCTCCAAGAGAGCTGTAAACTAACAATGACCAGAACAGAGCAAAAAATTGATGCCACAGCGAAGCCTGGATCGAATTCTCCTCAGGAGGCATTGGCATCAGCCCAAGCTGAACCTGGGACATGGTGGTGACCCGATCCAAGGTGAGGATGGAGAAGACGGAGAAGACACCGGTGCATGAGGAAGTAGTTGTGGCAGGATCCATTTGCCCGGACCCGAAGATGCAATGGCCAAAACTGTCTGCCCCAAGGAATTCCAGACAACCTCAGGGCATGGTACCAGCTGGTGACCACAATGGAGCTAGACATTTTGGAGTATTGGCAGCATGGAGCACATGAGAGTCACCTGACAAGGCCAGGAGGGATGCCTCCCAATGAGAAAGGGATGATCGGCTCCTCCTTGCCACCCCGAGATACAGCCTGTGGCACCTGCCTGGAGCCTGCTTCCAATATGGAAAAGAGGGCCATGGGGCAGCCAATTGCCCAGCTGTGCAACCCATGTCAGCACCAAGGGGTCTGAGCCAGCTGAAGGTCAAGAAAGTGCTGAGGAAGGGAAAGAAGAAGACGTGGGCAGTGCAGCAGTTGATGGAGATCTCTTCCCCCTCCAGTGAGAGGGAAGGAACTCTGACCCCCAGCAAGCCAAACCTGGTCTTTTGCAAGAGCAACAGCAAAGGGGAGGATGACCCAATGGGAAGTGGAACCATCACCCTTTTGACTGCCTGGGTGGAGATGCTAGAGCCCCACTCAGGGGCAAGAGGGTTCTTCATGGCCCTGGTAGATTGAGGTTGCACCCACTGCTTGGTTAGCCTGCAAACTGTGGAAAAGATGGGACTGGGACTTTAAAAATTGAGACAACCTATGAAGTTTGGTCAAGTTGATGCCTTGCTTACTGGGGGGCTGAGCCAGTGACCCTGAAAAAAGGGATCCACAAGGAGACTATTTGGTTTATAGTAACCCCCAAAATGGCAGAGACTATGATTTTGAGGTTGGGGTGGCTGAAGAAGTGGAATCCAGCAGTTCACTGGAAAGACAATAATTGGCACTGGAGGAGTAAAGCAGGTGGATTGCAAGGTGTAGGGGCACGTCAGGGGTGAAATGCTCCCGGTTCAGATCAGATCACCTGATCCAGTAGTGATTTATTTATTTATTTATTTCAATTTCTATACCGCCCTTCTCCAAGTAGGACTCAGGGCGGTGAACAGCCAAAGTAAAAAACAGGACATACAAAATTTAAAAAATAGTTTAAAATAATTAAATATTTTGGCCGTAAATTAAAACAACCCAATTTAAAATCAATTTAAAATTTAACTCAAGCCAGCCCAGCTAGTTGAAATAAATAGGTTTTCAGGGCCCGACGAAAAATCCGGAGGTCTGTTATTGTACATATCTCTGGGGGGAGATTGTTCCAGAGGGTGGGTGCCGCCACAGAGAAGGCTCTCCCCCTGGGGGTTGCCAGCCGACATTGTCTGGCGGATGGCACCCTGAGGAGGCCCACTCTGTGCGAGCGTACTGGCCGGTGGGAGGCTATTGGTGGCAGAAGGCGGTCTCGTAGGTACCCCGGCCCTAAGCCATGGAGCACTTTAAAGGTGGTCACCAACACCTTGAAGCGCACCCGGAAGACCACCAGGAGCCAGTGCAGCTCGCGCAGGAGAGGTGTCACATGGGAGCGCCTTGTCGCCCCCATAATCCCCCGCGCGGTCACGTTCTGGACCAGCTGGAGCCTCCAGGTGCACCCCAGGGGGAGCCCCATGTAGAGAGCGTTGCAGTAGTCCAGGCAGGAAGTGACGAGTGCCTGAGTGACTGTGCGTAGGGAGTCCTGATCTAGAAAGGGGCGCAACTGGCATATCAAGCGAACCTGATAAAAAGCCCCCCTGGCCACAGCCGTCAAATGATCTTCTAAAGACAGCCGTGCGTCCAGGAGG
This sequence comes from Arizona elegans, assembly GCA_022577455.1. NCBI lineage: Eukaryota > Metazoa > Chordata > Lepidosauria > Squamata > Colubridae > Arizona > Arizona elegans. Next base: position 31,946,738 of record JAKOOJ010000006.1, on the reverse strand, counting down.
ACGCCCAAGTTACGAGCCCTCTCCGTGGGGGTGAGTGATTCGCCCCCAATAGCCAGCAATGGCGTCAGCTGACTATATCGGGACGCCGGAAGCCACAGCCACTCGGTCTTGGAGGGTTTGAGTCAGAGCCTGTTTCTCCCCATCCAGGCCCGCACGGGCTCCAGGCACAATTGATGGCGGCGGGTGGTCCAGAGAACTGGTAGCAAAAATCCCTGCCTCTCCCCCCATGCCCAGCTGAACTGCGCAATCATCAGAGGCTTTTTTTATTTTTAAAAGCATTTCTTCTACAACCTCTTCGGCAGAAAAAATGCTTTTAAAAGCCTCTGATGATCCCAGCTGAGTTGCCTTTTTTCTACAACCTCTCAGGCCAAAGAGGTTGTAGAAAAAATGTTTTTAAAAGAAAAAAAAGCCTCTGATGATCAGGCAGCTGGGATCATCAGAGGCTTTTAAAAGAAAAAAAAAGCCTCTGATGATCAGGCAACTCAGCTGGGATTGTCAGAGGCTTTTAAAAGCATTTTTACAACCTCTTCAGCCAAAGAGGTTGTAGAAAAAATGGTTTTAAAAGTTAAAAAAAAAAGTTGGCCACACCCACCCAGACACATTACCCCCACACACACCAATTTCTAGAAGGCAGCAAGATCCCGTTTGAAGTGTCGTCTGACCACAAGAGCTTAGAAGTCTTAAAAACCTCAAGGAAACTGTCCCACCAAGCAAGTGCAATGGGCTCAGCACTTTAATCAGTTCAATTTCCCCCTGCCATACTTGCCAGGGTGGAAGAATTTCCTTGTTGATGCGCTCCCTTGGATGCCTCAATACAAAAGCACCTGAGATGAAATACTTAACTCCGTTATCAGCTCCCAGCAACTGGCAGTGCAGGTATCAGCATTGCATCAGCCACTAGCCACTCCTCAACCAGCTGACAGTGCACTGACCGAAAGGCTAAAGGAAGCCTTGAAAGAATATGCTTGGTTCAAAGACCACAAAGCCAATCTGATGATGAGGGAGGACCTAGCATAGAAGGGAGACAAACTGTATGTTCCAGAGCTGTATCAGAGGATCCAGATCCTACAAAGAAGCCATGATGTAAAGCCAGCTGGCCAGTTCAGGTTTTTAAAGTCTCTTCACTTGGCAAAAAGACAGTTCTAGTGGCCCAAGATGAAGAAAGACATAGAAAACTATGTAAACAGCTGCCTGATATGCATGTCCATGAAGCGATTGCCAGGGAAGACTCCTGGATTGCTACAGCCAGTGGCCAATCCCAGCAGACCATGGGAGAAAATTGTCATGGACTTCATAGTGGAATTGCCTGAGACTAATGGGAGTACTGTCATTTGGACAGTGGTTGACCTGTTTTCAAAGCAAGCGCACTTCATCACATGTCTGAAGCTTCCTTCAATCCAAAGTCTGGCCAAAATATTCATGTAGCACATCTACCAGCTGCATGGAGTCCCAAGGTGCATCATTTCTGTTGTAGTGCAGGAATAACGAGAGGCACAAGCAAGCAAGTGACAACAGCTCTTTAATTCAGAGTGAGACTTCAGCAAAGAAACACAGGCAACAATCCTCTTTATATACCTTTCAGAGGCAACCATGAACCAATCAGAATTCACTGAGCATTTGAATTTCCCGCACAAAATAGATACATACATAACACCCCTCCACTCCCAGAAGGCACTTATCCTATCTATTTACATATTTACATACAAAATCACGCAGGTGACCAGGGCGTGTCTTAGTCCTGGTTGACCTGCGCAGTTCAGTTGTTGGCAAGGCGTCGAGCCGGTCGGAGGGACCTCCCGTCTCTCCTGGCTCCACCAATGGAACCTCCTGGATTTCTCCGGAGGTGTGGCTATCCCCGGCTGGGAGTGTTGACTCGCTGGGGTGGCGCTGGAACTCTGGTTTGCCAGATAAGTATTCCGGCTTACTCGGGCTTGAGGTAGCTGTGTTAGGAAGACTTGGATAGTTAGGATTTACAGTAAAAGAATTTTCATGTTGCAATCGTTTACGCAATTGATCAATATGTCTCCTCCAAATTTTACCATGCCCTATATCAACTGTATATGACTTTGGACCGGTAATTCCTACGATGGTTCCCTCCACCCACAAGGGCCCGTTGGTGTAATTTCTGGCAAAGACTGGTGTTCCCACTTGGAATTGCCTTAGTCCTCCCCCTTCCCCCTTGAAGTCATCGGGGGAATAATTGGGATGCAATCGATCGAGAATGCACCTTAATTTTCGGCCCATTAGAAGCTCGGCTGGGCTGCGGCACGAGGTGGGGCACGAGATGGCGTGCTGTACAGCTAAGAACTCATCTATCCTAGCCTGCCAGTCCCCTGCATCAAGCTGGGAAAGAGCTTCTTTGGCCGTTCTCACAAATCTCTCTGCAAGGCCATTCGAAGCCGGATGAAAAGGAGCGGATAATGCATGCCTAATGACTAACTCGGCTAGGTAGCCCTCAAATTGAGTTGCCGTGAATTGGGGCCCATTATCAGATACCAGGATGTCCAGCAACCCGTGTGTTACAAACAGTTTTCTGAGTACTTTGATTACGGCCTCAGAAGTGGTAGACGGCATTAGGGCAATCTCGAGCCACTTAGAATATGCATCTACAATGATTAGAAAGTTCTGGCCATGGAACGGGCCAGCGAAATCAATGTGAATCCTCCCCCACGTTCCCTTAGGTTTTTCCCATTCCCGAACGGGAGCTATGGGAGGATCTGGGCGGGATTCCTGGCAGGGCCTGCACTTCCCCACCCACTCAGTGACGTCTTGGTCGAGATGTGGCCACCAAACATAACTATGAGCTAGGCCTTTCATGCGAACAATATCAGGGTGTCCCTCATGCAGCATTCCTAAAACCCTGTGCCTTAACTGTGAAGGAATGACCACCCTGTCTCCCCACAATAAGCAACCCCCCAACATTGACAGTTCATTTTTCTTGTTAAAGTACAATTGAAAATCCCCACTGTCCACCTTGGTAGGCCAACACCGCATTACCCAGCCCATTACAGTGCGCAAAACAGAGTCTCTGGCAGAAGCCTTTGCCACTTCGCTTGAAGAAATGGGGCCTGGGGATACAATGTCAATGAGTAACACTGGGGCTTCCAGAGTCGGGTTGTCCAATAGTTCGGGCAAGGGGCATCGGCTGAGGGCGTCAGCATGTCCCAGAGTTCTGCCCAGCTGGTGGAGCAGTTTGTATGAATAGGTGGCTAAGAAAATGGACCATCTGGTCATCTGGGGAGAAAGTGCAGCCGGGGTCGGTTTATCTCCAGCCAAAAGTCCCAAGAGAGACTAGTGGTCTGTAATGAGTTCAAAAGTACGGCCAAACAAGTACTCGTGAAATTTTTTGACCCCAGCTACAGCCGCTAATGCCTCCCTGTCCAGCTGGCTATAGTTCCTTTCAGCACTGGATAAAGTGCGAGAGTAATAGGCGATGGGTGCCTCTAACCCGTTCGGCAGTCTATGGCTTAAGACTGCGCCTACGCCAAAGGGGAAAGCGTCACACACCAACACTAGAGGTAGTTCAGAATTGTATTGGATAAGGAAGCTATCCTCAGACAAAAGTTTCTTTACTGCGTTGAATGCAGCCGCTTCTCATTTGCCCCACACCCAGGGAACGTTTTTTCCAAGGAGCCTGTGCAGTGGCTCTGCAATGGTGGCTTTGTGTTTTAAAAACATGATGTAGAAATTAAGAAGCCCCAAGAAGGCCTGTAGTTCAGTCTTCGATTTAGGGGTGGGCGCGTTCTGGATGGCCCTGACTTTGCTTTCTGTGGGGTGAATGCCTGTGCCATCGATTCTGTAGCCTAAAAATTCCACTGATGGAACCGCTATCTTGCATTTTGCTCGTTTGAGTTTGAGTCCCGCTTCTCTGAATCTGGTTAGGACTTGTCTAACCCTATGTCCTAACTGCGTCTCATCTTGGCCACTAATTAGAACATCGTCGAAATAAGGGACGACTCCTGGGAGGCCTTGTAGAAGGCGCTCCATGGTACTCTGGAAGAGCCCTGGGGCGATGCTAACCCCAAACTGTAGTCTAGTGCATTTAAAGGCACCTCTGTGAGTTACTATGGTCTGTGATTCTGCTGTAGCGTCATCTACTGGCAACTGCTGGTACGCCAGCGCAAGGTCTAGTTTTGCGAATAGCTTGCCAGGCCCCAGGGAGTGTAGTAGATGGTGGACGATCGGAACGGGATAGGCGCTCTGCTGCAACGCCTTATTAATCGAACACTTATAATCAGCACAAATTCTAATTGATCCGTCCGATTTAACTGGTGTAACTATTGGGGTTTCCCACTTCGCGTGATCTACAGGAACTAACACCCCTTGCTTAATGAGCTTGTCGAGCTCTGCATCAATTTTGGGCTTTAAAGGAAATGGAACCCGTCTTGCTTTCAGCCTGATTGGCGCTACATTGGGGTCTAAATTAAAGGAGATAGGGGTCCCCACATACTTGCCTAGAGTCTCTTCGAAAACATCCCGAAACTCGTGAAGAATGGTTTCTTTGAGGGATAGCCCGCCGATGCTGTGAACTCCCGTGAAGCCCATGCCGAGGGCTCGGAACCACGCCATGCCCAGGAGACTCGGTAGTGGCTTGCTTATGATGGTCAGGGGCAGCTCTTTCTGGAACTCGCTGTAGGTGACCTGGAAAGTGCCCACACCTTCTATGGGAACTCGGTTTCCCTGGTAGTCGAGGAGGCGAACTTTCTGTTAGGACAGCTGGGCTTTCTGGAACTTAGGCAGGAGCGCTTTGAGTGTCGTCCAGGACATGATTGACAGTGTAGACCCGGTATCGATTTCCATTTCGCATGGTCTGCCTTCGATTTCCACTTTCATGTAGACTTTCTCATCGTCGGTTGTGCTAGCTTGGCCGATTCTCGTGCTGTAGGTCTCTTGCTTTTGAGATTCACACCTTTTTCTCGTGCCATCATCTTTGATTGGCTATTTTGAACAAGCCGATTCTGGTTGGTTGCGGTAGTCACGTGGCTTGCGACTACATGGAAATTGAGCTCTGCAAACTCGTGCTAGGTGGCCTTTCCTATCGCAATGCCTGCAAATGGCGTCTCTGTATTTACACGATTGTCTCTCGTGATCCCCGCCACAGCTAGTACAGTTCTCGTGGCGGTGGCTTTGCTCGCTCTTTTTCTTTTCCGTGTGGAAGACATCCTCGTCCGACCCTTCCTCTGTGCTGGTTCGCGCCTCCTCTCTGTGGACAGGGACTGTTTTTGGGCCGACTTTGTTTGGTAGTGGTCACTGCAGCACTTCAGAAGCCTTTGTTGATGCTTCATGAGCTCGGGCTTCATCCAGTGCACCAGCTAGCATTAGGTCTGGCTTGGCCAGGAGTTGCCTCTGTAACCGAGTGTCTCTAACGCCGCAAATCAATTGCTCAAGTAGCACGTCGTCTAAGTCTCCGTAGTCACAATGCGTTGCAGCTTTTCGAAGTGCGGCCACATATGCGCTGACTGGTTCTCCTTCTTTTTGTATACGCTGTCGGAGCTCGTAGCGCTGTACGAATTTCGAAGGAACTAGAGCGTAGTGGGCTCTCAGGTTTGCTTGAAGGATGTCCCAGGGGACCATCTGGACTGGGGTTGGCTCGCAGAGGGACTTGGCCATCTCGAAGACATCTGGCCCACAGTGGCTTAAGAACAGGGCTCGTTTTCGGTTTGCTGATAGCCCTTGCATTTCGCTAGCTTCCAGGGAGCACTCGAACCTGGTCAGATACGATCCCCACTTTTCTCGGGTTGGGTCAAAGGGTTTTGGTGGAACATAGGCAGACATGCCAAGTCTCCGTGTTCGCTAGTCACTCTGGCTGAAACTCAGAGCTCTTTTTGATTTGCTTCTTGTGGCCTCAATCCCACCTTCATCACCAATGTTGTAGCGCGGGAATAACGAGAGGCACAAGCAAGCTAGTGACAACAGCTCTTTAATTCAGGGTGAGACTTCAGCAAAGAAACACAGGCAACAGTCCTCTTTATATACCTTTCAGAGGCAACCATGAACCAATCAGAATTCACTGAGCATTTGAATTTCCCGCACAAAATAGATACATACATAACAATTTCAGATTGGAGGTTGCAGTTTACAGCAAAGTTTGGTGGGAGTTCATAAAGCAAATAGGGTCAGTCCACGGACTTAGTTCGTGGTTCCATCCAAGCACCAATGGGATGGTAGAATGAACTAATGCAATAGTGGATATGTTGCTATGTAAACTGTCAGCAAACCAACTGAGCAGAGCTCCTACCTTTAGCAGAAGTAGCTTATAATAACTTGATGCATAGTAGCATTGCGTTCACCCTCTTTAATGTGACCACATTGAGTTTATGCCAATGCCAGGATTTCTGAGAGACCCCCCTCCCTCAGTAGGATGGATACTCTGAAAGCTGTCTGGGGAAATGTGCAGAAAGCCATAAATAAAACCAGGGAATCACAAAAGACTCAGGCAGAACTCCAGAAGGAGTTCAGGTTTGGGGAGAAAGTATACCTGTCAACTAAATACCTGAAGCTGAACCAACTTTGTAAGAAACTGGGTCCCAAGTACATAGGTCTGTTCAAATTATAAACCCAGTAACAGTGGAATTATGGTTACCTAAGGTGCTCAGACAAGTCCATCCAGTGTTCCACTGTAGCTTATTGAAACCCTTCTGAGTCTCTAAGTCAGACATGTGAAACTCAAGGTCTGTGGGCCAGATTGGGCTGTGATGTGGTTAGATCTGGCCTGCAGGGCCACTCTGGAAACAGCGAGGGGCTGGGCCCCCATCACTTCAGCCCTGGCCCAGCCCAGCCCAGCTCCCCAGTGTACAGCAGCAGTTGCAGCTCATTGACCTCACCTGGCCTCACCTTGTCTCGCCCGACCCCGCCTCGCTCCACCTTGCCCCAACCCATCCAACCCAGCCTCACCTAACCTCACCTTTCAAATTTATTAACTACAAAAGGAAACAGTGAAACAAAATCAGCAATTAAGATTTATTTGTTCACCATCAAATGTAAATTTGAGTATACATCTCCTGGATACTCTAATGTTGCCATTCTCAACTTGATTACTCTGCTGACAAGGAATTCCAGGCATTGTAGTTTCAGTATCTCTGGGTGAAAAACTCAATCTTATCCTGTCAAAGTAACAATATAAAAACAATTATCATGAATTCATTGATCAATTAATGAACCCAGGAGCAGCTGGGTTCATACAAAAGTATGAAGGCTATTGCTTAACGCATTGTAAACTACCCTGAGTCTCCGGAGAAGGGCGGCATATAAATCAAATTTTTTAAAAAAGAAGAAGAAGTAGAGAGGAGAAAGTAGACCCATTTTTACTCATAATATTTAATGGTTTTGCACAGTGGCTCGGCAAGCTTCTGCAGCTTCTTTCTGTTCATTTTGAGCTTTCTGGCTTCCACTGCGCCAGGTTGTTACAAGCCAAACTGTATCCATGGCAACAATAGAGCAAATGTTGCAGTCCGGCCCTGATGTAACAAGCACAAAGGGAGCTGTAGGCTGGAACAGGAAGTTCCAGCATGTTTTATTATTTATACCTGTGAGACGGCAAAACCCAACTTTGGGGCTCTGAACTGACTCATTGTCTGATTTTCCCTAAGAAGGAATCCCAGGTAAGATGGGAGAGGCAGAAGATAGGGAGCTCCAATGGCCCTTGCTGGATCTTTTGCAGAGATTCCAGGCAAAGGCATTTTCTGCATCTAATTGGAAGTGAACATGAAGATTTTTTTAAATGTTATAAAGATAGTTCATTTAGTGCTGTAACTGTTCGAAGTTACAAAGTGACTGATGACCTTTTTTCACACTTACTACTATTGTAGCATGCCCATAGTCATGTGATCAAAATTCAGATACTTGGCAACTGATTCATATTTATGACAGCTGCAGTGTCCAGTGTAATTTGGGCAACTGTGGTAAGAAAGGTCATAAATTTGGCAAAATTCACTTAACAGCTGTCTCACTTAGCAACAGAAATGTTGGGCTCAATTGTGGTCTTAAATTGAGGACTGTATAATTAGGAAAGAGCTTCATCACTGTTGTTGCAATATTTGAGCTGCCCACCCCAACCCCAGGAAAGATCTTAGTTACCTGACTTTTTCCATTTTTCCCAAAAAGACTACCCTGGAACTGCTGTGTAACAAAGACATTGGCAAGATTTCCCCGGTGTCTAGCTGAACACTTGTCCATGACTCCTTGGTAATATAAAAGTATCACTGCTGGTTTTATGATGCTTTTCTGAATTCTTAGTCTGATACTCAATTATGAGATTTGCTGGTGATTTTCCATTCAACTAATGAGGTTCAATCTTGCTAAAATGTAAAGCTGAAAGTGTCCTTGGAAAAAGAAATCATCCAGTCCAGACCCAAATGAATACAGAATAACAGAGTTGGAAGGGACATAGGAGGTCTTCTGGTCCAACCCCCTGTTCAAGCTGGCCACACCCATCCAGCCACACCCACCTAGTTGCAGCAAACTGGCTGTGACCACCCAACCATGCCTACCCAGCCATGCCTACCTAGCTTTGTGAGACATCATAGTCTTACATGCAACTGGCACTTTGAGGGCAACCATAATCCTGATGCGGCCCTCAATATTCCCGGTAGGTTATCAAGAGGGAAACAGATAGAGACTAATAAAGTTTTAGTGTTACTTTGTCCAAAATCTGGATTTACCTTATTTGCTTAGTTCCTGCTTATATGCTGTTCCAGTCCAGCAGGATTCTGAGTGGCTTACATTCTTATTGTAGTAAAATGAAAATAGTAAAAACAATATAATTAAATAACCAATCATAATAGCAAAAACATAACAATAACAGTAACAAAAGGTACTATGTCCACCAAGCAACAATAAACTGAAATGTAGTTCCAATGGACAGGGAGAGATTTCTAATTGATTTCAGATTTCTTCCCATGGCTTTCTAAAAAGCCCTGTTTTGTGACTTTCCTAAAACTCACCAGGGTGGAAGTTAGTCTATTCTTAGGAGTTACACTATTGCAAAGAAGAAGAATTGCAACTGAAACCTTGAATTGAACATAGTTATATAGCTGTATAACATGCACTTCTCAAGATTGCACATCTAATCTCTGATTCTGCATAGACTATCTGAATATAAAACTATCTTTTCCTTTTTCAGGGCATCATCCTTTTTTATGCAATCAAAAAGATTCACATAGAGTGCCCAGCATAGATATTGCTAATAATATTAAGGAATAAAATAGCAATTCCATTTAATTTCCATTCTATCAATCTGTTATGACCCAGGTGGTCAAAGCAAGGCAGGCCTCTAGAGAGCCCTTTATTGTTCTAAGTAAATGTTCCAAAAAATGGCCCTCCAACAATTGGTAAGACTCCACCCCATGCTACCCTCAGTTCCCCAAACAACAGCCCATATATAACAAAGAAAGTCCACAGAGTAGAAGCACACTCACAAGGCAAGGTCCAGGGTCCCAAGCCCAGTCCACCCAGCTAAGCAAGTCCTCAGGGCAAAGACAAGGTACAAGGCAAAAGGCAGCTCTTAAGGCAAAGCTACTGACCAACAATGGTGCTGATAGGCAGCAGATCCCCTCTGATTAGGAACAGCTGCCTCTCCCACTTGATCAAAGGGCATTTCTCTAAACTTAAGAGAAATTGGTAGACTTGGCTACTGAACATATTCATTCATTCATTCATTCATTCATTCATTCATTCACTCACTCACTCAGTTTCATATTTCTATAGCTTTCCATCTCACAATCAAGTGACCACTATCAGGTAGCACTAATCAAAAGCCCCTATCACAATACTTCTCTTATTGATAGATATCTTTCTTCCCAAATCTCTCTGTAGCAGACCACGATGAGAGCTGTGGTGGTGCAGTGATTAGAATGTAGTACTGCAGGCTAACCTTGCTGATTGCCAGCGGTTCGAGCCTGGCTGGCTCAAGGTTGATACAGCCTTCCATTCTTCTGAAGTCAGTAAAATGAGGAACCAGATTGTTGGGAGCCGCTTAGAGAGGGCTGTGAAGCACTGTGAAGCACTATATAAGTCTAAGTGTTATTGCTATTGCTATTGTCAAAATAATGATACACGCACATTGATATGCACACATCATCATCACATAAATGCTATAGTTATATGCTTGCTTTCTGGATGTAAGTACTGACATCTGAATGATGATATCATCATGCTATCGTGTATATTTTGCTTGCCCTCTTCTCAACTCACAAAAACAAAAACAATGTGTGTGCCTCTACATCAAATGTGAGAGCTATAAGGCAAAGGTTTATTCTGGCCCCTTAACTCTTTAGTTGAACAGCTTAATGGCCATCCACATAAAAATATGAACAAACATCTAGCAATTTTACTATATGCACATGATATAACAGTACTTGGCTTAATTCAGTATAAATTCTCTAATGTTTTATTGTTGTTGATGCAATTACAATACCTCACTAAAATATATTTTTAATGTTCTAAATTTATTGTATTTTGGGAAGACATTATTTCCCATATTAATCTGATTTTGGAACAATGTGTAATACTTTAAAATTCCTATTGCATATATTAAATAAGCTGAATACCTGTGCTCCACTACGAAACTATGTGATTGGGCTTGATAGATCGACACTTATAGCTTGAAAATTAATGAGTAGTTATGGTCAGCCTCTCCTCTCCCCTTCAGCCTTGTCCCACAGAAGCCTATCCTATCCTATCCCCCTTCTCTCCCTCAGTCTTGCCCCACAGTAATGTCTCCTATCCTATCCCCTTCTCTCCCTCAGCCTTGCCCCACAGAAGCCTCCCCTATCCTATCCCCTGGTTGCTGCTGTGAAAGTAAAACTGAAACTCCTCTCCTCTGCTTGTGTTTTGCATTTGGAACAGATTTATTTTCAGGTGGAGAGGGGAGTAGAACTCCTTGGCATCAGAGGCCTGTTTTGAAAGTGAAATAATATTTGCTGTGTGAGCAAGGAGACATGCCATGGCTTAGCTTAACTGTTCTGTAGTAAAGCTTCTTGCTGCTGTGAAAGTAAAACTGAAACTCCTTTCCTCTGCTTGTATTTTGCATTTGGAACAGATTTCTTTTCAGGTGGGGAGGGGGAGTAGAACTCCTTAGCATCAGAGCATGTTAATAATAAAGTAGGAAATACTAATGCTCTGATGGGCATTTCAAAAAATCCTTTCTTAGTGAGCACCTAGAAGCTAAGAGGAACATACGTGGCAAATTTCAAGTTTGTAGACTTTATGGTTCTGGAGATTTTGTGATGATGCATGAGTAGTATTTTTATATATATAGATATATATTCCCTACATGGAATTGACTGCTAAATAACAGAAATGGATGCTCTATGTCAGGGGTGTCAAACTCGATTTCATTGAGGACCACATCAGGGTTGTGTTTGACCTTGGGGGGCCAGGGTGGGCGTGGCTAGCTTGATGTCACTCATGTTGGAGGTGCCTGTGGGGCCAGAGCGCTCTGCTTTCGGCTACAACAGCTTCCTGCAACCCTCTGCCAATGAAAATGGAGCTCGGGAGGGCCGCCTGGCACAGGCACCATGGGCTGATCCTTTGCTGTTTCCAGGGTAGCCCTGTGGGCCAGATCTAAGCACCCCATGGGCCAGACCTGGCCCCTGGGCCTTGAGTTTGACACCCCTGCTCTACAGTATTTTCTAATCAGAAAGAAACTTGATATTTAAGCATTACAAAAATAAATTTATTGCTTCAATTACTCAAAAGATTGAAGACCTGGTATTAATTCTAATGAACAAGTTCCTGACAGATGTAGATTTTTTTTGCTGACTATAAAGAAATAGGATTATCCTTTATTGAAACTCTTGTATAAAATTTTATATGTAGTTTAATATATTTGAGAAGCTCATATATGTTTGTTGTTATACTTGTTTTGCTTTTTCTTTCATTTGTTTTTTTTTTCTGTTAGCTTTTCCCTTTTCACTTCTCTTTAAATAAGAAAAGCAAGAAAGAAAGGCCAGAAATATATTAACAAGGGAGATTAGAGCAGCAAAAAGAAGCTACTCTGAAAAGGTAAAGAATCAGTTCTCAACAAATGAACCAGCAAACATGTGGAAAACTCTTAAAAATATCACTGGCTACATCAAACCCAGGCTGAAGGAAATCAACTACTGGCAGATGACCTGAATGTGTTTTACTGCAGGTTTGAAAGGAAACTACAGCCACCTATCTCCACAACCCCCATTTCAGACACACCAACAACAGCCAAGCCTCCTACAACTGATCCCATCCCATTGGGTTCACAACCCCTAGTGATCACAGAAAAGGAAGTGCAACACCTATTTCACAGACAAAAGCCAGGAAAAGCTCCAGGCCCAGACAAGATAACTCCTTCTTGCTTAAAGCCTTGGTGGTGCAGCAGACTAAAGTGCTGTTAAGTGTTAGCACTTAGCTGCCAGCTTCCTGCAATTAGTGCAAGTTCAAATCTAACCAGGCTCAAGGTTGACAAGGTTGACTCAGCCTTCCATCCTTTCGAGGTAGGTAAATTGAGGACCCAGATTGTGGGGGCAATAAGCCAACTTTGTATAGAACAACACCACTTAGGGGGGCCCGAAAGCCCTAATAAGCAGGTATATACAAAAAATTATGCAGGCTATTGCTATAATGCATTGTAAGCCGCCCTGAGTCTAGGGAGAAGGGCGGCATATAAATTGGACTAATAAATAAATGATAAATAAATAAATAAAAGTCTGTGCTGACCAATTGGCCCCCATCTTCACCCGAATCTTCAATAAATCACTAGAGATGTGCTATGTTCCTTCTTGCTTCAAACACTCTACTATCATCCCAGTGCCGAAGAAGCCCACCATCAAGGAACTGAATGACTACAGATCATGAAAACCTTTGAAAGGCTAGTGCTGTCCCACTTAAAAACCATCATGGATCTGCTGTTAGACCCCTTGCAATTTGCATACCAACCAAATAGATCAATAGATGATGCTGTTATTATGGCTCTGCACTACATCCTACAACATCTTGAATCTCCAAAGACCTACGCAAGGATCCTCTTTGTAGACTTTAGTTCAGCATTCAATACCATCATTCCAGATACTCTTCTAACTAAGCTAAACCAGCTACAGGTACCTGAACACACTAGTAAGTGGATCATAAGCTTCCTAACAAACAGGAAGCAGCAGGTGAAGCTAAACAGAATCACATCAGATACCTGTACTGTTCTATTCACGGAACAAAGGCTAAAGAAGGGAGGCGAGGCAGGATAAACACTTCACAACATGTTTATTGGCTAACAATAACAGCTAACAGTGATTTGCTCTGGTTAGCTAACTACCATGGAGAGCGAGCAGCTTTTGAGGCACTGACAGCTCTTTTATACTCAGCTGTCAGAAGCTGGGCCAATCAGGAGCCACCAATTTCCCGCCGGCTGCCTGCTGGCACACAGACCAATTGGCTGCTCTATTGGCTGCTCGTGCTTGCCGTCTAGACGTAACATGTACAATTACATAAAAAGAGCCTTGATAGTACAGTGGTTTAGTGCACCCTGTTATTAACACAGCTGCCTGCAATTTCTGCTGGTTCGAATCTCTCCAAGGCTCAAGGTTGACTCAGCCTTCCATCCTTTCTAAGGTAGGTGAAATGAGGACCCAGTTTGTGGGGGCAATAAGCTGACTTTGTATAAAATATACAAAAGAATGAAGGCTATTGCTTAACGCATTGTAAGCCGCCCTGAGTCTCCGGAGAAGGGCGGCATATAAATCAAATTAAAAAAAAAAATTAGCACAGGGGGCCCCCAAAGCCGTGTGCTCTCCCCACTTCTCTTCTCTCTGTATACCAAGGATGGCATCTCTAATGATCCATCTGTTAAACTACTGAAGTTCGCAGATGATACAACAGTGATCGGTCTCATTCGAGACAATGATGAATCCGCATACAGACGGGAGGTTGAACAACTAGCCTCGTGGTGTAACCGGAACAATCTGGAACTGAACACACTCAAAACCGTAGAAATGGCGGTAGACTTTAGGAGAAACCCTTCCATACTTCCACCTCTCACAATACTAGACAACAGTACAGACCCTCAAATTTCTAGGTTCTACCATATCACAAGATCTAAAATGGACAGCTAACATCAAAAACGTCATCAAAAAAGCACAACAAAGAATGTTCTTTCTGCGCCAACTCAGAAAGTTCAAACTGCCCAAGGAGCTGCTGATACAGTTCTACAGAGGAATTATTGAGTCTGTCATCTGCAACTCTAAAACTGTCTGGTTTGGTTCTGCAACCCAACAAGACAGACACAGACTTCAGAGGATAATTAGAACTGCAGAAAAAACTGCAGATATCCACTTCGGACAGCGCTTCATTTGGCAGGGAAGGTACAGGAACCACAGGTGAGTTTGCGGTCTCCTCATCATTTTTCTTCTGAGCATGCGCAAGATGGCGGTCGTGAGGTGAGGTGCTGCGGCTGGATGGAGGACTTTTTGGGGCTCGAGGAGGTGCTGCAGGGGAGCTCGACCATCAGCGACCCCTGATTCAGTCGGATGGCTTCAGGGCAATGGTTTTGCGATCTTCCTCACCCCTGGATGCCCCCGGAGTCGGAGGCGGCGAGGGAGAGTGTGGCCGCACTGCTCCGACTCCGCCGACGCCGCCGAGAGCCGAGCCGAGTGGAGAGTGGAGAGCGGCGGCGCTGCTGGGAAGGAGAAGGAGAAGGGAGAGCGGAGCCGAGCCGAGTGGAGAGTGGAGAGCGGAGAATGGAGATATGGAGATGTGGCTTGCTGGCAGCAGCGGGGTCAGTCAGCGGAGGGGGCGAGGGTTTTTGAGATCTCCCTCGCCCCTGGACATGCCTAGAGGCGCTGGCGAAGAAGTTGGCCGCGCTGCTCCAACGCTGCCGAAAGTGGTGCTATGGTGGTTTGTTCAGCGGCAGTCATTGGCAGCGATAGCGGCAAGGTGAAGAGGGAAGTATGGTTGTGGGGCAGCGAGTGGTGGCAGCCTGTTGAAATTTCATCTGCCCCACTCAGGAACTTCCTCAGCGGCCCCTGGAATCCGGGAATGGTGGTGTGGATATCAGCGGGGGTGGTGAGGCTGGCCCCAACATTAAACTGGGCCATGGCACACCCCATGGAAGTACTGGAGCTGTTCTCAGGCCCTATTGCTGGAGAAGGGGGGCTTGCTAGAGGGTGAAAACTGAGAGGAGCATAATGGGCCTAGGACCGGAAAAGAAAGACCCCCTCCTGGGATATCTTGGCAGCTGTAGAGCACCTGGAGGCCCCCTGTGACATCCAATGGAGGCTGGGGTTCGGATTTGTTATCCTGGAAGAACTGAACTATCTGAGGAATGTAGGACTGGGGGGTGACGGAGTAGTTTTCCGTCACATAGATACCAGCCCTTTTCTCCTTCCGCTCCCAGGTACTGTGTCTGCCTAAATGGGCTTATTATTAGCCCTAATTGAGGGAATTTTCTCCCCCCCCCTTTTCTTCCCCTCTTCCTTCTTCCCCTTCCCTTCTTTCCCTTTTTCATCGGGACTTACTCGAATATGATCTTGAGTATAAGACTTTGCCAAGGATTTTCCATCTTCGCCCCTGACGTGACTCATAGACTGACTGATAGACTGATAAATCTTTCTTCTGACCATGGTCAGCCAAACTGATGCAACTGTTGAGGGGTCCTCTATTACATCATGACTTTTGTCTGTGGGAGAATTTTTTCAATCTACAGCCCCGTGAGGTTCCGCCGTGAGAGGGTGGGCCAGAGGTCGCCCCCATTGGAGGAGATAATTTAGGACCCTCCTGCTGTCATGGGAGGACAGTTGAGATACCAACAGCACATCGATGAACAATTGGCTGTGTTACATCTTTTGTGAAGTCCCCTGTCTGAGCTTTGGGCCTCCATCACTGCATTTTGGAGATGTATACGACTGCAGATCTTCTTGCGCTGCGAGATTCCCCCTTCTCGCAGATGTGGCCCTCCTCACTATCGAGGGCCCACCTCAAGGAAGGGTTTTGGGACCCAGAGAGGTGGCATGTGAAAACGAGGGGATTGAGGGGTTTTCAAACAAAATTTTTAGTCAAATTTTTAAGGGGTCCCAGGAAGGGGGAGGGTCAGATTGGAATTCGGGCTGTGGGTATGGGGGATAACCCACAAGGGGGAGGGTCGGGTCTGGCAGTGAAGCGTGTCATGGGGGATGGGGGACCCGGGATCGAGGGAGGGGTTAGAGCTTGTCCGGATAGTTTTTTGAACATCAGTACTGTAGGTGGGAGGGGTAGATATGGCGGGAGCAGGGGGCCATATCGTGTTAGGGGAGTGCGCAATCGCTGTCTACAAGCGGTGGCATGCTCCGGCCCCCAAGGCTCTACTCGCTCCTCAGGTTGCATAGACCCTCAGGACCCAGGCCTTCGGCTGATGCTGTGCAATGCCAGGTCCGTAGTAAATAAAGCCCCCCTCATCTGTGATCTTGTTCAGGAGGGGGGTGCAGACCTGGCAGGTATTACGGAGACCTGGTTGGGCCAGGAGGGGGGAGTTCCCCTCGTTGAAATGTGCCCGCCAGGTTTCCAAGCATTCCATTAGCCGAGGTCACAGGGGAGGGGCGGGGGGGGTAGCGGTTATCATTAAAGAAGGTCTGAGACCGAGGGAGGCCACTGTTCCTCAGACGGCCGGCTGTGAATCCCTTTTTGTGAAATGGGGTCATGGGGTTCAGATGGGTTTGCTGATCACGTACCTGGCTCCCTGCCACGTGGCAACAGCCCTGCCCGAGCTACTCAACGTCATCGCCGCGGTGGCGGTTGATACCCCTAAACTTATGGTCATGGGGGATTTCAACCTGCCGTCCGTGGGTGAGACGTCTGAGATGGCTCGGGAGTTCATGGCTTCCAGGACAGCTATGGACCTGACCCAGTTAATTCATGGCCCTACCCACACAGGGGGAAACACGCTGGATCTGGTTTTTGTCTCTGGACAGTGGTTGAGGGATCTTGAGATAGGGGATATAGTTACCGAACCCTTGTCATGGTCAGATCACTCTCTCCTTCATCTCGACTTTCAAACCGCTGCACCCCACCGCAGGGAGGTGGAGCCAGTAAGATGGTTCCGCCCCAGGCGCCTGATGGAACCTGACAGATTCCAGATGGAGCTTGGGCCATTTCCTGAGGTTCTGCCACACGCCTCGACTGGAGACCTGGTGGCCGCCTGGGATAGGGCGGCTGCTGGTGCTCTGGATCGGGTCGTGCCTTTGCGGCCTCTGACCCGGCGCCGATCTCAATTGGCTCCTTAGTTAACCAAGGAGCTGAGGGAGTTGAAGCTCCAGAAAAGACGCCTAGAGAGTAGTTGGAGGGCCAGTCTTTCTGAATCTGACCGGACACTAGTAAGATCCCACATTAGGAATTACTTAGTGGCGATAAAAGCAGCGAAATGTAGCTATTTTGCTGCTCTTATTGCATCATCAGATAACTGCCCAGCCGCCCTCTTTAGGGTGACCCGCTCCCTGCTCCACCAGGAAGTGAGGGAGGACCCCTTGGAGGGTAGAGCCGAGGATTTTGTTCAGTATCTGTATGACAAAATCACTCAGATTCAGGAAGATTTGGACTCCGACTGGGTAGTCTCAGGGGGAGAGACAGGGGCAGGTCTTGAGAATGTTATCTGGGATGAGTTTGATCCTGTGACCCCTGAGGACGTGGACAGGATTCTGGGTAGACTGAATGTGACCACTTGTTTTTTGGACCTGTGTCCTTCCTGGTTAGTACTGGCTTCCCGGGAAGTGACACGAGGCTGTCTCCAGGGGATTATAAACGCTTCATTGAGTGAGGGTGACTTTCCCGCCACCTTGAAAGAGGCGGTGGTGAGGCCTCTCCTCAAGAAGCCTTCCCTGGACCCGGCAATGTTGGTAAATTATCGTCCGGTCTCCAACCTTCGCTTTGTTGTGAAGGTTGTTGAGAGTGTAGTCGCGCAACAGCTCCCCCAGCACCTGGATGAAACGACGTATCTGGATCCGTTCCAGTCGGGCTTCAGGCCCAGGTACAGCACGGAAATGGCTTTGGTCGCATTGGTTGATGATCTCTGGAGGGCTCGGGACAGGGGGTGCTCCTCTGTCCTGGTCCTGTTAGATCTCTCAGCGGCTTTTGATACCATCGACCATGGTATCATGCTGCACCAGTTGGAAGAGTTGGGGGTGGGAGGCACTGTGTTGCAGTGGTTCTCCTCCTTTCTATCTGACTGGTCGCAGTCTGTGTTGACAGGGGGACAGAGATTGACCCCGAGGCCCCTCATATGTGGGGTGCCGCAGGGGTCGGTCCTCTCGCCTCTCCTGTTCAACATTTATGTGAAGCCACTGGGCGAGATCATCCGTGGTTTCGGGGTGGAGTACCATCAGTACGCTGACGACACCCAGCTGTACATCTCCACCCCGGATCAGCCCAACGATGCCCTTGAAGTGATGTCCCGGTGCCTGGAGGCCGTACGGATCTGGATGGGGAGGAACAGGCTCAGGCTCAACCCATCCAAGACTGAGTGGCTGTGGTTTCTGACGTCCCGATATAGTCAGTTGATGCCATCACTGACTATTGGGGGCGAATCATTGGCCCCCACTCACAACTTGGGCGTCCTCCTGGATTCACGGCTGTCTTTAGAAGAGCACTTGACGGCCGTGACCGGGAGGATTTTTCATCAGGTTCGCCTGATTCGCCAGTTGTGTCCCTTTCTGGATCGAGACTCGTTACGCACGGTCACTCATGCTCTTGTCACCTCCCGCCTGGACTATTGCAACGCTCTCTACATGGGGCTCCCCTTGAGGAGCACCTGGAGGCTCCAACGGGCGCAGAGTGGGGCTGCGCAGGTGGTAATGGGAGCGACTTGGCGTTCCCATGTAACACCCCTCCTGCGCGAGCTGCACTGGCTCCCGGTGGTCTTCCGGGTGCGCTTCAAGGTTCTGGTTACCACCTTTAAAGCGCTCCATGGCTTAGGACCCGGGTACTTGCGGGACTGCCTACTACCACCAATAGCCTCCCACCAGCCGGTACGCTCCCATAGAGAGGGGCTCCTCCGGGTGCCGTCGGCCAAACAATGCCGACTGGCGGCCCCCAGGGGGAGAGCCTTCTCTGTGGGGGCACCTACTATCTGGAACGAGCTCCCCCCAGAGATACGGATGATCCCGGATCTGCGCACCTTCTGCCGCGCCTTAAAGAACTTACTATTTCACCAGGCCGGCCTGGCCTAATTTTCCCCCTCTTTTATAAAAGATTTTTAAAATTTTAAATATCTTTTAGTATTTTATATATTCAATTTTAAATTGGTTTTAAAAGTTTGGGGTTTTAAATTTGTCGGGGCCAAAATTATTTAATTTAATTTTATTCTACTTTTTAAATTTTGTGTTGTATGTATTTTTATTGTTTGGCTGTGCACCGCCCTGAGTCCTTCGGGAGTAGGGCGGTATAGAAATCTAATAAAATGAAAAAAAAATGAAATCGTCGGGTTGAGACTCCGGACGTGACTTGTACTCTGCAGTCGCGGCTCCGGCAGACCCAGATGTGACAGGCCCGGATAGGGATTCAATAGTAATCATCTTTTGGGGAAACCAACGGCAGCGGTGCAGTTGGTCTACATGCTTCCGCCAGGTACGGCCATCCCCCAACTGCACTCTGTATGACCGGGGCCCTGTAACCTCAATTATCTGGCCGGGCAACCAGCGAGGATCCTCCCCATAGTTTTGGGCATATACCCACTCTCCCTCTTGGAATGAACGGGCCCCGCCACTTGAATCCGGGGGGTTCTCAGGAAAATAATCAGGATGTAAATGATCCAAGTCTGTTCTTAACCCGCGGCCCATTAATAACTCAGCTGGGCTGCGGTTTGTCGTTGGGCATGGGGTCACATTCTGCGTTAACAAATAGGTGGCCAATTTAGTTTGCCAATCCCCAGGTCCCAATTTGGCAAGAACCTCCTTGGCCGATCGCACAGCCCTTTCAATAAGGCCATTTCTGGACGGATGGAACGGGGCCACCGTGACATGCCTAATCCCATGTCTGGCTACATACGTTTGGAAAGTGGCAGACATCAGTTGAGGCCCATTGTCTGATACAATCAAGTCTGGTAGGCCATGGGTTGCGAATACTTTTCTCAGTGCCCGGACTACTGCCTCCGCTGTGGTTGAGGCCATAGCCGCCAACTCCACCCACTTAGACTAGGCGTCTACAATGACCATAAAGGTATGGCCGTGGAAGGGGCCTGCAAAATCCACATGAAACCGGGACCAGGGGGCCTTTGGCAACTCCCACTCCCTAACTGGAGCCCTGGGAGAGGCTGAGCTCGTGCGCTGGAACTGCTGGCACTTGGCGACCCAGTTCATGATAGCTTCATCTAACTTTAGCCACCATAGGTAACTGTGGCCTAAAGTCTTCATCCGGGCCATGCCCGGATGGCCATTATGCAAAGTTTCTAGGACTTGCCATCTTAGTTCTACAGGAACAACCACCCTGGTGCCCCACAATAGACAGCCTCGCAACATGGAAAGTTCTAGTTGCCGGATTTTGTAAGGAAGGAACTCAGAACCGATTTGCCCAAGGGGCCACCCCCTTCTCACCCAGTCCAGGACTTGGCGTAAAATTCTGTCCTTGGCGGTGTACCAAGCCACGTCAGCGGCAGACACTGGACTCTGCTGGTCATCAATCTGTAGAACTGATGAGGCTGGAGCGGGGTTGTCGACACGAACAGGAAGGGGGCATCTGCTGAGTGCATCAGCATTACCCAAGTCCTTACCCGGGCGGTGGGCCAGTCGATAATTGTAGGCTGCCAGGAACACGACCCACCTGGTCATCCGTGGGGACAGGATCTGTGGAGACTGGTGATCGCTGGCCAGAATTCCCAACAACAGTTTGTGATCTGTGAAAATGTGAAAGAAACGGCCATATAAATAATCATGAAATCATTTAACGTCGGCCACAATGGCTAGCGCCTCCTTGTCTATGTGTCCGTAATTCCATTCGGTGGCAGAGAGAGTTCTGGAGTAGTATGCGATGAGGGCCTCAGTCCCATTAGGCAGCCGATGGCTCAAAATGGCCCCCACCCCATAAGGTGACGCGTCACACATCAGAGTCAATGGGAGTTCGCTGTCACACTGTACTAAAACAGAGTCTGACGTGAGCAGTTGTTTGACAGCTCAGAAAGTATCGGCCTCCTTGCGTCCCCAGGTCCAAGGTGTAGCTTTATCAAGAAGGCGGTGAAGCGGCTTGGTGACCATCGCCTTGTGGTGTAAGAACATGTTATAAAAGTTCAAAAGCCCCAGGAAAGCTTGAAGTTCAAACCGGCCAGTAGGCGGTGGGGCATTTTGGATTGATTGCACCTTTGCAGGCATTGGGTGCAGGCCGGCGGCATCAATGAGGTAGCCCAAGAACTCTACCTGAGGTACTCCCAATTTGCATTTGTTGGACATGAGTTTGAGTCCTGCTTGCCGGAATCGGGATAACACGGCACGAAGGCAGCTGGCCAGGTCAGCTTCTGTCATGGCAGAGACGAAAATGTCATCGAAGTAAGGAATTACTCCAGGCAATCCGTGCAGCAGCCTTTCCATGAGGCATTCCGGGGAGACTTCCGTTGGCACCGCCGGCATCGCGGACGGTCTTTTCAGACCGCCAGCCCCGCGATTCCATTGGAGCCGCTCTGACAGCGCTATTCAGCTGTCAGACAGCTTGAAAACCTCTCCTTCGGGAGAAGAAGGAGAGGAGAGCCGGTGGGCGAGGGTAGAGCTCCCCAGGAGACCCTGGAGCAATTCCAGGGGCTTGGAGGGTGAGAGCTCCCCGTTCAGCTCACTGAAGCTCCGGATCCGTGGTGACTCCGTTTTAAACGGAGCCAGACGCCGGCGACCAACTCTGCTTTCAACAAGGAGATTAATTGATTCCAAAAGCAGACAGAACGGAAGCAGGAGAACAAGCCTTTGTAAGTATGTTGCTTAACTCCTGGGATACATTGTTTCTACTTGATTCTGCTGAGTTGGAGGAGGAAATGGCGTCTTCATTGTGGCTGGAAAAGTGAAAGTTAAGTGCTTGTTAATAGATTTGTGCTTAGAGACTGGACTTAAGCTGCTGGGATTTGAGAGCTGGGTGTAGAAAAGACTATCTTGCTTGATAAACTACAAATAAGTCTGAGAAAGCTGCTCAAGAGATTTTATGGCTTTGAAAAGAAAAATTCTTTTAAAATAATATGGCTTCCAAACAAGGAGTTCTTGAAAGTGGTGGAAGCTCTCTAATGGCGTCAGAAATGACACAGAGAACTGACTCACAGAGCCAAGAGGATTTTTTTAGAGACCTTACAGAATTTATAAAGGAAGCCATGAACAACCAAATTGCAATTATTAATAACTTTACAGCATTCATGGAACGAAAATTTATAGATCTGGTGGAGGATATAAAAGCAAATGAGGGTGTTTTTGAAGGAAAGCACAATGACAATGAAGGAGACATTTTGACTAAAACAGAGAAGCTGGATTTGGCTGATTCTCAAGAATCTTTAAACTTTCTTCCTGCCCTTTTGGAATTAACTGACAGAACTTTTCAAAAATATAATTTGGAGCAGAAAGAAGAAGAAATTGATCAGCCTTACGAGGTTTTGGAAGATTTGGCAGAGGCTTTCACACAATTAATTGAAATGTAACAACTGGACTTTTCTTTGCAAACTCATCGAGTTAACTCTTCGTTCTATGAACTGACTGATTATATAAGCAAGAAGAGCCGATATGGGGGCTCCAAATCAGAGGAAATGGTTCCAAGAAAGGGACAAGTTTTAAAGATACATCAATCCCCAGTTGAAACTCAAAACCTCCTCAAAATAAAAGTAAGAGGGAGGAAGAAAGATTGGAAAAAATACAGAAAGAAAGGAAGAATGGAAGATTAATTTTCTTTGGTCTAATAATTGATGTATTAATGACTAATTACAATGATTAAGTAAATGAATTAAGAACTCAATGATTAATTAAGATTTAAGAAAAAATATTTGAATTTTGAGAATAAAAGTAGGAGGGAAAGTAAAATGATTAAGTAAATGAACTAAGAATATCTTACAGATGTATTACGAGAATTCTAGGCTTTGAATGATCTATTGGTGTTTGTTAATGTTTTTAAAACTCTTAGGCTTAAAGGATTATATGTTATTTTGAGTTTAAAGGGAGGTTGATGAATAATCTGTAGAAGGGGAGTTAAGGGGTCTAGGGAGTTTTAAGTCTTGCATTAACTTAGCATATTTTAGCGTATGTTTGATAAAATTTATACCCTGTTTTTCTTCTGGGAAGTCGGGGGAGGGGGGTGGGAAGGGGGTGGAAGGTCAGGTTTATAAATGTTTAAATAGACAAGTGAAAATGTTATTTGTTTGATTATAAAAAATAATAAAAACTTTTTCTTAAAAAAAAAGAAAGAAAAAAAGAAAAATGCCTGGGGCAACACAGACCCCAAATTGCAATCGTCTATGGAATGCACAATTGTTACAATTGTCTGGGCATCTGCGGTGGCGGTGTCCACCTCCAATTGTTGATAGGCTTGCGCCATATCCAACGCATCCATATTGTATGCATAAGTTGTGCATTTACACATACATGAAATGGCAAGTGCATAAAAATACAGCCAATGGACACATTTTATCCATTGTATCTGAAACTCACTAAATGGAGGACTACTAAACTGAAGGTTTACAGAATATGATGTTAAACTTGAAATGCAAGGTATGAGCTTATGGGGCCTTTAAACCGCTGAAAGACAGACCGAATGGGAATCTATGTTGCATGATAAGAAGGCCTGATAGATTTATGCTCCCTTATATGCTTGGAAAACAGATGCAATAACCTAGAAAGCCATCTGCAAATTTTTCAGAAAATAAGCTTTTAGTCTAGCCTGAAATAGAGTATGAAGTCTACCATCCTGGTTGTGAATCATTCCTACAATAATCATTTTAAATTGCAATGAATTGTAGCAAAAGAGGATCTAATGATTGAACATTATACTTCTAGGGGACAGTAAAACAAAATGGAAAGTATTGCAAATTGCTCAGATTAGCCACAATCTGCAATAGATAAATTATTAAAGTGGGTAAAATGAGGATCTAGTTTGTTGGGGGCAATATGCTGGCTTTGTAAACCACTTAGAGGGGGCTATAAAGCACTATGAAGTGGTATATAAATCTATTGCTATTGCTATTGCTGTACTGGTAATAAGGTGCCATTGCACTAAATTTGGTGGGATTTATTTTTGAGCAAGCATACTGTATTGAGGGTAAAATAGCAAACAACTTGTAAGGAAAGCTTGACCTTGAACAAGATTACTGAGAAATAATTTTATTTCAATAGATCTAGTTCAATCAGGAGAAGTTTCCTTCATTCTAACTTCCTGGACAAATGTACTGTTAACTGTAATACCATTCTTAACAACTCGATATATGTCACACAATCCTTAAAAGTCTTCACTGTAAATCAACAACTGAACCTATGCTATTAAACAAGTTTTCCTGGTGTTTTTTTCCGTGAAACTAGGGTTACAGAAGCAGGCATCAGTTTTCATACCACTCTGCTAATCATTCATTGAACACATACGCTTCCATTCCATGGTGCAGAAATGAAATTACAGTGTTCCACTAAAACTCTCACCACCATTCATTCCAAAGGGTAGGAGATCTGCCCAAAAATTGCAATAAGGAAAAATTGACAGAAATCATAGAGCTGGAAGTACAAAATGCATTGGGGGCCTGTGATTTAAAGAGCTTCTGAATTAATGGGATCGTCCACTCATGAAGAGGGAATTTCAGATTTGTCCTATATAATTATTCCTCCTGACGAAGCTGTAGGGCAGGGTTGTCAAACTCGGTTTCATTGAGGGCCAGATCAGCATTGTGGTTGTCCTCCAGGGGCTGGGGGAGAGGAGGGGTGTGGCTGGGGTGGTCACAGCCGACTGGGTGTAGCCAGCTTGATGTCGCTCAAGTGGGTGGTCCAGGTGGGGGCCAGGTGGGGTTGGGGAGGGAATCCAGTGGTCTCCAGTGGGTGGGGCAGGGAGCAGGAGGCTCATCCCATGGGATGAGGTGAGACAAGGCAGGGGGCAGGGTAGCCAATGTGCCTTCAGCTGCTTTCAGCCCTGCTCGGTTTCCCACCCCACCCCTACCAGGATGGTCCTGATCGAAGCTGGGCTAATGTAGGGAAGACAGTGGGATTAGTTTGGCCAGGCAAATTATTACACACACACCTGCTATCAAAGTGGATTTTGGGCACTGCGCTGCACTACAATGGAGATACAGACAATGGAGCGGCTGACACAAGGGAAGGAAGAGGAGCAGGGAGAAGAAAGAGGGAAAGCTGCCTTCTCCTTCCCTCATGCTGGCCACTCCGTTGCCTATTTTTCCATTGCAGTGCAGTGCCCAGGATCCATTTTAATAGCGGGGGTGGGTAATTTAACTGGTTCGCCTGAACCGGTGCAAACCAGCTGAATCCCACCATTGTATGAAACTTTTACATGTACAATGTTTGTGGATGTAAAACTAGTGTTAAATAAGAGGACAATATTCAGTTGTACTCCTAGAAATTATTAACAAAGTTTCAACCAAAAGTCTAATCTCAGGAAACATAGATCCACACTTTGCAATATCTTTTAAATGCTGCACTAATCACAAGTTGACTTTAATAAGTAAATCCACCTGTTTCCTATGCTGGCCTGCTGTTACATTAAGGCCTCTCTTCGATTATGTTTTTTTGAATTCATAACAATAATAAACTATATTAGAACACTATAAATGTTTTTGAACTCTCAGTTCTATACTTTCCTTCAAAGTAATTGCATTAACAATCACATCATAAATGTGGAAATTCCAAGAGGATTATCAAGCGGTTCTCGCCAAGCTTCGAGAGTCTGAAGATGGCTTCTAGGGTTTTAACCTGGAATGTTAACGGTTTAAACTCACCACAAAAAAGGAAGAAAATATTTCACCACTTGAGACAATTTAAAAATGAAATAATATACCTGCAGGAAACACATATAAGGACAACTGATCAAAAATATTAAATAAATACAAAATTGGGAACACATTTTGTTGCATCAGCCCCAGAAAAAAAGAATGGAATAGTGATATACTTGAAAAGAGATTTGATGGCTAAATTAGTTGAGGCAGATCAACAAGGAAGATTTCTGGCAATTGAGATAATGATAGAAGGAAAGAAAACACTCTTATTGGGGATATATGCTGCTAACCAACAACAAGAGAAATTTTATAAATTGATACACACAAAATTACTACATTGGGGGCTTCCGGTTTTGCTGGCTCCCGGTGAAGACGGTTCCTTTTTAAGGACCGCCAGCCCCGCCGTTTGTAGAGCCACTCCGATCATGAGAAGCGGCTTGGAAACTCCAGAATCTGCAGGATTTGAAGGAGAGAGTAAGCAAGGTACAGGTCGAGCCCCTGTGAGCCCCCAGAAGTTTGCTACTGGGGAGGAAACAGGCGCGGCTCCCTCCCAACTTGCGAAGACTCCGGACGGCGTGGGATGACTCTGCTTTCTGCAGAGCAAGCTGGCAGCAGCAAACACATAAATTGATTGAAATCAACTCTATCAACTAGCAGAGAAAAAAACCTGAACCCTGAAACCAAGAAATTGCAAGTATTTTCCTTCTTTTGTGACTTCCTGAGTCGAGTAGACTTATTTTGTAATATTCAACAAGGGGGTAAAATACCCCCATCATGGACAACAGCTTATATTTCTTTGATACCAAAAGAGCAAGCAGGTCCTAAAAAACCAGAGAATTATAGACCAATATCTCTTCTGAATACTGATTATAAAATTTATGCAAAAGTATTAGCCAACAGGTTGATGCCAGTAATTCAAAAGGTGATTCATGATGATCAAGCGGGATTTATCGAGGGTAGATACATGAAGGACAATGTAAGGCAAGTAATAGACTTATTGGAATATCTTGAGAAGAATAAACAGATCCCTGCAGTGCTGGTTTTTCTGGATGCAGAGAAGGCCTTTGATAAAGTGGACTGGAATTTTCTATTAAAGATTTTAAAAAGGATGGACTTTGGGGACCAATTTATACAGGCGGTCTCAGCAATTTATCAAGATCAAAAGGCACAGATTATTATTAATGGAAGTTTGACAACAGAGTTTAAAATCGAAAAAGGAACAAGACAGGGATGTCCGCAGTCCCCATTGTTGTTTATTTTAACACTAGAAGTCTTGTTAAATACAATAAGGGACTCTAATACTTTGAAAGGTATAATGATAAGGCAAGAGGATTACAGAATAAAGGCATTTGCAGATGATCTGGTTGTTACCCTAACACAGCCAATGGAATCATTAATCCAGATGAAGGACATTATACAAGACTATGGTAAAGTTTCAGGTTTTAGACTGAACCAGAAAAAAACCAAGATGATAGCTAAAAATATGACACAAGATCGTAAACACGAGCTTGAAAGGAGGGCAGGTTTTGAGATTGTACCAAAGGTAAAATATCTAGGAGTTCAAGTTGCAGAATCAAATATGAAATTGTTTCAAAATAATTATGAGGTGTTGTGGCGAGA
The DNA here is from genome assembly GCA_022577455.1 of Arizona elegans. Classification (NCBI taxonomy): domain Eukaryota; kingdom Metazoa; phylum Chordata; class Lepidosauria; order Squamata; family Colubridae; genus Arizona; species Arizona elegans. Next base: position 31,919,260 of record JAKOOJ010000006.1, on the reverse strand, counting down.
GGTGCAGAAAGATATGGAGACTTGGAAAAAACTGCAGCTGTCTTTACTTGGAAGAATAGCAGCAGTTAAGATGAACATTTTGCCAAGATTTCTTTTTTTGTTTCAAATGATTCCGGTACTTAAAAGTGATAAACAACTAAAAGTGTGGCAAACTGGAGTGAATAAATTTGTCTGGAACGAGAAAAAACCGAGAGTGAAATTGAAAATCATGCACGATGTTCCAGAAAGGGGAGGCCTTAAACTTCCAAACCTACAACTATATTATGAAGCAGCAGCTTTGACTCTAGCAAGTGATTGGTTTGGAAGGAAAAAGACTGGAATAATGAATATAGAAAGTTTTGATCTTGAATTTGGATGGCATGCTTACTTATTTTATGACAACAAAGTGGATAAAGTATTTAAAAGCCATATACTTAGAGACTGTTTGATGAGAGTTTGGAAGAAGCACCGATACGAATGGGATTATAAAATACCGCTATGGCTGGATCTTGGTCATATTATGTGGAATACAAATATAATGTCACTCGGGGGGGGGGTTATACAAAGAGGTTCTTTTTACAGATGCGGGCAGATGGCAGTTGAAGACATTACAGACACTGTTGGATGAAGGGATTAATTTAACTTGGTTACAATATAATCAACTACAATTGAGATGGAAAGAGGACCAAAAAACTGGTATTATGTTGCATGAGGAAGAATTGGTTAGACACATTAAGGAGAAAGGTCCAATGCATATTAAAAGGCTTTATAATGTTTTATTAGAAAGGGATTCAGAAACTGAACTGGTTAAAGATTGTATGATTAAGTGGGCACAAAATTTTGAGGAACCAGTGATGTTGGAAACATGGGAAAAAATTTGGGTTCAGAATGTTAAATTTACACAGTCGCAGAATTTGAGGGAAAATTTTTATAAAATGTTTTATAGATGGCATTTAGACCCCAAAAAACTGTCGTGTATGTACCCTAATGTTCAGCCAAAATGTTGGAGATGTGATTGTTTAGATGCTACAAATTATCATGTTTGGTGGACCTGTGGGAAAGTTAAGGCTTTTTGGATAAAAATTTGGTGGGTCATGCAGAATGTCTTGAAGAAAAAAATTCAATTTTCTCCACAATTGTTTTTAGTTATAGTTAACTAAAGTTAACTATAGTTAAAGGTTTTACATTGGGTGAAACAAAATTGATATTGTATATGATAACAGCAGCAAGATTGTTGATAGGTAAATACTGGAAAAATGAAGCTTTGCCCATGATCGAGGAATGGACTTTGAAGATGGCCAGTTTTGCAGAGATGGCGAAGATTTCAGCATATTTAAAAGATTGTTCACAAGAGACTTATGAATGGGAATGGAAAAAGTGGATAGATTATGTTCAGAACAAATACCAAACTAGGAAGTATCAAATAGCTTTTATTTGAAAATGTTATATTAAGATAGAAATATTTTAATGTAATGAAGATGAAAATTTATAAGGGGGAGGGAGGGGTTCAAGTTTTATATAAGTTTTATACAAAGGAGGGTTTTTTTTTTTACCTGATATGAGTATACTGTGCAGAAGTCTGGGGGGAGGGGAGGGTTAGGGTGGGTTAGGGAGGTTGGGAAGTTTGGGGTGGGTTGAGGGGGGGGGAAAGGGGTGAAAATGTAATTGTAAAACTTTTGCAATAAAAAAAAATTACTACATTGGGATTATAATTCATGTATATTGATGGGAGATTGGAACGGAGTGATAGACCCTAGTATTGATAAGAAAAGAATAGTACAATTTACTAAATTGCGATCCAGACTGCCTAAGTCTTTTTTCGACACGATGGAGGATATGGAATTAAGAGATATTTGGCGTGAACGGAACTGCAGAGAACAAGATTTTACTTTTTTTCAGATAGACATCAATCTTTTTCAAGAATCGATTTTATATTAACTACAAATTATTTTTTTTCCAGAGTAAAGAAGATAAAGATTTGTCCCAGGATTTTAACTGATCATAGTCCAGTTTGGATGGAACTGGAGTGCGGGGAAAGATCTAGGAGATCTTGGTGGTTAAATGAAAACCTTTTCAGATATGAGAAAAATGTAATAGAATGTAAAAAACTAATGAAGGAATTTTTTGTTTTTAATATGAATAAGGGAACATCTATGGATATGGTATGGGATGCTAGTAAAGCATACATGAGAGGAGTTTTGATAAATATGAATAATGCATATAGGCGTAGACAGGTGGAAAAAAGGAGGAAATTAGAAGAAGAGATCAAGAAAAAAGAAAGGGTGTTAATTGATAACCCAGGGGATAAGAAAATCAAAGAAGAGATCATTCTATTACGTGGGCAATTTAATATGATGCTCTCAGATCAAGTGGCAACCAATCTACAATATGCTAAACATAATACTTTTTGTAATGCAAATAAACCAGGTAGATGGTTGGCATACATGCTGAGGAAAAAACAAAAATCTCGTACCATAGAGAAAATAGAGTACAAAGGTAAAGAGGTTTATCACCAAAATATGATTAAAAAGGCATTCTTAGAATTTTATGCAAGACTGTATACTGCAGATAAAATACAAGGTGCAAAGATAGAGACATATCTGGATAGACAGAATATTCCTATAGTCACAGAGGAACAAAGAGAACGGTTGAACCAATTAATAACAGAGGAGGAGATCCTCTCAGCAACTAAACAGTTAAAAACTGGTAAGGCTCCTGGTACGGATGGATTAACAGCTGTGTATTATAAATATTTACAATTGGAGATGGTTGTACCTCTTAAAGAATTATTTAATAGAATTCAGTTGGGTGAAGGGGTACCACCTTCATGGAAAACAGCTTTTATTTCATTAATTCCAAAAGAAGATCAAGATCTGACACATCCCAAGAACTATAGACCCATATCATTATTGAATATAGATTATAAAATATTTGCTAAGATATTGGCAAATAGGTTAATGCTAGTAATGCAAAAAATGATTCATGCTGACCAAACTGGTTTTATACAAGGTAGACAAATGAAAAATAATGTAAGACAAATTGTTGACATATTGGAATATTTGGAAAGGAATAACCAAATCCCTGCGGTGCTTATATTTTTGGATGCGAAAAAAGCTTTTGATCGATTAGATTGGCAATTTTTATTGAGAGTGGTTAATAGGATGCAATTTGGGAATTGCTTTATGCAGTCCATAAAAACAATATATCAGGAACAGACAGCTCAGATAATTGTTAATGGCAGTTTGACAGAAACTTTTAAAATTGAAAAAGGTACGAGGCAGGGATGTCCTTTATCGCCATTATTATTTATATTAACTTTAGAATTGTTGCTAAACAAAATACGTAATATAGATGAGATAGAGGAAATCAAAATTAGAGACTATGAATATAAGGTACAGGCATTAGCAGATGATTTGTTTATGACCTTAACTCATCCAGTGGAATCAGCAAAGGTTTTGATGGATTTAATGAAACAGTATGGTCAAGTATCTGGGTTTAAAATAAACATTGGAAAAACAAAGATGATAGTTAAAAATATGACAACAAATCAAAAAGAGGAGTTACAAAGGGTAATGGGATGTGAAATAGTTAAAAAAGTTAAATACCTAGGAGTTTATATTGCATCTTCTAATGGTAAATTGTATAAGTATAATTATGAATTGATATGGCATAAAATACAAGCTGAAATGGATAAATGGAAAAAATTACAACTGTCCTTGTTGTGTAGAATAGCAGTTATAAAAATGAATGTTTTACCTAGGTTTCTATTCCTCTTTCAAATGATACCTGTTATGTAAATAGGTTTGTTTGGCGGGAAGTTCGAATTAACTGACCCTCAGCTGATTGGCTGACCACCACAGCTGCAAGATATATAAAGGGAGCTGGCTCCCTGGGTCAGTTGCTGGAGTCTCACCCTATAATAAAGAGCTGTTGTCACTAACTACTCTGGCTTGCTGTGTCCTCATTCACCCAACTTAACATTGGCGACGAAGGTGGGATTTTGAGGCCAGAAGCAGAGGAGAGCTGAAGCCACACTCGAGAAAAAGAGCTGAAGCCACGTTCGGAGAAGGGGACCGGAGACCGCAGCCAAATCCAGCCAGGCGAGCGAGCGGAGCACAGGAGAATCCCGAAACGATGTCTGCCTACACCCCGCCAGCACCTTTCGACCCCAAGGAAGAGAAGTGGGGATCCTACATGTCTCGGTTCGAGTGTTTCATGGTGGCAAACGACATGCAAGGGCTACCGGACGTTCGGAAGAAAGCCCTGTTCCTGAGTCACTGCGGGCCAAGGGTCTTCGACACAGCCGAGGCATTGTCGGAGCCGAATTCGGTCCACAACATTTCCTGGTCGATGCTACAGACCCTGCTGAAAGACCACTATGCACCAACGCCATCGAAGTACGTCCAGCGCTACGATTTCCGGCAACAACTCCAGCAGGAGGGCGAATCGATCAGCGAGTACGTCGCTGCCCTGCGTAAGGCCGCAACCCAGTGTGAGTACCGAGACCTGGATGAGATGCTCCTAGAGCAACTAATTTGTGGAGTGAGAGATAGCCGGCTCCAGAGAAGACTGCTCGCGAGGTCAAACCTGACCCTACACATCGCCCTGGACAAGGCATGAGCGCAAGAGTCGTCAGTAAAGGCTGCAGAGAAACTAAAGAGCTCCCACCTAACCAAAACAACGCAGAAGATGGCGCCAGTGCATCGAGAGGCCGTAAGCACCGCGAGCGAGGGGGAGTCTGAAGAAGAGATCTACCGCACCGAGCAGTCCCGCACAGCCCGGAGAGAGCCCAGAGACGGATGCGCCAGCTGCGGAGGGTCCCACTCACGACAAAACTGTAAGTTCAGGGACGCCGTTTGCCGTTCCTGTGAGAAGAGAGGCCACATCGCTCGGGTCTGCCGATCCAAGACACACCAGAGCTACAAACCACGTGGCCAAACCTTCCAATCCAAGCCAGCGCCACACCGAAGGCCCAACAGAGATGGCGGAAACCGGAAGGGCGCGAAATTTGAAGACGCTGGGGCCTACACAATACGCATCGCACAGACCTGCACATCGCCCGGAGAGAAGACCTACACCTCGGTCGAGATCGAGGGACGGGAGTGCCAGATGGAAATCGACACGGGATTGCCGATATCCATCATGTCTTGGGAGAACCTAAAGAAAGTCATCCCCAGCGCACACAAGCGACAGCTCCAGCCACAGCATCGCAGACTGAAGGACTACCAAGGGAACCGCATACCCGTCAAAGGAAGAGGCGAGTTCCAAGTACAGTACGGGAAGTTTACCGAGAAACTGCCCCTCACCATAGTCAGCGACAACCTCCCAAGCCTCCTGGGCATGGACTGGTTTAGAGCCCTAGGCATGGGATTCACCAGAGTAAGGAACGTGCGAAGCACCCTGAAAGAGGACCTGATGCAAGAGTTCCAGGACGTGTTCGACGAAAGGCTTGGCAAGTACATGGGGACCCCAATTTCGTTTAACCTCAACCCCAACATTGCACCCATCCGTTTAAAGCTTAGGCCGGTACCGTTCGCCCTGAAGCCCAAATTGACATTGAACTGGACAAATTAATCAAACAAGGGGTGCTCGTCCCAGTCGACCACGCCAAATGGGAGACCCCAATTGTGACACCGGTAAAGCCGGATGGATCAGTGCGCATATGCGCTGATTATAAATGCACAATTAATAAGGCCCTGCAGCAGAGCGCCTATCCGGTACCCATCGTTCACCATTTGTTGCATTCCCTGGGCCCCGGCAAGATCTTCGCAAAACTCAATCTTGCGCAGGCGTACCAGCAACTGCCGGTAGATGGCACTACCGCAGAGGCACAGACTATCATAACCCACAGAGGGGCCTTCAAGTGCACCCGCTTGCAATTCGGAGTAAGCGTAGCCCCCGGACTTTTCCAAAGTACCATGGAGCGGCTACTACTAGGAATCCCCGGGGTGGTGCCCTATTTTGATGACGTGCTCATTACCGCCGACAATGAGCAGCAGCTAAGAGAAAGGCTGAGGGAGGTCCTAAGGAAATTCAGGGACGCAGGACTCAGAGTGAAACGAAACAAATGCATGATCGCAGTCCCCTCAGTCGAATTCCTAGGGTACAGGGTAGATGGCACCAGCATACACCCCACAGAGAGCAAGATCAGGACAATCAGAGAAGCACCCACCCACAAAGACAAGACAGAGTTACAGGCCTTCCTGGCACTATTAAATTTTTACGCCATTTTCCTTAAAGACAAGGCAACAGTGGCAGAACCCCTACATAGACTGTTAACTAAGAAAGCCACTTGGAAATGGGGGAAGGCTGAAGACAGGGCATTCGCCGGTATCAAAAACCTGCTATCAGCTGAAAGTTTTTTAATACAGTACAATGCAACGCTTCCCCTTGTTCTAGCATGTGACACGTCCCCGTTCGGGGTGGGAGCCGTCCTGAGCCATAGACTCCCGAATGGCCTAGAAGCACCCATCACATACTACTCCCGAACTCTATCAAGCGCCGAGCGAAATTATAGCCAGCTCGACAAGGATGCCCTCGCCGCCGTTTCGGGAGTAAAGAAATTCCACGAGTACTTGTTCGGGAGGGATTTTGAACTGATCACCAACCATCAACCGCTGCTGGGTCTCCTCGCGGGAGATCGTCCAACCCCGGCAGCACTATCGCCCAGGATGACACGCTGGGCCATCTTCCTCACAGCATACTCCTATCGCCTGGTACATCGACCAGGGGCGGACATGGGCAACACGGACACACTCAGCCGATGCCCACTACCCGACAGCCTAGAAGACCCCACACCCGGCATCCCCATCCTGCTGATAGACGTTTTGGACTCTGGGCCCATAACATCAGCCGAGGTCGCGAGAGCCTCAACCAAAGACCACGTGATCCGGACAGTCGCAAGTTGGGTTATGAGGGGGTGGCCGGAAAAAATTGGGAGCGGGGAATTTAAACCGTTCGCGGGAAAACGGGATGAATTGACAATGCAAGGGGGTTGTTTGCTATGGGGCGATCGGGTTGTTATTCCTTCACGTTTAAAGGAAAAAATCTTAACATTGTTGCATGAGGGGCACCCTGGGATTGTAAGGATGAAGGGGCTAGCCAGGAGCTACGTCTGGTGGCCCAACATGGATACAGACATTACCGAGTGGGTGGGGAGATGCCAGCCTTGCCAAGAGTCCAGAGCAGATCCACCAACGGCACCCATAAGGGAGTGGGAAAGGCCCCAGGGACCCTGGTCCAGGATACACATTGACTTTGCAGGCCCATTTCACGGACAGACCTTCATGGTCGTCGTAGATGCATTCTCCAAGTGGTTGGAGATCAAACTAATGAAGGCCACTACCACCGACACAACCATCAGGGAGCTAAGACAGTTATTCGCCACCCATGGGTTACCAGACATCCTAGTGTCAGATAACGGGCCACAATTCACCGCAACACAGTTCGAGGGATACTTAGCGGGACTTGGGATCAGACATGTCCTTTCAGCCCCGTTTCATCCGGCTAGTAACGGACAGGCTGAGAGATTTGTGAGGTCAGCAAAGGAGGCCCTTTCACGTTTAAGCCCAGGAGACTGGCAGGAAAGGATAGACAAGTTTCTAATAGCTCAGCACTCCACACCCTGTACAGCCACGGACCGAAGCCCGGCAGAGCTATTAATGGGGCGGAAACTCCGGGGAATATTAGATAGGCTCAACCCCAATTACTCCCCAGAGGTCTTCAAGGGGGGGGAGAGGAAGCTTAGGGAGTTCACCATAGGAACACCGGTACATGCTAGAAACTATGGACAGGGCCCACTCTGGGAGTCCGAAACAATCACAGAAATCACGGGGCCCAAATCATACAGGGTAGACATGGGGGACGAGAGAGTTTGGCGCAGACATATTGATCAACTAAGACAATGGGTAACCGCAGACACCGAAGACAAATCAGACGACCCCATCTCTGACCACGACTACCAACCAGAAACACAAACTACAAGCCCGAGTGGAGCGGAGAACTTAGCTGAGGATTCTGGTGTCCAGCGCCGCCCCATCGAGATAGTCCAAACAGCCGGAGACGTCGCCGCCCACGAGGAGGTACCGGAGGCCTCATTGGCGGAGCAGGGAGAAACAGAAAGTCCCTCCGACCTGCTCGACGCCGCCCCTCTGACTGAACTGCGCAGGTCAAATAGGACTCGCACACGCCCTAGTCACCTGAGAGACTTTGTATGTAAATAACACCCAAGTGACTTCTGGGAGGGGAGGAGTGTTATGTAAATAGGTTTGTTTGGTGGGAAGTTCGAATTAACTGACCCTCAGCTGATTGGCTGACCACCACAGCTGCAAGGTATATAAAGGGAGCTGGCTCCCTGGGTCAGTTGCTGGAGTCTCACCCTATAATAAAGAGCTGTTGTCACTAACTACTCTGGCTTGCTGCGTCCTCATTCACCCAACTTAACAATACCAATACTAAAAAAGGATGCCAACCTGGAAGAATGGCAGAAAGGTATCAATAAGCTCATATGGCAAGGTAAGAAACCAAGGATAAAATTGAAAATAATGCAGGATACACGAGAAAGAGGAGGACTGAAAATGCCAAATTTAAAATTGTATTATGAAGCAGCTGTTTTATCAGCAATTAGTGATTGGATTAATTTAACAAATGGAAGGATATTGAATATTGAAGGGCATGATCTGGTCTATGGTTGGCATGCTTATTTAGTCTATGAAAAAAGGGTGGATAGAGCATTTAAGAGTCATATACTGAGAAATGCTTTATTGCGTGTCTGGAAGAAATAGCAATATAAGTTAAATGAAAAGATACCTATATGGACAGCACCCAGGCACGCAATAGAGAATACGAGCATAGAAAGTAGACAGGATGTAATTATATATAAAGATATTCTCACTATGGAGGGAGGTATATTAAAATTAAAACCTGTGAATGTGTTGAAAGAGGAGAAAATAATTCAAACTTGGTTTCAATATGCACAATTACAAGCCAGATGGAGAAAAGACCAGAAAATTGGTGTTATACAAAGAGATGAAAATTTAATTAAACAAATTAGAGACCAAAGTCCAATGCACATAAAAAGATTGTATAACATATTGATAGAGATGGACTCGGAAACAGAGCTAGTTAAGGACTGTATGATAAAATGGGCACAGAATTTTGAACAGCCAATAATGATGGAAACTTGGGAAAAAATATGAGTGACAAATGTGAAATTTACTAAAGTGCAAAATTTAAGGGAGAACTTTTATAAAATGTTTTATAGATGGCATCTAGATCCAAAAAAGTTGTCTCGTATGTATCCGAATGTACAACCAAAATGTTGGAGATGTAATTGTGAGGATGCCACTTATTTTCACATTTGGTGGACATGTAAAAAGGTTAAAGCGTTTTGGATAAAAATTTGGTGGATTTTACAAAATATTCTTAAAAAGAGGTTGAAATTTACACCACAGCTGTTTCTGCTGGGTATAGTTACAGATTGTACAGTTATAGAGACTAAATTGATTTTGAATTTAATAACTGCAGCAAGACTGTTGGTGGCACAATATTGGAAGAAGCAAGATTTACCTACAATCCAAGAGTGGACAATGAAAGTTACAAACCTAGTGAAAATGGCAAAAATCTCAGCGTACTTGAAGGATCATTCAAATGAAAGATACTTAAGAGACTGGAGAAGATGGATAGATTATATTCAAAATAAATACCGGAATAAGAAATTGCGGATAGGTTATGAATGACTATATAGATATTTGGTGTGTCTTTAAGTAATCAAGTTAGGCGGGTAATTAGGGAATTGAAGGAACAAGAGATGTGGAATGTTATAATTATTTAGACTAGGATTGATCATGATTGTTGAAGGTTATACCCTGTAATTTGTTCTGGGAAGAGGAGGGGGAGGGGGGAGGTTGGAGCAGGGAAGGGAGGGGAAGTATGTAAACTTTTTGTAAAACTTTTCAAAAAAAAAAACAATCACATCATAAAAATGTTTTGGGTGTTTATGAGGACATCTTTCCCAATTCATGATGAATAGATTCTTACTTTTTCTTGGCAATTTCATGTGCTACTGAAAATGTAATTAATTCATATTTCCTACAATGACAACGCATTTTAGGCTACCTCAGTATCTAAATACCAACTGTCTATGTACACCTTGATGGTTTCCATGTCTCTCACACTCTTCCCATTCCATTTCCCCCTTCCCTCCCCCCAGTTCATTGACAACTTGAAAAGCATTAAGGTTTGAAAGAAGCAAATCAGTTCAATCTTGACATGCTGGCCCTCTGAAGGAAAAGGGCAACTGGAAAATATTAAGCATAGATTAATTGTTATCATTTAGGTGGTCTTAGCCTTCACTATTCTCTTTGGTCTCTGAGGGTATTTTGCATAGAATCTTCTTACTAATTCATCTGCACTGACATTGTGGGCACCTACACACTCTGCATCAGCTGAGAGATACTCTTTCCACTGCACTAAATATTGTAATTTCCCCTTAAAGTATCTTGAGTCCAGTATCCTCTTTATCTCATAGTGTTTCACCACCACCACTACCATCACAGGAGGCAGACACTTCTCCTTGACTGGTCTTAGCTTGAAGCCTTGGAAGGGCTTCAATAAGCTACAGTGGAACACTGGGTGGACCTGTCTGAAGCCTCCCCTGGATTTATTATACACATGATGGGAAATGGACCTATGTGCTTGGGACCCAGTTTCTTACAAAGCTGGTTGAGCTCCAAGTATTTTGTAGACAGATGAAGTTTCTCCCCAACCTGATAAACCTGAACTACTTCAGAGGGGCTCTTTTTTTTTCTTTTTTTTAAAATTTGATTTATATGCCGCCCTTCTCCGAAGACTCAGGGTGGCTTACAATGTGCTCAGCAATAGCCTTCATCCTTTTGTATATTTATACAAAGTCAGCTTATTGCCCCCACAAACTGGGTCCTCATTTCACCTACCTTAGAAAGGATGGAAGGCTGAGTCAACCTTGAGCCTTGGCGAGATTCGAACCCTGCAGTAATTGCAGGCAGCTGGTCTTAATAACCAGCTTAATAACAGGGTGCCTTAAACCCCTGTACTACCAAGGCTCTCTCTTTTCTGATCTGCCTGTCTCTTTTGTGACTCCCTGGTTTTATTTATTGATTTCTGCACATTTCCCCAAGCAGCTTTCAATTTATCCATACATTCAGCTACTGTTACTGAGGGAAGAGGTTTCCTCGGGAACTCTGGCATTGGCATAAACTCAACTCCCATGGTCACTTTAAAAGGGGTGAATCCAGTGCTACTATGCACCGAGTTATTATAAGCCACTTCTGTAAAAGGTAGGAGGTCTGCCCAGTTGGTTTGCTGATAGTTTACATAATAACATAGGTATTGCTCCACTATTGTGTTAGTTCATTCTACCAACCCATTTGTGCTTGGATGGAATCCGAACTAAGTCCCTAAGATGACCTTACCTGCTTTATGAACTCCTGCCAGAACTTTGCTGTAAACTGCACCCCCCTCCCCCTTGGTCTGAAATGATGCACCTTGGCACTCCATGCAGCTGGTAAATGTGCTGCATGAGCATTTTGGCCAGACTTCAGGCTGTGGGAAGCTTCAGATATATGATGAAGTATGCTTGTTTTGAAAACAAGTCAACCACAGTCCAAATTACAGTACTCTCATTACTCTCCGGTAATTCCACCATGAAATCCATAGCGATTTCCTCCCGTGGTCTGTTAGGGTTGGCCACTGGCTGTAGCAACCCAGGAGTCTTCCCTGGCAACTGCTTCATGGACACACACACTGGGCAGCTGTTTACATAGTTTTCTATTTCTTTCCTCATTTTAGGCCACCAGAACTGTCTTTTTGCCAAGTGAAGGGTTTTTACAAACACAAAGTGTCCAGCTGGCTTTATGTCTTGACTCCTTTGTAGGATCTGGGTCCTTTGGCTGCTGGAACATACAGTTTGTCTCCCTTCCATGTCAGGTCCTCCCTCATTGTCAGGTCGGCTTTGTAGTATTTAAGCCATTCATCTTCCTTCAGGGCTTGTTTTAGCTATTGTGTAAGCGTGCTGTCGGCTGGCTGAGGAGTGGTTAGCCACTGCCACTTTGCTGAGACCTGCACTGCCAGTTACTGGGAGGGAATGATGGAGTTAACTATTTCCTCTCAGATGCTTTTGTATTGGGGCATCCAAGAGAGAGTGCATCAGCGAGAAAATTCTTTCCCCCTGGCAAGTATCAAAGGGTAAAATTGAGCTAATTAAAGTACTGGGCCCATCACACTTGCTTGGAGGACAGCTTCCTTGGGGTCCTTAAGGCTTCTAAGTTCTTGTGGTCAGTCCACACGTTGAACAGAAGTGTTTGAATGAGAATGTTTGGAAAACTCTTTGCTCTTTTCCAGTGCATGCTTCCTGTCAGTATATCCTGCACTTAAAAATGATGGACTATTGGCAGCTCTGAGTTTACAGAATGACAAATACTTATCTCTGATGACACCATTCCATTCTTAACAAGATTTGCAATTCCAATTATTTCCACTGCAAGGTAAGGCATCATTGCTGTTGATACTCAGCCTTTAAGAACTTGCATAATGACAACAAGGAAGTGATCATGGATATTTTTTTAAAAAAATAAAACTTATATTGCATCCATGTTATTCACTTTCTATAAAACAAGTGAAATTCTTTCCCTAATCTATTCAAATATATGCAGAATTGGATAAGGAACCAAACCATGGATCAGTCTTATTGGATATTATTTCTAGAATGTCAAAGCAGATTCCACTCCCCATATAATGTGGATATTAACAATTAAAAGTATAGGAAAAAACAATGGAACAGAATGGAACATATGACCAACATGGCTATATATAGCAAAAAAGCATAGTTCTGAAGAAAAGTTCAATAGTTTAATAGCTTTCACTACATTTGAAAGTGTGCATCTGAATACCTATTATGTCTTATCCAAGGATAGTAGACATAATTAGGACTAGTTCTCATTATTTAATTTCAGCCATAATGATTAAGCCAAGCTAAATGCTATTAAACAATTATATTTACTTAACCTGGATGTAGCATTAGTTGCAGTAACAAATCTAGAATGCAGGTATTGGGATGACCTCTAGATCAATGGACTCCAATCTTTTTGGCTTTGTGGACCAGTGGAGATGGAGGAGAGAGAGAATGGTTCCACATGAGCAGCGGGTGCTTCCATGGCCTAGTTCTGAACAGGCTGCAGTGTAGTAGGGAGCCAGGGCCTGCGGTGGGGGACCCCTGCTCTAGATAGCAGCAAAAGCCACTTCACAGCTTTGCTGCCATCTAATGTTCAGTGGATGAAGCACCCCAGATCTGATAACCGTGGGGTAAACATATTGTTTGAACCCATCCATTGAGAAGTGCAATGAACTGGAAACAAAAATATTCAGTCTTCCATTCCAGTCATACCAGAGAGAGACCCATAAATGAGGTTCATGCTCTTAATATGGAATTGTCATTTAACATAAGCAAATGTAGATAGTATCACAGGAGTACAAAAGTACACGGATAAGTTTACTAGCATAGAGTTGAGACCAGTTTTATGTCAGGCATTTATGTCTGGGCTGAGAAAGATAATCTTTATTATCATCTAGTGTCTTTTAGGTTTTTGCAGCTTTGATGTGGTTCCTCAATTTTACATGACTTTACTAAGTGGAGAGAAAAAGGGAGGATTTGTAGAAGTTTTAAGGAAGCCAGTGGAGATTAGAAAGCCACATGACTTGGGATCAAGCTCAGGTTTGCTGAATCACAGGGTATTCTGGAGTTCAACACAAATTTTTCTCAAGTTTACTAGCAGATTTACTGAAAGTACTAGCAAGTTAACTTTGAATCTTTTGTATTCAGCCCTTTTCCTTGGTTTTTGACAAAAATATCTCAGTCTGCAGCTGGCTTTGAGTGAGAAAAATATAATCTTAAATTTCATTTTCAGCTACCTGAACACTGGGTTTAAGAATCAGTTTAATGTTTTTGATTTGGGAGCTGGTAGGAGATGTCTCTGTGTTTTATTTCTCATTTAAAGGCATGAGATACTGCAGGCAAATTATCTCTTCAGGGGTCCAATATTTAAAATACACAAATTCTGTCATTGATTTTTTTCTGAAAATCCATCTTCTTTGAAATTGTATGTTTGCTGTTGCTTTTAAATCATGAGAACTTGACAAAATGGATGACACCTATTGACTTGCCATAATAAATCACATGATGGAAAAGCTCTTTGTAATATATATGTGTGTGTATGTGTGGGCATGTGTGTGTATTCTTCATGCCTCTCCTTTGTAACTCTATATATCTAATTTATTTATAATCAAGAGACTATTTATAGCTGAAGCATTGCAAAGGTATTTGTATGGTAAGATGCTATCTATGCAGTTTTTTACTTCTTTTTCATTAATGAAAAAGTATTTGTAGTAACCTTAACTACATAACCATCAGAAGAAAGAAAGCTGTATTATCTGTTTCCCCTCTTATATTCATATTTGCATTCACAAAATAGCCTTATCTGAATCTAATACAAATCGCCCTCATTGAACAGGAAAAAGACTGTCTTGTGCTGAGAACAACTCTCCGAGGGAAGGAATATACTTTTTTCTGTTTAGCTGATTTTAAAAGGCACAATCCCCAGGAACATTGTCTGACAAACACCTCCGGAACAATTACGAAGTAAGCAAAATCACAGTGGACTAAGTATTTGCACTAGTTCCATTCATTAATTCAGATCTGGGCACCCTGTGTATCCATAACATCCTTTTTGTGCTGTAGACATGGAAATGAATTTACTGGCAGGATCCATGGTGGAAAGGGGGACTATAATGAAGGTAACTATTGACTTCATGATATATATTTCTTTAAGAATAAAAATTCTCATATATAGTTAACCTCTGTAAAAATATATAGGTAACATGGTGCCTGTAGGCCACTGATGGGCTGTCTGCTAAAACTAAGGCATACACTTGAAAGAAGACCAGGAAGCTTGTAACTGTGGAGTCTGTCTGGCAAGAACAAAGAATGCTTAATCACAGGGAATATGCACATGTAATGCTTGTAACAAGCATGGGTGGTTAGAAAGATGATAAAAGAAACAAAGAGACATCTTGCATAACTCAGCTAGAAAGTAGGAATAAGGATGGCCTGGAGTAAATAGAATGTGTATTAGATAACTCCTGGAGCATTCACTAGCCAAGGCTTAGGAATAGGGACAGCTAGAGGCTAATAGGACAATTGTTAGATCATTACTAAAATGTTTATTAGACATATATCCTGCCTTATCCCGCTTTCTGCTTTAGTGAAATTGTATAAATCTGTCTTAATCCTTTGTTCTGGGTCCTGGCATTTTGCTGGCTGGGACCCCTTTTGCTGAAGACTTTCAATAAAATGAAACAAAACCTGCACCTCATTTCTGATGTTCTTCATTGGCTTCAGCACCAGGCTCAAACCTGAAATGGGGACAACATCACAACGGATCTACAAGCAATCAAATTGATACATGCCAGGGATTTTTAGTCCCACCTAAGGCACAAAGCCACCTGGGTGACCTTGGACCAGTCACTCTTTGTTGTTGTTGTTGTTAGTCATGAAGTCATGTCTGACCCATCGCGACCCCATGGACAATGTTCCTCCAGGCCTTCCTGTCCTCTACCATCCCCCGGAGTCCATTTAAGCTTACTCCTACTGCTTCAGTAACTCCATCCAGCCACCACATTCTCTGTCATCCCATTCTTCTTTTGCCCTCAATCATTCCCAGCATTAGGCACTTCTCCAGTGAGTCCTTCCTTCTCACTAGGTAGCCAAAGTATTTGAGTTTCATCTTCAGGATCTGGCCTTCTAAAGAACAGTCAGGGTTGATCTCCTCTAGGACTGACCGGTTTGATCGCCTTACAGTCCAAGAGACTCACAGGAGTCTTCTCCAGCACCATAGTTCAAAGGCCTCAATTCTTTGGCACTCAGCCTTCCTTATGGTCCAACTTTCAAGCCATACATTGCAACTGGGGAAACCATAGCCTTGACTATATGCACTTTTGTTGGCAGGGTGATGTCTCTGCTTTTTAGTATGCTGTCTAGATTTGCCATAGCTTTCCTCCCTAGGAGCAAGCATTAATTTCTTGGCTGTAGTCCCCATCTGTGGTGATCTTGGAGCCCAGGAAAATAAAATCTGTCAATACATCCATTTCTTCCCCATCTATTTGCCAGGAATTGAGAGGGCCAGATGCTATGATCTTAGTTTTCTTAATGTTGAGTTTAAAGCCAACTTTTGCACTCTCCTCCTTCACCCACCTCAAGAGGCTCTTTAGTTCCTCTTCACTTTCTGCCATTAGAGTGGTATCATCTGCATATCTGAGGTTGTTGATATTTCTCCCGGCAATCTTAATTCCAACTTGTGATTCATCTAGCCCCATCTTTCTCATGATGTGCTCTGCATATAAGTTAAATAGGCAAGGTGACAGTATACAGTCATGATGGCAAACCTATGGCACACGTGCCAGAGTGGCACACAGAGCCATTTCTCTGGGCACGCAAGCAATCGCCTGTTGCTCTTCTGGGTTCCGGCACACCGGCTAGCTGGTATTCACGCATGCAGGAGCACCAGAAACCGAAAGAGCTGCCACCCAGAGCGCATGTGTGCCAGTGGTGGGTTCCTCCTGGTTTGGTCCGGTTCGGCCGAGCCGGTAGCAGTGACGATATGACGTCACCGAACCAGTTCTCCCCCCCCCCCGCCCTCCCCCCACTCCCCATGTTATTCTTACCTTTTATTTGGTCCCACCCCCAATCTATTGCTGCCTCCTGAGTCCCAGCTGATGACTAGAGGGAAAAAAAACTGTTTAAACTCTTGCCGCGGGGCTTCAAAGGGCCGTCCTACAGCTGATCAGTGTTAAAAGCAAACAAATGAGTCGGGTTGTAAGGAGGACTGGTCGTAAGTGCGAGGACCTTCTAGAAATGACTCTGACCAGCTAGCCATGCCCACCTAGTCACATGACCTCCAAGCCACACCCACAAAATAAGCCACGCCCACAGAACCAGTAGTAAAAAAATTTAGAACCCACCCCTGATGTGCGCGCCAGGAAGATGATCTTCTGGTTTCCACCACCTAGTCTTCTGGTGTCTGGCATGCGTGAGTGCAAAGACCAGCTGGCCAGTATGCATGCGCATGCTGGAAACCAGAAGATCATCTTCCCAGTGCACACATGAGCTCTGGGCGGAAGGCACTGCCAAGGAATAAGAGGGAGGCTGTGCTGGCTTGTTCTTAGTGGCAGGCTGGGGGTGGTGCTTCATCCTGGCCAGAGTTGGGGCAAACCTCTCCCACCTGCTGACCCCCCAAGCCAAGCCCCAGGAATGCTGACGCTCCTTACCTCCAAGGCCATAAAAAACAATTGTTACCAACCTGCCTTCCATTGAGGACCTGTATACTGCATGAGTCAAAAAGAGTGCTATAAAAATATTTCCAGACCCCTCACATCCTGGACATAAATTGTTTCAACTCCTACCCTCAAAACGATGCTATAGAGCACTGCACACCAGAACAACTAGACACAAGAACAGTTTTTTCCCGAACGCCATTACCCTGCTAAACAAGTAATTCCCTCAACACTGTCAAAACTATTTACTAAGTCTGCATTACTATTAACCTTCTCATCGTTCCTATCACCCATCTCTTCCCACTTATGACTGTATGACTATAACTTTGTTGCTTGTATCCTTACGATTTATACTGATTGTTTCCTAGCGTGATTTGATTGCTTATTTGTACCCTATGACTATCATTAAGTGCTATATCTTATGATTCTTGACGAATGTATCTTTTCTTTTTATGTACACTGAGAGCATATGCACCAAAGACAAATTCCTTGTGTGTCCAATCACACTTGACCAATAAAGAATTCTATTTTATATTAGGGTAATGGTTTAAACATGTTTTTAAAGTCTGTGCAATAGAACAAGGTATTGGTGTTTCAAAAGTAGTACAAATTATATTAAGGTTCTCATTTCTGTCTCTTGAGCAGAAACACACAAACAGTTGCCTTTCCTTCCTATTTTTCCTGGGCTAGACTGCAGGAAAAAATCCATGGTCAAATTGGAGAACTAAAAACTCCCACCTGGTCAGACTAAAATTGGCCAGAGGTTCAGCCTTATTCCTTATTGATTGGAACCCTCGCACATGCCCAAGATGGCGACTCCCGATGGAGCTCCGGTTTTACGGGGGTAATGTCCTGACAGTTGGGGGTCCTTAGGGCCAATTACTCATCTATGGCCCATGGTGTGTTGAGAGGGCTGATTTGCCAATCCGGTGAGAGTGTTTTCGGCTCCGGAAGACCTTCTAGGAGAGCGGTTTTGTGGCTTCGCTCTCTGAAACAGCTTATAATGAGACGGGCGGTGCTGGTGGGATTTGAGTCAGCGAATTTGGGCCGATAGCTTCGTGACAGCCAGCCCTACATTCATCAGAGGCTGCCGGATGGATGGCGATATATGGCTGCGATGACTATCTGGCACCCTGGGCTGACTTCGTTAGACCCTTGGCAAGATTGGAGGTTGCCTGCAGAGGCCGGCGGTGGGCGAAATCGGCGCGGAGGAGGCTGATGGTGGTGGCAGTTTAAAATTCCAAAATGGTGCCCGAAATAGCAGTTACAGTTGGCGGTTACAGGCAGCAAAAACCAAAGCAATTTAGAGACCAAAGAGGCCTCAGAAAGGAGAATAAGGACCTTTCTTATTTATTTTCAACTGATCTCCTGGGCAATGGAAAGATGCCAATCCTTCCATTGTTGGGCCAGCTCTGGATTACCTCCCAGAGGCCTCCCCCCTCTCTTTCTATAGGGGGGGGTTAAACCTTCATGCATAAAAGACCTAAAGAAAGCTAAGGAGATTAGAAATGATTGTTATGTCTATCATGGGGGCTTTGCTTCTACAAAGTGACTGCCTTATTCCATCTCCCCTCCTGTATTTTTATCTCCTATTGCCCTTTTATGACCGGATATTCGGCTTTTTGTGAATCATTTGCTATCCAGGTTTGTTGTTTCCTGTATATCAGGATGAGAATTTCCTTACTTTTATTTCATCTGAGTCTCCCTGGATTTTCGCCTACTATATATATTTCCCACAGACTATCCGTATCTCTAATCTCAAGGATTGGCTATTCCATCTATGCCTAGGTACAACATTGAAAGAACAGGACTATAGCTGCTGTTTTTCTCCCTTATATCTGGTTGCCGTGAGAGGGTGATCGATGTTCACATCTGAGTTCAAAATGGCTCTTTCTACCGCTGATATGAGAGTTCAGCGGGACTAAAATGACTTGTACCTCTAATTGATACTCTCTCCACAGGACCCTGGATAACTAGGACATGCCTACCAGCTATAGACTATCTAGCTACAAAATGTACTCATTGGGAGAACTCCTCAAACTGCGAGATGCCCCCCTCTCGCAGGTCTGGCCCTCTTCTTTATCGAGGGCCTATCTCGATGACGGACTTTGGAGTCCGGAGAGATGGCACACAGCAAAAAGAGGGTTATGGGGTTTTTTAGGGAAATTTCTTAATAAGATTTTAAGGGATTCTGGGAGGGGGGTAGATTACGTGGGTTCGGGGGAAGACCTGCGGGGGAGGGTATCTGGGCCAGCCGTAGGGCGTGGCATAGGAGGTGTGAACTCTGGGGTCAAGGAGATGATTAGATCTTATGATACAGATGCCCATAACATCAATACTGTAGGTGGGAGGGGCAGATATGGCGGGAGCAGGGGGCCATATCATCCTACGGGAGTGCGTCCTCGCTGTTTACAAGCGGTGGAGCACTCCGACCCTCAAAGCTCTTCTCGTTCCCCAGGTTGTACGGAACCTCGGGCCCCAGGCCTTCGGCTGATGCTGTGCAACGCCAGGTCCGTGGTAAATAAAGCCCCCCTCATTTGTGATCTTATTCAGGAGGGGGGTGCGGACCTGGCGGGTATTACGGAGACCTGGTTGGGCCAGGAAGGGGGAGCCCCCCTTGTTGATATGTGCCCACCAGGTTTCCGTGCTTTCCATCAGCCAAGGTCTCAGGTGAGGGGCGGAGGGGTGGCGGTTGTTATTAACGAAGGTCTTGGACCAAGGGAGGCCACTGTTCCTCAGACAGCTGGATGTGAGTCCCTTCTTGTGAAGTGGGGTCATAGGGTGCAGTTGGGCTTGCTAGTCACGTACCTGGCTCCCTGCCATGTGGCAGCAGCCCTGCCTGAGCTGCTTGATGTTATAGCCGCGGTGGCTGTTGACACCCCCAGGCTTATGGTCAAGGGGGATTTTAACCTGTCATCAGTTGGCGAGACATCTGAGGTGGCTCGGAAGTTCATGGCTTCCATGACAGCTATGGACCTGACCCAGTTAATTTATGGCCCTACTCACATGGGGGTACACACACTGGACCTTGTTTTTGTCTCTGGACAGTGGTTGAGTGATCTCGAGATAAGGGATATAGTGATTGAACCCTTGTCATGGTCAGATCACTCCCTCCTTCACCTGGACCTTCGAACTGCCACACCCCGCCGCAGGGAGGCGGAACCAACCAGGTGGTTCCGCCCCAGGTGCCTGATGGATCCTGAGAGATTCCAGATGGAGCTTGGGCCATTTCCTGAGGTTCTAGCACACGACTCGGCTGAGGACTTAGTGGCCGCCTGGGATAGGGCGGCGGCTGATGCTTTAGACCGAGTCGTGCCTTTGCGGCCTCTGACCCGGCGCCGGTCTCACCTGGCTCCTTGGTATACTGAGGAGCTGAGGGAGATGAAGCGCCGGAAAAGATGCCTAGAGAGCAGTTGGAGGGCTAGTCGTTCTGAATCCGACCGAACACTGGTAAGATCTCATATTAAGAATTACCTAGTGGCGATAAGAGTAGAGAAGAGTAACTACTTTTCTACTCTTATTGCGTCATCAGAAAATCGCCCAGCCGCCCTGTTTAGGGTGACCCGCTCTCTGCTCCATCAAGAGACGCGGGAAGACCCCTTGGAGGGTAGAGCTGAGGATTTTGTACAATATCTGTATGACAAAATTGCTCAGATTCGTGAACAGCTAGACTCTGACTGGATTGATCCAGAAGAGATGACAGGGGCAGGTCCTGAGAATATTATTTGGGAAGAGTTTGATCCTGTGACTCCCGAAAGCGTGGACAGGATACTGAACAGACTAAATGCGACCACATGTTTATTGGACCCGTGTCCATCTTGGTTGGTACTGGCCTCCCAGGAGGTGACGCGAGGCTGGCTCCAGGAGATTATAAATGCTTCTTTGAGTGGGGGTGTCTTTCCCACCGTCTTGAAAGAGGCGGTGGTGAGGCCCCTCCTCAAGAAGCCCTCCCTGGATCCAGCTGTATTAGCAAATTATCGTCCTGTCTCCAACCTTCGCTTTGTTGCAAAGGTTGTTGAGAGTGTGGTTGCACAACAACTGCCTCAGTACCTGGATGAATTGAATTATCTAGATCTGTTCCAGGATCTAGATTCAGGATTCAGGGATTCAGGCCCGGGTACAGCACAGAGACAGCATTGGTCGCATTGGTTGATGATCTCTGGAGGGCTCGGGACAGGGGTTGCTCCTCTGTCCTGGTCCTACTAGACCTCTCAGCGGCTTTTGATACCATCGATCATGATATCATGCTGCACCGGTTGGAAAGGTTGGGGGTGGGGGGCACTGTTCTACAGTGGTTCTCCTCCTTTCTCTCTGATCGGTCGCAGTCTGTGTTGACAGGGGGGCAGAGGTCGACCCCGAGGCCCCTTATATGTGGGGTGCCACAAGGATCAGTCCTCTCGCCCCTTCTATTCAACATTTATGTGAAGCCGCTGTGTGAGATCATCCGTGGTTTTGGGGTGAAGTACCATCCTCCTGGACTCACGGCTGTCTTTTGAAGAGCATATGACGGCCGTAGCCAGGAGGACTTTTTATCAGGTTTGCCTGATTTGCCAGTTGCATCCCTTTCTGGATCGGGACTCGTTACACACGGTCACTCACGCCCTTGTCACCTCACGCCTGGATTATTGTAATGCTCTCTACATGGGGCTCCCCTTGAGAAGCACCCGAAGGCTCCAACTGGTCCAGAATGCGGCCGCGCGGGTGGTAATGGGAGCAATGTGGCGCTCTCATGTAACCCCCCTCCTGCGCGAGCTGCACTGGCTCCCAGTGGTCTTCCGGGTGCGCTTCAAGGTTTTGGTTACTATCTTTAGAGCGCTCCATGGCTTAGGACCAGGGTACTTACGAGACCGCCTCCTGCCACCAATAGCCTCTCACCGACCAGTTCGCTCCCATAGAGAGGGACTCCTCAGGGTGCCGTCGGCCAAACAATGTCGACTGACGGCCCCCAGGGGGAGAGCCTTTTCTGTGGGGGCACCTACCATCTGGAACGGGCTTCCCCCGGAGTTACGAAACATCCAAGACTTACGCATATTCCGCCGTGCCCTGAAAACGTTTCTATTCCAACAAGCTGGTCTGGCCTAACTCTCTCTTTTTAATTTGGCTTTTAAACTGGCTTTTAAATCGGGTTTTAGACCTCTTTAGATAAATTTGGATGTTCTTAATCTTTGAGCCTAAATTACTTAATCTGTTTCTTAATAGTTTTTAACTTCTATATGTATTTGTATTTATTATGGCTGTTCACCGCCCTGAGTCCTTCGGGAGTAGGGCGGTATACAAATATGAAAAATAAATAAAAATAAATAAATAAATAAATTGCTGAGTACTTAGTAATTACCCTTTCCTAAGTGATTTGCCAGGAAGGCTTTCATTAACCTTTTCTAAGTTGAAACAGTTTCTACTCATGTTTATTAGTAGAGAAGTCCTTCAGGCATGAATCCTTTTGTGGACAAGCACAGATAGTCTTGGAAAAAAAGAAGCATAGCAAATATTTATGAAAAAAAATACAAACAACCCAATTACAATTTTGCATGTTTAAGGGCTATAAAATGCTAGCATGTTTTTGCATATGGGTGAGGGTCACTGACAATGGAGGAAGGAATTAAAGAAGGGCACTGCTGGCTGAAAGAATTGTTTGATCAATGACAATTTGTGGCAGGTTCCCATTTTTTATGCTTGATTCTGCCATTTCCCACACTTAAAATTCTTTTCTTTTCTTCATAACATTTGTGATCTACAATTTTTCATCATTGTATTTTAGAGCCTGTTTCATTTTTGTGAAAATATTTTCATAATATAGAGATGTATCTTTAGAAGTAACAGCATCCTGAATAATTATGCTACCAGAATCAATGTTAATTCAGAATTTAGTATCTCTATATATTTTGGCCCCACAAAACATATTTCAATTAATTGAACAATTGAACCCTTACAACAGATTGTATGGAAAGTTCTAAAGAATCTTGACGTAAAATGTATTTTTAATGAACTGGAGTAATGTCTGGCTTGTACTACCTGAAATAGGATGTTAATTGAATTAGCTGTAGTTATTTTTGATATATATGGCTTCATTATCTGACTTGGGCAATTTTGACTGTTGAGAACCAGACCAATATATTTTGAGTGCCTGGCCCTCACTGACAAAATGCTGAATTCGTTTTGTCAGTTAGTTGTCCTTCCTACTGTCATTGCTAGTTTATGAACATGTAGGCAGAGTTGACCATTCTCCCCAAGTTTTGCTATAAGTTTATCCCTGACATTTCTTCTTTTGAAGAAATGTTCTTTTGAAGAACTGTTCTACATTAAATGATTTGTAGATTGTTGCTTTTGCAACTCTCTGCTAGAAAAATAAATGCATATCTTCCTGGTTTTTGCATTATCTTGTCTAATTTGATGTTTCTAATAGAAGGGTCACTAATTTTTTAAAAAAGACTGAGTGGGCTCCATTCAAATGAAATGAAAACGTTAAGTATCACAAAAAAGCAAGATGCAAAGTAATCCACAATAATTTCTTTCAAGTAGCAACCTTGAAGTCAAATTCCAAGAGCTTGTAGAAAATTCAAATCACTTAAATGTGACCTTTAAAGTAAAGGAGGAGGATAGTTGTGAAAGAAAGCACTGAATTTATAATTGCCAAAGCATACAATGCAGGTGACCTTGTACAAATGTCTTTGCATTATCGCATGTACATTTGAACAGATGAGATACTTTGGAATAACAAAAGCACCTGAAAAATGCAAGAGTAAACAAGCTTTCCAAATTTTGCCCTTGAACTTTTGTTTTCAAAGTTTAATAGAAAAACTCCACTTTTCTATTATTATTTTTTTTGCTGGGAACATTCATGTCCTTTCACAGTGAGCAACATTTAAATAACAAAATTCCAGACTTCATGACATAAAATGAGTGTGTTCCATAAAACAGTCTTACCTTTGAGAGCGAGATGGACAGTATCTATATTCAACTGGTACCCCCATTAGCAACATTTCAGAGCAGGTGAAGACCTTTCTATTTTCCTAGGCTTTTAATTTTTTAATTGCCTTTTAATTGTTTCTTAACTGAATTTTAACAGTTTTGAATCACCACTTGGCTTCTGTCTGGTTTGTATGATGTCTTTGCTTCAAATTTCATGTTCTTATTATTGCATATGTTTGAACTTCATTTGTATTTTTTTACCATAAACTGTCCTGAAAGCTTCAGCTATCAGGCAGTTAAACATTAAAATATATACATATATACATAAAGACATACCTAAGGGTTTGTTTAGCCTTCTAGCCAGAATATATGGCCTGATTTTAGGACTTTCAGAGGAGGAAATAACTGATGGCCTTGTGTTCAAACTGTCCTCCAGCTGTCAGTCTTATTGTTTCTGCAGGCTTTCCTTCTGTACTTGATGCATCTTACTGGGCACTGAACCAAAATAATAGGATTCAATTGTGGAGAGGGGTACTTCATACCCATGGAAGTGACTTCAGGGGCTTCCAGAAATCTTGTCAGAAACTTCAGTTCAAACAGCTGTGTAAATTTGCCGCTTTGTTCCCCTTCATCTAATTTTTTAAACAATAGGCAGAAATCAACATGTTCAGCTTTTCCACAGTTTAGTGCTGGAGAAAATGCTTCTATAAATAGTAGTTAATCTCACAACTAATGTTAGTTTCCAAGGATGTGTACAAATGTGGTAGTGATCAGACACACCACTCTTATAAAAATAAGTCTTCCAAACAGCATATTATAAAAATGGAAGAGTACTATATAGAAAAGAGAAATGGGGCCATGGGGAAAAAATGACAAAATTTAAAATAATTACAATTTAAATATTTTTAAAGTTTTTAAAAATAATAATAATGAGGGCCCTTTTTGCTTAAGGGACAGGCAAAATGGCTTTCCTATCAATGGACTGACATAGTTTTCTGAAGCAGTAGAGAAGATGGACACCTGCTAACAGATTGCCAAGGACAATTCACCTGATGGATCACTGCACCATTCAAAACAATTCTAAACATTATCCCCTGTTTGATATGCTACAGTAACCTTTTTATTTTTATCAGATATCCAACCTCTGAATCATACTCAGTGACAAGAAAGAATAAGATGATACACTTACTAGAATAGACAGAGTTCTAGTGGTAAAACAGAATTGGGCTTCCTGCCCCTAACTCAACTGTGAAGACCAAGACTCTGAATTCCATAGCCTATAACAAAACTGACGGAGCTGTTTATTTCTGTAATGAATCAGAGGCAGAGAGACACAAGAATAAATGATTCTCTGGGGCATAGCATAATAATTGACAGTAACATGGTGCCTTATTTTGTCTGTCTCTGGAAATGAGGGCAGAGATATAATCTGTTTTTAATAATTTATCTCAGTGCAATATGACCACGGAGCAACTCTTCATGTTAATCCAACTTCAGACTCACCTTGCTTTCAGTCTCTTCAGAAACCTTGACTCTTTCTGGAAATGAAGAAGCTACCTGTCTTTCCCTGGCTGGCAGGAACTTTGTTCCTTTATCTTTGTAAGAATTTTGTTTAGTATAAGACTATGTGATGAGGTGAGGTGAGATTTTCTGCTATTGATTCTCAATATTGAACCAGTTGCTTTCTGATTTCAACTTGAGATCAAAACAATTGTAATGGATATGTCTAAAACGAAAAGTATTTTTTCTCTGATTACTGACACTTTCCCCGCCGCCCCTTCCTATTATTTTCCAACAAGTACTGGGTTTGCTTTTTTCAGATCAGCCGAGAGACAGTGACTGGCCCAAAGTCACCCATCCAGCTTTCATGCCTAAAATGGGTCTAGAATTCATAGTCTTCTTGTTCTAGCCAAGAAAGATTAGCAATTCCATTTCTATGAACTGTATTAGGTCTCAAGTTTATTTTACTATAGGTTAATTCAATAAATTCTACACCTGGATTTGCTGCATCTCTCTCCTTTACAATATTAATAGATGCAGAACCAGTATCTTGTTAAATACATGAGATATATTTTTACAGGGAAATTTTATTGGATTTGTTCACCCTCCCTAAATTCTTTATGTAATTTGGTTGAAGGTTTATCTAATACTCTTATTCAGGGGTGAAATGTAAAATTAGCTACTACCGGTTCTGTGGGCATGGCTTGGTTGGGGGGGTGGGTAATGTGACTGGGTAGGCGTGGCTAACTTTTTTAAAAAAACTTTTCAAAGCATTTTTCTGCAAATGCAAAAAAATGCTTTGAAAAGCCTCTGCTGATCACACAACACAGCTGGGATCGTCAGAGCCTTTTCAAAGCATTTTTTAAACCACCTCTTCCTCTGAAGAGGTTGCAGAAAAAAAATGCTTTAAAAGTCTTCTGATGATCCCAGCTGAGTTGCCTGATCAACAGAGAGGCTTTTCAAAGCATTTTGTTGAGCGTCAAGCAACCCTCGACACCAAGCCCTGGATGATACCCTGGATGAGGGGTGGAGGGGAACGGATATCACGGGTGATGGTGGTGGGGTTAGGACCCACAAATAGGAGTTATTGCTCACGGGTGACGGGTATAGCAGGGTCGCGTGGGGATGTTGTGGATCGGATGAGAAACGACCAAAGGATGACAGCAGCGCCGAAAGGAGAAGCAACGTCATATTCCCGCGACTAGGCTGTGGCAGTAGATACAAACCAGAACACCTTGCCGCTGGCTGTAATTGCAGAGGCACACCCAACCCGGAAGAAAAAAGCAACCCTAATAAAAGGGCGCTGGATAGCAGCCGCCCTCAGCATTGACTTTATTTGCCATAGCATTCCGGTGTCGTGTAGGAGCTGTTGCGTTGCGGATATTAAACCAGGAATGATACACCCGCTCTGGCTCTTGTGTATTCCCTGCGTTTCTGCACCCGCAGCCTAGCGGGGCCGAGACATTATTTTAAAAGCCTCTCAGACGATCCCAGCTGAGTTGTCTGATCGTCAGATTTTTTTTAAAAGCCTATCTGACGATCAGGCAACTCAGCTGGGATTGTCAGAGAGGCTTTTAAAAAATGCTTTGAAAAGTCTCTCTAATGATCAGGCAACTCAGCTGGGATCGTCAGAGAGACTTTTAAAGCATTTTTTTCTGCAACCTCTTCTGCGGAAGAGGTGGTTTAAAAAATGCTTTGAAAAGGCTCTGACAATCCCAGCTGTGTTGCCTGATCAGCAGAGGCTTTTCAAAGCATTTTTTAACCACCTCTTCAGCAGAAGAGGCTGCAGAAAAAAATGCTTTGAAAAGCCTCTGACTATCCCAGCTGAGCCACGCGATCATCTGAGGCTTTTTTTTTACTTTTAAAAGCATTTTGTTGGCGGAAGAAGTTGTAGAAAAAATGCTTTTAAGAGTAAAAAAAAAAAGCCTCTGATGATCGTGCGGCTCATCTGGGCATAGTGGGGGGGGGTTGCAGGGATTTTTGCTACCGGTTCTCCAAACCACCTGCCGCCATCGCTACCGGATCGTGTGATCTGGTCCAAACCGGGAGCATTTCACCTCTGCTCTTAGTATGTCAAAAGGTCAGAAATGCTGTTTGTGGCAAGCAGCATTCCTACAATGAGAATGGAAAAAAGGCTAGCAAACATATATCTTGTAGAAAAATGATTGTTCTCCAAAATATTATGCCTTTCCCTTCCTTGTGCTAGCAAAATTCCAGGTCATGGAGAATAAAGAAATAGCAAATTATCAAGGCCGATCTTTTTGGACAAGAGGCATAGCCAATGTATAAATATCCCCTCCTCATTTACATTATTGAGTGTTGGAACTTATTAGAACAATTACAGGTTTAGTGGCTGTCTTCAGGTGATATATTTGGACCTTCCTAAAATATTTTTGATAAATAAATTGTATCAATTTCTATTAACTTTTATTAAATTAACTGATAATTTTTATTCTTACCAGCAGAAAGACCTATATGATCTTTTAACTTATTAAGCATTGCTTTTGTTGTATATTATATGTTATATGCTATAAATATATTACAAATATGATACATAATGTATAATATATTAGAATAAGTCATAAGTATACCTACTCTATAGTACAACCATATCTAGCCTTTTCATGAATCCACCCATATTACTGATGATACCAGGTGGAACATTAGTGGGCATAAGGAATGCAATGGATTGCATTTTTCATGGAGTCATGGAACAGGGAGTAAGAATGTGAAGTTCCTGACAAGACTGGGGCAATATGTACCATACAGAGTAAATAAGCTGGGTATAAAGACAAGACTGAAATGAACTCAGACCCCTGAAATTTGAAATGATTCTTAGAGCATCTGCATCACAGCCCACTCTAACGCAGCCTGATCACCAGTGGCAGCAGTGGGAGGCTCCGCCCACTTATCAGAAGTCTCTGCGCATGCACATCTGCACATGCGCAGAAACATTGCATGCAAGCGCCCACAAGCAAGCCGGTAGCGATGGGATTTGAATCCCACTACTGCTGATCACCTGTATTGACAGTGTGAGTATTGTGTGAATGTGTAGCCTAGTTGGGCAACAATACTTACAGCAACTTGAGTAGCCTTGTTGGGCATAGTTTTTTAAATAAAATCTATTCCAGACGATTGACTACATGTGTTATTCTTCCCACCCCAAGCAATGTGAAAAAATTGCAATGTTTACATACAATTAGCTTGATGAGTCATGTTTTCAAAATATTTTTTCAAATAATGCACAACAGAATATATTAGAAATGTGAAGCTGTTTTGATGTAAGTCAGTTTGGATCCAGGAATGCATTATAAAAATTGAATAACAGAACCCAATTACACAACATAACATAACCCAATAACATAGCACAATATCACAACATAACATAACATGCTCTTTTTAGTGTACACTTCCTAATTGAATGTTGCTAAGATGTAAACATGGATGTCAGGGCAAGCTGAACCTCCCTGGGGTTGTTATTCTAGAAAGCAGAAGCAACTGCAGAATCCTACTTCCTACCTTCCATCATCCATAATTGTATAAATTGCCCATTTATTCCCATTCTTCGTTGTTGTTTTGTTATTCACTCAAATGTCAATTTCAGAAGAATCTTCCCTGCAGTCCAATAACTACTCAGTTTATTCAAGAATCTTTGATGAGGAACTGCATATAAAGCTTTTTGAAAGTTCAAGTACAGTGACATTTCCATCCAAATATTTTGGACATTTTCAAAGCATGGAAGCAGGTTAATGAAACAAGATCAACCCATTCTTTCGCTAATCTATTTCTCCCCCAGCAAAGTGTGTACCTCTCCATGCTTCAAATTTTTATCTCTTATTATTTGCCAGTTTGTCCAAAACAGTTTTTAAACTGGCCAGTAGTTTCCTGTTTAAAAATTAAAAGGTTCCAGACAAACTATTGTCTGTGCACACCCCACAATCACTCTCTGCCCCTTTAACTGATATTTATTAATCTCTGCATGCCATTTCCTAATGAGGAACCAAATTAATTTTTACTTTCACTTAAAAATTAAGATCTTTCAAAAAGTTTTATTTTATTTATTAGACTTTTAAGATTGCTAGCCACTGAATTTAATTGATAGTTTAATGAGATCTTACTTCTATCTTCACAACTGAAGGTAACTTTGATTAAACTATACACCTCTTTTGCAAGAACATGATGTAGAGGCTTTACATTTACTATATGAAAAAATGATCTTCAAGACTATATACACCCATCAGGGACACCAAGGCCCAATGATTACCCAGCTGCTCAGCTAAAGCAAACAGACATTCATATCAGGCAGCAGTTGTTTAAGAAAAGGCTGGACTTGGCTTAAGAAAAAGATGGAGTAGATGGATGTAGTTCTCACTTTGGGGAGGCATGATGTTCCAGAGGGCAAGAGCAATTGCAGAAGACTCTTCTCCTGCCAGCCAGAATTCTTTGATTGACATTATTTATTTAGTTATTTTTGATTTATTCAGTCCATCCTCTTAATTTCCTTCCTTTTTCTATGAGTAGTAATACTACTTTCATGATAAGATTTCAGTTATTATAAAGTTTCAGTAAAAGAAATTTGCAAGTTTGAAAACACCTCCCACCTTCCTTGTCTTCATTTTCCAGCCAATTAGGGAAGGTCGCTCCTGAAACACTTTCTCCACTCCCATCCAGTGGTGAGTTCCTCCTGGTTCCACCCGATTCCACTGAGCAGTGATGATATGATGTCACCGAACCGGTTCTGCCCCCATCCCCGGTGCCTGCAAAAATAAATGGGTAGACCAGTGCCTGCAAAAATACATGAGTAGACCAGTGCCTGCAAAAATAAATAGGTAGACCAGTGCCTGCAAAAATACATGAGTAGCCCAGTGCCTGCAAAAATAAATGGGTAGACCAGTGCCTGCAAAAATAAATGAGTAGACCAGTGCCTGCAAAAAATAAATGGGTAGACCGGTACAGCTCTGCAAGCAGTTAAAAGCCTGGTAGACCAGTACCTCTGTTAAATCCTAAAGAATTGTCACATGACCATCAAACCACACCCACAAAATAAGCCACGCCCACAGAACCAGTAGTAAAAAAAGTTTAGAACCCACCTCTCCTCCCATCCCTCCTTTGGACTCATTTCTCTTATCAGATCAATGACAATGGAGAATGATTGCAATCAAACCTTAATCATGCATCCATTCATGACAATAGGGTCATTACAAGATAATTTACTCATGGAATACTTGTTTAAAACACAAACTGTGTTTATGATCAGCAACATGAATCAGCTTTGAGACCAGTTAGAACAGACCAGTTAGAACAGTTCCAGGTTGCCAGGAACTCTTGAACTATACCAGGCAGGCCAAGACCGAAGTAGATGTTGAAATTAACTGAGGGGATTCCAGCATCAACTCTGACATTATGTTTTCTACTTTCTATTAACATACTGTAGTTTTATAGATTTTTTTTTCATTTTCTAGTCCAATTTCTCAATCGTTAGGATTCATGAATAGTGTTCATATTACCTACTCAGTGTGCTGTACACTATGTCTAAAGTTATAAAGGACAATCAGCCCACAACCCCAAAATGTTAACATTACCACCCCCAAAAAAAAAAATTCATACAAAAGAGTATACAACCTGCCAGTCTAGAAGGCAATTAAGCTTTATTTGCTTTTCCTAGCAACACTCCTGCATGGAAATATATATATATATATCTGTGGTTTCAGATAGATAGATAGATAGATAGATAGATAGATAGATAGATAGATAGATAGATATCTGTGGTTTCATTTGTTTTATTCTTCCAAACTCAGCATGTTTAGGAAGAAACCTCTACACCTGGAAATTGAAGAATAATTAGAATAAGAATATAAAATAAGAATACCATCTTCATTTAATAAACCATGAAGCCACAGAAGAAAATGTTCCAGTTATAGTATACTTTGCAAAACATCTTATTTAATTTTTATTGAATGTCTAACACTAAAGTAATAAAGATGTTTTTATCAGATTGTGTGTGTGTGTGTACATATATAAATACATACCTGTCTCATATTAAGATGCATACAAAGCATATACATTATTACTGAGTTGGAAAAATGCAGACTTACAGTATTTATATTTGCATTCTCTAGTACTCTGAATTTGTTTTCACATTTAAATCCAAAGTGCTTCAGAGAAAATTATTGTTTCAAGATCTGTATCTTGAATATCTATATCTAATGTTACA
Organism: Arizona elegans; assembly: GCA_022577455.1. Lineage (NCBI taxonomy): Eukaryota > Metazoa > Chordata > Lepidosauria > Squamata > Colubridae > Arizona > Arizona elegans. The sequence continues at coordinate 31,887,297 of JAKOOJ010000006.1, read as the reverse complement.
TTCCCCAACTACTGCCTTCCATGTGGTTAAACTCGATTCTTATAAAACTCAGCATGACCAATGTATCTGAAGCAGGGTGGAAGAAGCAGAAATAGGTTGAAAACCTAGGTCCGTGATGGCGAACCTATGCTACACGTGCCACAGGGGGCACATGTAGCCATATCAGTGGGCACACAAGCTTAGATCCAGTGCACATGCGTGCGCCAGCCAGCTGATTTTCAGGCCTTCTGGGCCCACTAGAAGTAGGGAAACAGGCTGTTTCCTGCCTCCGGAGGGCCTGGGGTGGTGGTGGGGAAGGCCTGTTTTTTTCTCTCACCTGGCTCCAGAGCCTCTCTAGGAGTCTGAGGAGGGCAAAAACGGCCTTCCCCACCCTCCCTGAAGTCCTCCGGATGCCAGAAACGGCCCATTTGCCAACTTCCAGTGGGACCAGAAGTTGGCAAACAGGCCAATTTTGGCCTATAAGGGGGGTGGAGAAGGCCGTTTTTGCCCTCCCCAGACTCCTAGAAAGGCTCTGGAGCCAGGTGAGAGAAAAAAAATGGGCCTACCGGGCCATTGCTTGCCAGGAGCAGAGGGAGCAGGGGGCGGTTGCACGCACATGCACGGGGCGCATAGAATTATGGGTGTGGGCACACATGCGCATGACTCCCCCGCCACCCCTCCTGGCACACAATGGCAAAAAGGTTAGCCATCACTGACCTAGGTTCAATATCTGGTATCTCCAGGTATAGGCTGAAACGTCAAAGAGCCATGACCAAATAGAGGCAATACTGAACTAGAAATTTGCTACTTATGTTTCTTCCTAAAAAAATAAAACAGATTAAACTTTTGAGGGAACATCAAAAGTTCAGTGATAGAATATCAACTTTACATGCAGGTCCTTCAGTTTTAGGAATCTCCTAATAGAACATGGAAAGTACCACCACACCTCTCCATTATCATTAGCAGACAATTCTGGTTTCTTCTTACCTATGGAAACAAAGAGACAGGTAATAAGGAAAAAGTAGTAATTTGAGCCTCTGTGAAAACAATGTTTGTAGCATTTTATTTATTGGTATGAAGAAAAACAGTTATAAATAATGAAGAGTCTAGCATTTTCTTTGGTTGTGCTGAATTGCTAAAAACATCAAATCAGATTATGTCAATGGTACTGAGAAACTGCAACTGTAATAGCAGAAGTTAGTATATTTGGTCTTTTTATTAGTGGAAAAAAAGTATTACTTAAGGCTTTATTTGCTGCTACTAATGGGCTACATTTTATTAACAAACGTAATGACTAAAGGCTAATCCTGATTTGAAATGATTGATGGTGAAATACACAGACTCTGTCCAATTAAATAATTCACAACTGTTTGGTTATGCAATTATTTTATCCCTTTTTTTATTTGAGATAAAACTATCAGATAAATTATTGGGACCTTTGAATTTGAACATTCCTTTCATGCAAATTATGTAATATTTGTGCAAAATGGCTTAACTGAATCTACCCGACAGAATCTCTCATTTGTTTATGCTTTTCCTGATAAATGACTTGTAGCCTGCCAGGAGGAAAAAGCATCTTACTTTTTTTAATATATACTATTTTCTTTTCTTTCTCTGTTGTACTCATTACTGTGATCAAGTCACTCAGAGTTGTTTCAGGTTATTATATGTCCGGGTTATTCTTAAAGAAGAGCTCTGAAGCGTCTGTGTTCAGAACTTTATCCATATTCACTGAATAGAAAATTCCAACATATCCAGGGGGCTTATTCCTAGTCTATATGTATAGACTTAAAATTTAAAGCTTCATGAACTTTAAATAGCTCTAGCTTCTTTTCAGTAATTAACTTACATTTGAGTCTTGCATATTTCTATGTGAATAATGACATTTTAAAAGTCCTATAATATCCTTCATCATACTTCATGTAAGGAAATAAGTATGAATTTTCAAGCAAATTGCCATTAAAAGGAATAGCTAAGAAATGTTAATGTCTTGAGAAAGTAATTAGCTTTATAATTGTCTATATTTTATCCTATATTAATATCTGCCAAATAATATCAGTAATCATATGCAATGAAAAAAATCTGGAGTTTGATGATAGAATATAACAGGGAAGGAAGGGAGGGAGGAAGGAAGGGAGGGAGGAAGGAAGGGAGGGAGGGAGGGAGGAAGGACCTGAAATACAAAATTTGCAATATTTTCTGTAATAAACATATTTCAATAAATTAATCAAATTTGCACATCTTATTAATCATATATGAATATCATGCAGTATAGTATATTTATTCACACTTGATCTGCCAGTGAGAGCAGATAAACAAATAATGAGCTCTCTCTGTATGTGTTTATTATGATATCCACAGTAAGGACATCTAACTGTCTCCTTCCTGAACATCCTAGAATCGAAACCTATGCTATTGCCAGTTTCGGATTCATGGCTTATTTTTAGAAATTAGTCAGGGTCTTGGTAAACATACTATGGAAAGAGCTTTTGTGATTGTTTTGCAGGTCTTGCTGGTAGGAGAAGTCACATGGGAATAAATGAACAATACAAGCTGCCTCATAGTTGCAGATGGAATATTCTCATCCTTTCTCTGCAGGATGGGGCTGGAATTTTCCTTCTCTTCTTTAGCATATTTGCACTATATTCATATACATCTTATTTCTGATTGTTTTCCTTAACCCATAATTATAATATTTATAGGATAAACGTCCTTGATAATTCTGAAAATAAGTGTATCTCAATGATACACTTATAGTATTTTCTCTTCTCCTTCTGATATAAAAGAAGCTGCTTTCTACTCCAGGGTCATTTACTAAATACCTCTCTTATTTTATATTACAATAATTCCTCTTGCCAAGCCTTGAATTTTTTCCCCCCTACTTCTAGACCAGTTGGGCTGTTTGCAAAACATTCATATTCTCTCACTGTGACGCTAACTATAAGAAAATAAAATATGAAATAAATGAAGTTGTGGCATATGCTTATTGCCATGTATTAACCATAACAATATTTCTATTTTTTCCAACATTTTTTTTAAAAAAAGAAGGCTACAATTTATGAAAAGTTCATTACATTTGAGCAGTACCATGATGGAGCACTAATTATTCAGATTGCCATAAAATGCTATTTCATTCCTAAATATTATTATAAAAAGAAGTTAAGACCATTATAGAACCGTTGTAACAGCTACAGAACTGTTACAGAACCAACCGAAATCGATCTAAACCATGAGAGAGAAACTACATTTAATCCCACACTTTCAAATAATGAAGGGTTCAAAATTAGATGATGCTACTTTTTTGTGGCAGTATCAATACTTTGGAATAACCCCCAAATTGTTCCAACACACACACACACAAAAAAAAACCCTGCTAAATACCTAGGTTAAATTATAATCCCTCAATATAGGAAAGCATTCTTCATGGCTCATTAAAATTGTTTAAATTAATTATTTTTTTAAAAAAAAATTGAATTGGTGAGTACTCTACCATTTGCCATTATGTATTGGATAACACTGTTTAAAATTTTAATAGCTGTTTTTAAACATTAGTACGAATGTTCAGAACAAGTATTTTACCCTTAAGAAGAAATGTGCTTAAAATGTAGGGTTGCAATATTTTAAATGTTAATCAGATTGATCCCATTTGAAATAGAAAAATGTAATTTATAAAAAAAAATAAAGATATAAATTGTATGCCACTCAGTCACTTTCTGTGAAATGGAGGCCAACTTATTTAAATTGAGATGATAGATGGAGGATGGTGGGATAGGTAGGTAGTAGGTACTGTAGGTAGATAGATAAATATAATTAGTTGAATTTTTGCCAATTGATGAAGGACTATTTAAACACATTACGTTTTATTATATTATCCATTTTATGCTTACTCAGTCAGTCAACAACTGCTAATCCAATTAGGTAGACCAAAAAATCAATTCCAAAGCAAGGTTAGAACTTTATTCATTGAGATTGGTTATACCAGAATCTTGCAAGTATGATTTTTCTGTATTTCCTGCTCCACTTTTATATTTCAGTGAATCAGGGAGACATTTGCCTAAGTGCTTTTGAATGTAATCTTGTTTCTCAGAACTTAAAAAAAAATGTTTGTTTCCTTTGCCTAGATAATGGTATTACATATTTCTGTCAAGGTCAACTTGCTTACATTCTACATAACCCCACATTTAAGCAAATTTCCTGGAAATTCAAATTAATTTTACTTACAGTTTTTATTTTCAGATATTCATGATCATAATCCTAATGAAGCTAAATTCTGTTAAAAGTGTGTGAAATTTACAGATCACTAATTTATATGTCCAGATGATTTTACAAATTACTCTTTTTATACTACTGAGTGTCAAGATTGAACACTTTGCTTCTTTCAAATCTAATGCTTTTCAACTTGACAATGAACTGGGGGGAGGGAAAGGGGAAATAGAATGCTGAAAATGTGTGCATGGACTGTGAGAGCTTGGCAACCATCAAGGTCACCACTGCAGGTCCTTGAGAAAGAGATGGATTGTTCCCTTAACAAAAGGACATTTCATATTTAGACAATATGATCACCCAGGGGTGGGGGAAAAGGGAAGTTATTGTTTAACTAAGCAAGCATTTGCGCAGGAAAACCAGAGCTGGTTTTTATTCTTCAGTACCAAAATGGTGCATCCAATAAAGTTTTACTTTTGAGAATTCAAAGCTCCTGAGAGTGTTTCCTTATTTTGGTCTATGGAGATTGTCAGTCATCCAGGTCATGATTGTCCCAAAGGTGCTTTTTTCAAGAGGCAACTGGATTTTCTAGTTACTTTCCTTTCTGGACTTTCCTTATTTTGGGTTCACTAGTCGGACAGTTGACACTGCATTTTATTACTTACTGGTCTTTTATTGTAATAAAGATGTTTGATATTTGATTTGAAGCAAATTTAAAAATAGCATTGAAGAAAGTTCTACAACCTAATTATAAGGTAGAAAAGTAGAAGAATCTTCTACAAGAAGAAAGGTTTGCAGAAGCTGCAAAATACGTTCCAACATATTACTCAAAACTGACCCTTTTTTTCCAATGGGCAGAAAGTTAGAGGGAAGTTATACAGACCATCAATGCAAGTATTTTGATCCACTTTGGAGTTATTTGTGACGCTAAGAGAGCAGGTTCTGGAAAAGCAGTTTTATAACTAAAGCTCTAAGTTCAGCAGAACCTGTACAGGTTTTCATGAAGCATTCTAATTTGATGCGCCAGAGTTATATTCATCCCCTAAAAGCTTTTAGTGTAATAAAGAAGGCCACGCTGCCATGGCTTAAACTGTTCTTTTTCTCTGCCTTAAAAATATCAAGGTTGAAGGGTTTATTTCTTTCTTGGTGATGTGCCAGCTGCAGTGGTTGAACTGTACATGCCTAGGACTTCACGTAGGATTCTTCCTTCTGATCAGAATTTGCAAGGGGCAGGTTTGAGGGAGGAATGAGATTCACAGGGGAAAGAAGAACAGGGGAGTGGATCAGGGATGTATGAGGGACAGACTCTAGCAATAGGGGGGAAAGTCTGCAAGTTGCTGATGAAGGAAAGGGATGACACTTAGAGAAGGATGGCTTGAAAAGGAAATCTTTTTATCCACCTTTTGAAGAAAGGGCTTGGATAGTAGAGAAGCTACAAGGTCTAGAGAAGTGATTAACCAAGCCTACTGATTAAGTTTAGTGTGTGAGAGAGGAAGCATTTCAAGGAAGCTTCCTAGATAAATGTATGTAGAATTTCTTAAGTTAGGCGTCTAAGAAATCACATGTGTGCACACACATAAACATTACATCTGAATGCTAATATCATAAACCGACCTTTATATTAATTATTATGATCCAATAATAATATATAGTTTAATTAGAATCCCAGCTTCGTGTGTTATCTATTTCTCATCCTCTGACAAGGCCCCAGAAGTCCTCCAAATGTTGCTGCCAAAGTGTAACAGTCACAAAAGATAAGTTTTTTACACTAAATCAGAAATTTTAATTTAACAGAAGCAGAAAATAATTACCTTCAGCAGGACATTTTAACCAGGGGTGAAATCTAAAAACTTTCCCTACCAGTTCTGTGGGCATGGCTTAATTGGTGGATGTGGCTTGGTGGTCAGGTGACCCGGTGGGCGTGGCCAATAATAATAAATGATAAAAATAATAAACAAAGTACACAAAACAATAAGAGGTACCAAAAACCAACTTTCACACTTTACACACACACAACACAACACAACTGACTCACACACAATGTAATAGCAGCTATACTTGACCCAAAATGGCCCCTGCAACAAGCAGGAACTATTTTTTTAAAGCTCCCTCCCCCCCCAAAAAAAACCCCCAGTTATCCAATTGAAGGCACAAGGCAGGCAGATTGAGTTGCTCACCGATTGGATTGATTGGAAGCAGGCAGATTCAGTTGCTAGCTGATACAATGGATTGCAGCAGCCGAAGCAAGGCAGGAAAAGCAAGCAAGCTTGAAAGAAGCAGCAAACGGCCAAGCAGGCAAGTGGGCGACCGGGTGATTGGGTGGGCATGGGTGGGTGGGCAGGGATTTTTGCTACCGGTTCTCCGAACTTCCCACCTCCATCGCTAACAGATCAGCCGATCCAGTCCGAATCGGGAGCATTTCACCCCTGATTTTAACTCTATTTAATTATATTTAAACAGACATCACAGCCTGTGGAAATGTTGGGTAGCAGCTGTAAGCAGGATCCCAAGAAAGGCCTTTCATTATTATGCCTCACTAGGACATAATACCTGGGAAACCATGGTTGCCAATTTTTTTTCAAAACAAGTTTTTTTTTATTTTATATTGTTTATACATCTCAATGCATGAATGGTGTGATACCTAGGTATCATACATCTCAATAAAAATAAACATAATATTATTACTCCTAGTTATTACATTTCATGTTCATTGTTTCATATTATTTACACATATCTTTTACTATCGCTCTTCAGTTCTAAACCTTCTTTTTGTTCTTTCACATATCTTAACATTGTGTGTGTGTGTGTGTGTGTGTGTGCATGTGTGTGTTGTTTTTGAGGAACCGAAAGCATCGCGGCGAGACTGGCTGGAAAATAGCGGGCTCCAACAAGCCTCATGAAAATCCAGCCAGACAAACTGCTGTCGGTGGGCGGGGGGGGTCTTCGGACTGGATCTGTCTTGTAGGGATGGTGAAGAAAGAGAGGTACCTCGGATGACCAAGAGGAACAGTCAAGTTCGGGGGTGGCAGCCATTGTGGGCAACCGGAATAAGATTTGTGCAGGAGTGGTGTTTTGGATGGAATATTTGGTACCGGGTAAGTGATTGGCCAACTCACAGGTAAAAAAGAAACATTTTAAAAGTCTTAAAAGGTGTCTCAGCAAGGAAATAGCAGCTACTTGGCATTGCAGAATTTCAGTGGAGGGAGAAGAACAAAGAGGAAGTTAAAGCTCTAAAGCCCAAAAAGGAAATTGGATATTTGGATTGGAAATTTGATTCGAAGACATTAAAATCCTTATAAGAAAGAAACCCGAGGGAAAATACTTTATAAAGAGGATTGGATATAAATCTAATAGTTTTGAACTCTAAAGGAAAAACAAAGAAAAGTTTAAAACAACAAAGCCCAGTAAAGGAATTTTTTAACTGGATTTAAAATAGGATTTAAAAAATTGGATTTGGGGAAACTAAAACTAAGAAGAGAAAGAAGAAATTTGGAAAGATTTGATAAGTGGATTTAATAAACAAATTGGCTATTTCGTTATTTTGCTGATTTGAAAATTGTGGGTTGGAGAGAGACATCTGCTGGTGGAAAAAAAGTACTACAACGAATAGTTTGAAAATCTGAAAAATAACTATAGTGACCTTGATTTACAAAAGCTATGAGAAATTTTAAGGAGGATTTGTTTTCACATATGCTGTTTGATCTCAACAATTAAAGGAGGTAGAATATAACAAAACTTTAAATTGGAATAACATTTTTATTGGACATCATTTGGACATACTTAAATACAAACCAGAATACCAAAATGTGTCAGGAACTAATTGAGATGATCAAAATGATGCACGTATCAGTTAAGCTTGATGAAAAACCAGGAACCTTGTCAGAGCATAATCAACAGGACAAAGAGACCATGAATGAGAAGCAAGAATTGAAGATTTGAATTGAAGAATTGAAGTATTGAAGATAAAGATATTGATGATAAAAAATTAAATGATTACATTGGGAGTAACAGTGATAAAAAGAAAAGGATTATGAGGAAATACTTTTTGAAAAAGAAGCAGACAAAAAGAAGAAAAGAAAAGGGGGAAAAGTTAGATAAAAATGTGAGCTCCAATGATTACACTGGGATTAACAGTGACAAATATAGAGAGGACAGGAAGAAATATATTTTTAAAAAGGAGCAAGGGAGAAAAGGAAAGGAGAAGGGATTAGGCACGAAAAAGCTAAACAATAACATTGGGATCAACAGCGGGGAAATAAGAATGGTGAGAGGGGATCATTTTTTAAAAAAAGAAACAATCAAAGGAAAGAGGAAATGGGAATAGATCAGATGAAAATTTGGGGCAAAGTAGGCAAATAATAGATCTAAAAACTAAAGAAAGGATTCAGGAGAAAAGATATAACAACTATAAAAAGAAAAAGAAGAAAAAGAAGAAGGTAAGAGAATGGGATAAAGGGAGAAAAACCTTAAGAAATGGATTTCTGGAGGGACCAAGAGAAAATGATTAAAAGAAGAAAAACAATGAAAAGGAGGAAGGGAAATATGGTATATACTTATAGATCTAAGTGAATTGTATTAATATTAGTAATTATGATTATAGCAATTGAAAAGGAGGATATACAGTATACTGTGTAATGTAAAATGAATGGTAGAAGAAGAAGTTATAATTTGATTTAATTATGAAAATAATTGAAATTGAGACAAAGACAATTGATATTGTTTATCAAGAGGGGAAGCTAAATGAAAATGATGATATAAATTGTGAAATGTAAAATGAATGGTAGAGAAACTATGAAGTGATGAGTTGATTTAATTATGAAAATAATTGAAATTGAGAGATAAATTGGATGAAATAAGACAATTTATTTTTTATGTATTTAGAAGAAGTTAAGACAAGATATGGAGGAAAAATTGGTGATATTCTAATGAAATAAGATATCGGATAGAGTTCATTTTTATTAAGAAGAAATGAAGATAAAGCCTATAACAGAAAAAGGTGATATAAAAAATAAATATGATAATATAGATTGTTTATGGTAAAATGGTAAAATGAATGACAGAGAAAATATGAAATGACAAACTGGTCCATTTAAGAAAATAATTGAAATTAAGAGATAAACCTGAAATATTATGTTATAACAAGAAATTAGAAATTAAGGATGGAAGTGATAGTGTTTAAGTTAAAGGGTTGCAATATGAAAATGGAATAAGAAAAAATAAATTGTTAACAGTTAAAAAATGGGATGGGAATTTTGAGAAATATATGTGACAAATGGAGAAATAAAATAAAGAAATGAAATAAGGTTAAGGGATTAGGAGGTGTAGGGTGGATGGTAATATTGTTTATGCATTAAGAAGAGATCTAAAACAAAATAAAAAAGTAGAGAAAAAGAATATTATGGCAGGAATTGAAATATAAATTGTATTTGGGGAAAAGTTAAGAAAGATTGGAAATATAAAATATTATAATTATATTATAAATTGTACAAGATTGGACTCGGTCAATATTCAGAAAATATTTATTGTTGGGCTTCCGGTTTCCTTGTCTTCGGCGGCGACGGTGCCTTTTTAAGCACCGCCAGCCCCGCCGCTCGTAGAGCCGCTTCTCGATTGTGAAGCGGCTTGAAAGCTTCAAAATCCTTAGGATTCTTGAAGAAGAGGCAGCAGGGTACAGGTCGAGCCCCTGCAACCCCCCCAGGGAATTGTTTCTGGGGAGGAAACAGGCGCGGCTCCCTTTCAACCTGCTGAGACTCCGGGCGGCGTGGGACGTCTCTGCTTCCGCAGAACAAGCCGGCTGCAGGAAACTTTTAAAGAGCAAGGAAACAACCCAAATAAACACCTGAAATCTACGTGAACCCTGAAATTTTGAACTGCAAGTATTAGCACTTTGCTGATCTTTTATATTGAAGTGAAAATTTCTGAATGAGTGAAAGTGACTGGAGAAAATATGGCGCTCAGCATTAGAGTAAATGAATCAGCGAGTGTGGATTGGTGAAGTCATCTTGCTTTGTTACAAAGTTAAAAAGTTGCTATAAAGTTGCTCCGGCTGTAACAGTAACAAGAGGAAAATCTCTCCCTTTTACTTGACTTTGCTGCATTATAGCTTTGCCCTGATTAAATCTGGGGGACCTTTTTAGAAGGCTTTGTGGAGGTGGCAGAAGAAGCGGACCCTCCCTCTTTAGAAAAGCTAGCTTACGTGGCAGGATGGCTTCAAAGAAGCAGGAAGGCAAAACAGGGGGGGGATCCCCCACACGCAAACAGGACACGCAGTCACAAGCTCAGAAAAAAGATTTTGATATGGGAGATTTAAAAGAATTTATTTCAAAAATCTTGGATGACAAATTTCAAAAAGCTCAACAGGAAATAGATGATAAAATAAATAAAATAGATGATAAAATTCAAAAGTCTCAACAGGAAATTATGCAGGAAATGCAGCAGAACCAAAAGAAGGTGACCAAAAAAATAACAGATGTGGCGTCTGGCCTGGCAGGATTTATTATGAAAGTTGAGTCAAAAGTGGATGAATTTAAATCAGAAGTTAATGCCAAGATGAAAAATAATGATCATAAATTTTTTGATGTTGATGATAAGATGCAGAGAGTTGAGAACGAGATTGTCATGATGCAATTCCGGGCAATGGAATTTGCTATATGGCTTCGAGGAATTAGAGAAGAGGAGAGACAAGATTTGAGACAGATTTGTGCTGAAGCCCTAGCTGTGATCTTAAAAATTAATCCTGATATGGTTTTCTGTAAAATAGACAAAATTTACAGAGTCAACTCTTGGGTGGCCAGACAAAGACAATTGCCTAGAGATGTGGTCATATATTTTACAGACAGAGCAATAAGAAATGATATCCTGCAAAAATCTTTTCTCACTTCTGTGCAAGTGGGCGGATCCAAGATCACAGTTTACAAGGAGCTTCCACCTAAGATGTTGAAATCCAGAAAAGATTTTGGCTTTTTTGTTAAAGAATTGCAGAATAATCAGATCCCATTTCGTTGGGACGCTCCAACTGGCATAATTTTGAGATATAAGGGAGAGAAACACCGTTTGAATACTGTGGAGAAGGCGGAGCAATTTTATACTGAGATTTTTAAAGAAAGAACACCATCCCCACGTACATCTACAGTTTTGGAGATTAAGGAGAGTGATAAGAAGCAACCTCAAGAACCGCAACAACAATCTAAGCAGGAACCAGAGGAGTTGAAGGGCGCTGAAGGAGGTTTTCTGGATGAGCCTCCAATCTTGGAGCCGGCTTGGGTGGCTGAAGTCAAGGACCAGCGTATAACCCGAGCAAAATCCAAGCAACTTAAAGAAAAGTTACAGCAGGAAAGACAAGAGGAAAAGGCTGGGGCCGTGGGGAATGTAGGACAGAAGATCTCGGATGAAATCCGAATATTCTGTTCTTTGCTCCAGAAAGAGAATAATGATGATTAAATGTTTATCTTGGAATGTGAATGGGTTGAATGCAACACAGAAAAGGAAGAAAGTATTTGCATATTTAAAACAACATAATAATGATATAATTTGCTTACAAGAAACGCATATTACAGCTCAAGATCAAAACTATTTGAAAAATTCCAAATTAGGAACACATTTTATATCTTCAACTAATCAAAAAAAGAATGGTGTGGTTATTTATGTAAATAAAAAATTAACAGCTAAACTTATAGAAGCTGATCAAGATGGCAGGTTTGTAGCAATTGAATTACTTTCTGCTAATAATCAAATTCTTTTGATAGGAATTTATGCTCCTAATCAACAACAGGACTATTTTTATAAAATGCTACATACTAAAATACTTCAATGGGATTATAGATCTATTTTAATTATGGGAGATTGGAATGGAGTAATTGACTCTAAATTAGACAAAAAGACTTTGGCGAAGTCAAGGATTAGATTACCACAGACCTTTTTTGATATGAAAGAAGACCTGGAATTAAAAGATATTTGGAGAATACATAACCCAAAAGAACTGGATTATACTTTCTTTTCTGACAGACATAGATCCTTCTCTAGGATTGATTTCATTTTGTTGTCAGATGATTTACTTGTTAGGACAAAAAGAACAAAGATTCTGCCAAGAACTTTGACTGATCATAGCCCAGTGTGGATAGAAATTGAGACATGCAAGACTGAGAGACGCTCTTGGAGATTAAATGAAAACTTGTTCAGATATGAAAAAAATATAATAGAACTTAAAAAGTATTTGAAAGAGTTTTTTGAAATGAATTTGAATAAAGGCATCCCAATGGAAATTGTGTGGGACGCAAGCAAAGCTTATATGAGAGGGGTGCTTATTCATATGAACTCTAAACATAGGTTGACTCGACAAAAGAAAAAACTTGAATTGGAAGCAGAAATAAAGAACAAAGAACAGTTACTTATTAAAAACCCAACAGATGAAAGAATACGTGGTGTCATAAAACTTTTGAAAGATCAATTCCAAATGCTTATAGCGGAACAAGTTGCAACAAATTTACAATATGCGAAGCATAATACATTCTGCAATGCCAATAAACCGGGCAGGTGGTTGGCCTACACATTAAGGAAGAAACAGAGCATACGGACTATTGATAGTATTGATATTGGAGGGAAAGAAGTTTTTCAACAGAAATTAATAAAAGAAACCTTTCTTGAATATTACACTAAACTATATGCCAGAGAGGAGGTGCAGAATGGACTTATAGAAAAATATTTAGACAACAAAAGAGTTACAAAAATCACTGAGCAACAAAAGGAAAGAATGAATTATCCTATAACAGAGGAGGAGATAATAGCAGCAATAAAACAATTAAAAACAGCTAAAGCTCCTGGAACGGATGGTCTGACTGCAGTGTATTATAAAACTTTGCAGGCAGAAATGGTGGAACAACTTAGAGATTTATTTTGTAATATACAACAAGGGGGAAAAATACCCCCATCATGGACTACAGCTTATATTTCTTTGATACCAAAAGAACAAGCAGGTCCCAAAAAACCAGAGAACTACAGACCAATTCTCTTTTGAATACGGATTACAAAATTTATGCAAAAGTATTAGCCAACAGATTGATGCCAGTAATTCAAAAGGTGATTCATGATGATCAAGCGGGATTTATTGAGGGTAGGCACATGAATGACAATGTAAGGCAAGTAATAGATTTATTGGAATATCTTGAGAAGAATAAACAGATCCCTGCAGTGCTGGTTTTTCTGGATGCAGAGAAGGCCTTTGATAAAGTGGACTGGAATTTTCTATTAAAGATTTTAAAAAGGATGGACTTTGGGGACCAATTTATACAGGCGGTCTCAGCAATTTATCAAGATCAAAAGGCACAGATTATTATTAATGGAAGTTTGACAACAGAGTTTAAAATCGAAAAAGGAACAAGACAGGGATGTCCGCAGTCCCCATTGTTGTTTATTTTAACACTAGAAGTCTTGTTAAATACAATAAGGGACTCTAATACTTTGAAAGGTATAATGATAAGGCAAGAGGATTACAGAATAAAGGCATTTGCAGATGATCTGGTTGTTACCCTATCACAGCCAATGGAATCAATAATCCAGATGAAGGACATTATACAAGACTATGGTAAAGTTTCAGGTTTTAGATTGAACCAGAAAAAAACTAAGATGGTAGTCAAAAATATGACACAAGATCGTAAACTTGAACTTGAAAGGAGGGCAGGTTTTGAGATTGTACCAAAGGTAAAATATCTAGGAGTTCAGGTTGCAGAATCAAATATGAAATTGTTTCAAAATAATTATGAGGTGTTGTGGCGAGAGGTGCAAAAAGACATGGAGACTTGGTAAAAACTGCAGCTGTCTTTACTTGGAAGAATAGCAGCAGTTAAGATGAATATTTTGCCAAGATTTCTTTTTTTGTTTCAAATGATTCCGGTGCTCAAAAATGATAAACAACTAAAAGTATGGCAAACTGGAGTGAACAAGTTTGTCTGGAACGATAAAAAACCAAGAGTAAAAATGAAAATTATGCAAGACGTTCCAGAAAGGGGAGGTCTTAAACTTCCAAACCTACAGTTATATTATGATGCAGCAGCTTTGACTTTAGCAAGTGATTGGTTTGGAGGAAAAAAGACTGGAATATTAAATGCAGAAAGTTTCGATTTGGAATTTGGATGGCACGCTTACTTATTTTATGACAGTAAAGTGGACAAAGTATTCAAAAGCCACATACTCAGAGATTCTTTGTTGAGAGTTTGGAAGAAGCACCGAACCAATTGGGATTATAAAATACCGCTATGGCTGGATCTTGGTCATACTTTGTGGAATACAAATATAATGTCACTCGGGGGGGTTTTATATAAAGAGGTTCTTTTTACAGATGCGGGCAGATGGCAGCTGAAGACATTACAGACATTGTTGGCTGAAGGGATTAATCTAACTTGGTTACAATATAATCAATTGCAATTGAGATGGAAAGAGGACCAAAAAACTGGTATTATGGAGTATGAGGAAGAATTGGTCAGACATATAAAAGAGAAAGGCCCAATGCATATCAAAAGACTTTATAATGTTTTGTTAGAAAGGGATTCAGAAATTGAACTTGTTAAAGATTGCATGATTAAGTGGGCACAAAATTTTGAGGAACCAGTGATGTTGGAAACATGGGAAAAAATCTGGGTTCAGAATGTTAAATTTACACAGTCGCAGAATTTGAGGGAAAATTTTTATAAAATGTTTTACAGATGGCATTTAGACCCCAAAAAATTGTCGTGTATGTACCCTAATGTGCAGCCTAAATGTTGGAGATGTGACTGTCTAGATGCTACATATTATCACGTTTGGTGGACCTGTAAGAAAGTTAAGGCCTTTTGGATAAAAATTTGGTGGGTCATGCAGAATGTCTTGAAGAAAAAAATTCAATTTTCTCCACAATTGTTTTTACTGGGCATAGTTAAGGGTTTTACATTGGGTGAAACAAAACTGATATTGCATATGATAACAGCAGCAAGATTGTTGATAGGTAAATATTGGAAAAATGAAGCGCTGCCCACGATCGAGGAATGGACTTTGAAGATGGCTAGTTTTGCAGAGATGGCGAAGATTTCAGCATATCTAAAAGACTGTTCACAAGAGACTTATGAATGGGAATGGAAGAGGTGGATAGATTATGTTCAGAACAAATATCAAACTAGAAAGTATCAAATAGCTTTTATTTGAGAATGTTACATTAAGATAGAAATATTTTAAGGTAAAGAGGATGAAAAATTTATTTCAAAATGTTATATTAAGATAGAAATATTTTAAGGTAATGAAGATGAAAATTTTTAAGGGGGAGGGAAGGGTTCAAGTTTTATATACAAATGAGGGTTTTTCCTTCTACTTGATATGAGTATACTGTGTGGAAGTCTGGGGGAGAGGGGAGGGTTAGGGTGGGTTAGGGAGGTTGGGAAGTTGGGGGTGGGATGAGGGGGAAAAAAGGGGTGAAAATGTAATTGTAAAACTTTTGCAATAAAAAAAAAAGAAAATATTTATTGTTTGCTTGTTTATGTGTTTGTTTTTTAAAAATAAAAAAATTAAAAAGATGTGTTGTTTTTTATTCATATTTCCCTTAATTAACTTTTCACATCAATTCATATCAAAATTTCATCCTTCATTTTTTCATTATTCAATGTCTCAGTATATACTTCTAGTACCAATCAAATCATTTATACATTTAAAGTACATCTATTCATGTTCTTTCCAATCCATATAATTCTACTATTAACACATGTTTACATTAAAATGTATTCTTTCACTATCTAATCGCCCACTGTTTTATTCTAGCATTTCACTGTTAATCATATTTTTATGCATATTTAATAATACCATCATTCAAATTCTAATTTTCCAATTATTGCTTAATTCTTACCCCCCTATCTCACTCTTCATATCTGTTTATATTAAAACATTATCCTAATATTTATCATAATGCATATAAAATAATTATCCAACCTATATAATTCTAATTCTAGTGGGGGGGTTTCCCCATCATCTCTTGCCTGCATCTGAACTTTGATCTCATTTTCTTTTTGGCTTGCCACTCATATTCTTCTTTTAAGTCTTTTACTGCATCTACTTCTATATTCTGATTATGCAATCTAACTTTTTCTCCCCTCTCTACCAGTGGTGGGTTGCTCCCGGTTTGTACCAGTTCATAAGAACCAGTAGTAACAATTTGTAGTAGTTCGGAGAACCGGTAATAACATTGGCTGGCCACATCCCCGAACCGGTCCCCAGCCTGGTCGCCGCTCACTTACCCTGCCTACCTCATCAGAGGCTTTTTTTTTTTTTTTTACTTTTAAAAGCATTTTTTCTACAACCTCTTCGGCCGAAAAAATGCTTTTAAAAGTGAAAAAAAAGCCTCTGATCATCGTGCGGCTCAGTTGGGATCGTCAGAGGCTTTTAAAAGCATTTTTTTTCTACAACCTCTTCGGTCGAAGAGGTTGTAGAAAGAGAGAAAGACACACACACACACACACACACACACACAGAGAGAGAGAGGTAGGTAGATATAGAGATGATAGATAGATGAGATAGATAGATGAGAGAGAGAGAGAGAGAGAGGGAGGGAGAGGGAGAGAGAGAGACTTGTTGATTGTAAGCTCCTTGGGGCTGAAAAGAATTGCTGCAAAACTGAGTATCCTGAAGTGGACCACTAAACAACTTAAAAAACGATCTAGTAAAAAGAAAAGCCAACCAAAAGACCAACATGCAAACAAAAGCAAATAAAACACTCCCAGGAGCAAAACAAATGAAATTTTAATTTGTGTGTATTGTTTAATGGACTGCTAAATTGGCAAAGTGGACTGCTAAATTGGCCATGCCCGCCCAGTCACATGACCACCTAGCCACGCCCACCCAGCCAGTCTGCCCCGCCCCCACCCCCCCACAATCTGAGGGACTGTGAATTGGCCCCCTGTTTAAAATGTTTGAGGACTCCTGGTATAAACAATTCAAGTGACACTATATTTCACCAGTGACAAGTCATAAGCATCACAAAATCTATGCTATACTATATCCATAAAAGAAATTTGGATATGTACTAAATGCAAATTTATGCAGTAATAAATCAACATATTTCACATAGATTTAAAAATTCTCAGTGAATTTTTTCACATTTCTTTACTGATAAAATCCAGAGCAATTACATCAAATTCATTATTGGAAATAGTACCGAAATGATTATAACTGGCATGTGAACAAATATTATTAAATTTGGATTACAATTCTAAATAATTTTGATGATATCAATGTATGTTTGATGGGATCAATGTTGGAGTTAGTTTTGATTCCTTTTTATTGTTATTGAAAGTTCCTTCTGACTTTAAAAAACAAGGAATAGGAGTCCAGCTTCTACAGCTTGTGGCTTTTTAGTCTGTACTGTAGTCCTGTCCTCTTTGTTTTCTTTTGCCACATATTACACATTTTACAGGGGGTATGCCATCTTATTATACATACATACACATGGGCACGTGCACACACACACATATACGAAGACAGAGACTTCTGCACCATTGTGGCAGTATGGGAAAATCTTCCTCTCATTACTTATCCGTAAAATATATTTTGCTGTAAAACCTGTTTTTTAAGTATGTATAGCAGGTATTGCAATAAAGTGGGTGTAATCTAAGTTTGTAGTCATGAAAAAATACAGTCTCAAGAAAAAGAGTACAGTCTGGAATCTCTTTCTTACTCTTAGGAATTTTTTTAACAGATTTGTAAGAAGAGCTTCAGAGAAATAAATAACACACTTATTAAAATTAGGATAGCCACATAAAATGGCTGTGGGTGAAATGTGACTCATTACTTGTCAGTTTTTGTGATAGTTCCAAACAGCAGCCTGTAGCATATTTGCAGTAATAGTATTGAGCGTACAACATAATCTGGCTATAGTGGGAAGTGTGGCAATGCTCAGAATTTACTGTCCTTTAGCTGGAATAAATGAAGCTTTTAATGCTATTTTTAAATTTGTCAGCGATCTAGGCACAGTTTCCTGGAGGAAAACCTAAATAAATCTCTTGTTGAGTAAAGATATTTAAAACTGGAACACAAAGCTACATGGAGGCATATATTTCTCTTGGTCTCATAACTATTACAATTATATAAGAAATATGAAGAAAAATCTATATTTTAAATTGTTTATTGAATTGCTGTGATATGTAATCATTGTGTTTTAGTTTTAATAATCTGTCAGTCCTGCCTAAACTTGAGCCTTTAACCAAGAATGATCATTGATTCCATTTCTTGAGAAAGGTATAGTTTATTAAAGGTCAAGTGGAATGCAGTATAGCAAAGCTAGAACTGAATTTTGTGAGCCAACTCTCCCAAGTTAACTTTCCCCTTCTCAGGCACTTCCCTTTGATGGTCATCCCCATCGTCCAATCAGTTTCAAAGAAGGTGTTTTTGAAATGGTTACTGAATGTACCTAGGCTGTTTGCAGCTGCATTCTTTTCACAGGGTAAGTGACCTTGAAATGCTGTCTCTGAGAAGCACACTTCTATAACTTTTACTTTCCCCCTCCAAGCATTCCCCCTCCTCATTGCCATCCTCCCAGAGTTCATGTCAAACTGGTGCTGAACAGTTGCAGAGAGCAGGGGTGAGGTGGCAGTGCTGACATAATCCCTGCATAAATTAACTTGAAATATGGCTTTCCAAGGCAATTTTAGTTCCTAACAAGCTGCCAAAATATATCACACCCTGTATAGCACCTGAGAACAGCAGTCTAAATACTTTGGGAACGGACATAATCTGAGTCTAATACCCTGGGCTATCAAGGCATAATGGTATCTTTACACACTTCAGTTTGAGTGACATGGAACCATCAAATTACAATTACCTGTACAAATGCAAAGCCTGTATTGGTAGGTGTGGGTCAAATGTCACTTTCTGCTGAGTTGCTTGCCATTACCACCATTACAGGGATGGGTTCTATTGACCTTTACTACCGGTTCGCAACAGGATTGCACATGCGCAGATCGCCTATGACGATATCCAGGGCTTTTACAGTTTTACTACTGGTTCTTCTAACCGGTCCAAACTGGGGCCAAACCATCACTGCACAATTAGTACCTTTCTGTATTGAAGGGTTCCAGTTGCAGTCTTCCTGATGGCTCTAATATTTTGTGAAAACTGACATGGCTGCATTTTTTCTAACATGTTTTCCGATGTGTGGGAGAGGTTGGATAAAAGTAATATCTCAAGAATAGTTGTCTAGACTATAGGAATGGTAGCATTAGTAGCTCTTAGATAAATGGAACACCTGTCATTAAATTGGCCTGAGAACTGCCCTACATTCTTTAGCCAAATTAAGCTATGCAGCAAAAGTAATTACTCCAAATTAATCTCAGCCTCTTCAAATGAAAATGAATTTGAAAAATGCAATTTAACAACCAGTCTCCTGCAAATTACCTCTTGAGATTCTCACTTTGGTTTTGATTATAAGGTATCATTTTCTAGTTTTTAGAGCTTGTCCTACACATTCAGACAGGGGTGACAAACTCAAGGCCTGCAGGCCGGATCCAGACCATGAGGTGCTTAAATCCAGCCCTGTGGGGATGGCCTGGGAATATCAAAGGACCTGCCTGTGGTGCTTCAGCCAGAGAAAACAGGCTGAAAATGGGTGGCCCGGGGGCCTCAAGAAGACTGTTCTTGGCCTGTTTTTGGCCAGCAGAGTGTTGAAGGAGGCCATGAGGTGTGGGAGGGGCATGTGTGCCCCATGCCCCGTTTGGCCCGGAAAAATGCAGCAGGAGGCCGTTCAGACCAAAAATGGGGCAGAGGGGGCAACATGCGGCCCCCCCCATGTCCGTTTTGGCCAGCAGCATGCTCCAGGAAGCATCCATCCTGTCTCTGCCCTCCCCTCCCCACCACTGGCCTAGAGAAGAGAACTACAATGCTGATCTGGCCCTCGAAGAAATCCAGTTTGATACTCCTGACATAAGGGTACACTGTAGTTATTATTACCAATCATGGAGAAATCAGGAAAATCAATTTCAAAACATTGGTAAACTCTGTATGGGCTCACTATAAATTACTTTCTCTCTCTTATAGAGAGAAATCCAATGAATATTTTTTTAAAAAAATATTAGATATGTCATTAAATATTTGCCATATATTGAATATTTTCTAAACATTTTTATATTTTCAGGATATTTTGTAAAACTTTCTATATCACTTTCCCTCACTTGTCCTATTCCACTGAAATTAAAGACCAAATAACCTACAATATTACTATAAGATTTTGCAGAATTAATAGGACTATGATTTATGAGCTAACCCAATTTTCTGAACATAAATTAAGTACCCTGACAGATAGATATAAAATTCATATGACATTGTTTCTTTTGAATTCTTCTCTAAAATGTAAGGTTTGGCATCTTCAGTTTTTAATACATTCTCTAGATTCAAAACAGTTTGTACTCCCAATTACAATAACAATATTGGAAGGTCTTAATGGCTTTCTTTAACTGTTAATGAGATGGAGGCCAATCCAATCTTTGGGAGAATATTTTCATTTGTCAATTGCTAAGGTCACCCATTGGCCAGACAACTGTGGACAACTTACAGAGTATTAAAAAGACACATAATAACAGTAACATTATTTTATTTAGGGAACCCATATTATATCAAGCTAATGCAACCTTATAGGACAGGGAAAATTAATTTGAGAAATTAATCTCACAAACATGAAGAACTTTATATATAACCATCAGTACTATATATAACACTCAGTATCCAGAAACGCACTGCTAACAAATACTTGCAAAGTAGAGATGTCACAATGGTATCCATAATAGCTTGCATTGCCACATTCTGGATACCTATACTTTCTGAGTGGTGTTCAGCAGGAAGAGAGCAGCAACAAAAGATCCACCATAATACTCTGATGGTAACAACCCTAGAAATTACTTGAGTAGATTTTACAAATTATATACCACATTTCACAGTTTCACAATATACAGTAAATGTATATTATAAAACAGTATCTAAAATAGGATAATTAGCCCTTTTTTTGTATTACAGACCTACAAGTTAATGGCTCAGTCTCATAGCTTAGTTTTAAAAGGTATTAGATTCTGTTCATTTGTAGATGTTAATATTAGTAGGTCTAATTTTATTTTAGTTGTATTTTATTTTATGCTTTACTATTCCATAGTACTGTGTATTTGCTAGTATCTGCTTTTTCCCCAAAAAATATAGGCTTGGAGGGAGTACTATCTGTTATGTATTGATACATTTCAGCGGGAGTTTCAAACCTGCCTTAGTTGCTGATTGGCTGACAGCCTCTCCAGGATTGTATATAAGGAGGGCTGCAGCCTCAGAGTTTTTGCTGAAGTCTCACTGTATATTAAAGAGCTGTTGTCACTTGCTTGCTTGTGCCTCTCGTTATTCCCGAACCACAACATTGGCGACGAAGGTGGGATTGAGGCCACAAGAAGTGAACAGTGAGACCCCGAGCTTCAGCTAGGCGACGAGGCGAACTACAGGAGGCATACCGAACATGTCTGCCTACGTTCCGCCCAAGCCTTTTGATCCGGCCCGCGAAAAATGGGTCTCGTACCTAACGAGGTTTGAGTGCTCGCTTGAAGCCAGCGACATGCAGGGACTCTCCGCTAATCGAAAGAGAGCCCTCTTTCTAAGCCACTGCGGACCGGATGTGTTCGAGATGGCGGAGTCACTTTGTGAGCCAACACCGGTCCAGACTGTTTCCTGGGACACCCTGATGGCAACTCTTCGGGCTCACTACGCTCCCGTGCCCTCCAAGTTTGTGCAACGATACCAACTAAGACAACGCGTGCAACGAGAGGGAGAGCCGGTCAGGGCTTACATGGCGAGCCTGTGTAAAGCCGCAACACATTGTGACTATAGAGACTTGGATGATGCGCTACTTGAGCAGCTAATCTGTGGCTTTCGAGATATAAGACTGCAAAGGCGACTACTCGCTAAGCCTGATCTAACGCTTGCTGGAGCCCTAGATGAGGCCAGGGCTCATGAAGCCTCCACAAAAGCTGCAGAAATGCTGCAGCGCCCGCTGACCAGCAAGGACAATCCCAGGTCTACACCAGTGCATAGGGAAGACGCTGGATCCAGCTTGGAGTCCGAGTCTGATGAGGATGTCTTCCGCACCGAACACCAAAGAAAAGACGCAGGCAGTCCCCGGCGTAATTGCCCCAGCTGTGGCGGAAATCATGATAGACTGCCCTGCAAATACAGAGAGGCTATTTGCAGGCGTTGTGAGAAAAAAGGGCACTTGGCGCGAGTCTGTAGAGCCATACTGCCCAGAAAACACCAACCACGTGAGCGCCGCAGCCAACCAGAATCAACGCGCCAGAAGCATCCAATAAGAGAGGGCGGCGCTAGAAAACGGCGCGAATTTGAACCGCGAGATGGCCGCAGCATACACGTCGACCAGGCCAGCACAGCAATCGAAGACAAGGTCAGCATGGTGGTCGAAATCAACGGCA
Source organism: Arizona elegans (assembly GCA_022577455.1). Taxonomy (NCBI): domain Eukaryota; kingdom Metazoa; phylum Chordata; class Lepidosauria; order Squamata; family Colubridae; genus Arizona; species Arizona elegans. The sequence continues at coordinate 31,864,660 of JAKOOJ010000006.1, read as the reverse complement.
AACCATGCTCAATGGAGATCGACACCGGATCAGCTCTCTCCATAATGTCGTGGGCGACCCTGAAGACCATCCTTCTGTCATTCCAGAAGGACCAGCTATCCAGACAGAGACTGCGCATCCTAGACTACCAGGGAAACTGGGTTCCCGTCGAAGGAGTGGGCACGTTCCGAATCACCTACGGAGACTTCGAAAAAGACCTGCTGCTAACCATCATCACAAAGCAGCTGCCCAGCCTTCTGGGCATGGGGTGGTTCCAAGCCCTCGGCATGGGCTTCACCGGCGTCCACCGAATGTCCGAGCCGTCACTGAAGGACAGCCTCCTGACCGAGTTCCAGGACGTTGGGCAAGTATGTGGGGACCCCTATCTCCCTAAACTTAGATCCCAACGTAGCCCAAATAAGACTTAAAGCCAAACGGGTGCCTTTCGCATTGAAACCAAAGATCGATGCGGAACTGGACAAATTAATTAAACAAGGGGTGTTGGTCCCCGTTGACCATGCGAAATGGGAGACCCCCATAGTGACCCCAGTTAAATCTGATGGCTCAATCAGAATTTGCGCCGACTACAAGTGCACGATCAACAAGGCTTTGCAGCCGAGCGCCTATCCGGTGCCAATCGTGCATCATCTACTACACTCCCTGGGGCCAGGAAAATTTTTTGCCAAATTAGACCTAGCACAGGCCTATCAACAATTACCCGTTGACGAAGCCACGGCAGAGGCGCAAACAATTGTGACTCACAGGGGTGCATTCAAATGCACCAGGCTCCAGTTTGGGGTGAGCGTCGCACCTGGCCTATTTCAAAGCACCATGGAGCGCCTCTTGCAAGGACTCCCGGGGGTGGTGCCCTATTTTGACGATGTTTTAATCAGTGCCCAGGATGAATGTCAACTAGGGGACAGAGTGAGGAACGTCCTAACCAGATTTAGGGAAGCGGGACTTAAACTTAAAATGAACAACTGCATGATCGCTGTCCCCTCTGTCGATTTTTTGGGGTACAGGGGGGATGACACAGACATCCACCCCACCGAAAGCAAGGTTAGAGTTATCAAGAGCGCACCTGCCCCCAAATCCAAATTGGAGCTCCAAGCCTTCCTTGGACTGCTCAACTTTTACTCGATGTTTCTAAAAAACAAGGCTACCGTCGCAGATCCCCTGCACAAACTGTTAGGGAAAAATGTTCCGTGGGTTTGGGGCAAAGCAGAGGGAGTCGCATTTGAGGCTGTAAAGAAACTTTTATCTGAGGACAGCTTCCTCATTCAATACAACTCAGCGCTACCGCTTGTATTGGTTTGTGACGCCTCCCCCTTCGGAGTTGGTGCCGTCCTAGGCCATAGACTGCCAAACGGCCTAGAGGCGCCTATTGCGTTTTACTCTCGCACTCTGTCCAGCGCAGAGCGCAACTATAGTCAATTGGACAGAGAGGCTCTGGCTGCAATTGCGGGGGTTAAAAAATTCCATGAATATCTCTATGGCCGTCAATTCGAACTTGTGACAGACCATCGGCCCTTGCTGGGACTTTTGGCCGGTGACAAGCCCACCCCCGCTGCCCTGTCCCCACATTTGACCAGGTGGGCCATCTTCCTGTCGGCCTATTCGTACCAGCTCGTCCATCGACCCGGACGGACTTTGGGCCACGCGGATGCCCTTAGCCGCTGCCCCCTTCCCGAACTGCTTGTCAACCCCACGCCGGAAGCCCCCGTCCTTTTGATCGACACTATGACTTTGGGACCTATCTCCTCTTGCGAGGTGGCTAAAGCCTCTGCTAGGGACCCTGTAATTCACACTGTGATGGGGTGGGTCCTTAAGGGGTGGCCTGTCAAGGTGGACGGTGGGGAATACCAGGGTTATGTTAACAAACATAACGAATTGTTTATGCAAGGGGGTTGCTTGTTGTGGGGTGATAGGGTGGTGGTACCAACAAAACTAAGAACAAGGGTCTTGGAGTTACTGCACGAGGGGCACCCAGGAATAGTTAGGATGAAAAGCTTAGCCCGCAGTTACGTTTGGTGGCCCAACATGGACCAAGTCATCTCCAAGTGGGTGGGGAAGTGCAGGCCCTGCCAGGAATCTCGCCCCGATCCCCCGATAGCGCCTATCCGAGAGTGGGAGAAACCAAAGGGGCCATGGGGGAGAATCCACATTGATTTTGCCGGGCCCTTCCACGGGCAAACATTTTTAATCGTAGTCGATGCCTTTTCAAAATGGCTCAAAATCATACTCATGTCTTCAACCACAGCCGAAGCAGTCATTAAGACTCTTCGGAAACTATTTGCCACTCACGGCCTACCGGATACCCTTGTATCTGATAACGGGCCTCAATTTACAGCGACTCTGTTTGAGAGCTACCTGGCCGGACTAGGCATTCGCCATGCCCTGTCGGCCCCTTTCCATCCGGCTTCTAATGGCCTTGCTGAACGTTTCGTAAGAACGGCCAAAGAAGCATTGTCCAGGCTAGACGATGGGGACTGGCAAGCCAGGATTGACCAATTTTTAGCAGTCCAGCATGCCACACAGGGAGCACAGCCACAGGGAGAAGCCCAGCCGAACTCCTCATGGGCAGGAAGCTTCGGTGCGTGTTAGACAGGCTTCACCCTAACTATTCACATGAGAACCTTCAGGGGGAGACCACCGGACTAAGGCAGTTCCAGGTTGGATCCCCAGTGTTTGCTCGCAATTATGCTAGCGGACCTCTATGGGTTGCAGGAACCATAGTGGGCATAACGGGCCCAAAATCTTACATGGTAGATGTAGGGGTAGACAGAATCTGGAAACGCCACATAGACCAACTAAGGAAGAGAATAGTCAGCGAGGCAAACATCAACTTAGAAATCTCCGAACCTAACTACAACAACTTCCCCAAAACAGCTAACTCAAGCCCGGGTGCGAGGGAATACTTAGCTGACAAGCCCTGGTTCCAGCGTTGCCCCAGCAAGTCGCCACTCCCAGCCGGGGATAACCACGGATAAAATCCAGGAGGTTCCATTGGCGGAGCCGGGAGAGACAGAGAGTCCCTCCGACCAGCTCGACGCCCCACCAAACACTGAACTGCGCAGGTCGACCAGAACGAGAACTCGCCCAGGTCACCTGCGAGATTTTGTGTGTATTTATGTAAATTTTTGAATGTTAGTGCCTTCTGGGAAGGGAGGGGTGTTATGTATTGATACATTTCAGCGGGAGTTTCAAACCTGCCTTAGTTGCTGATTGGCTGACAGCCTCTCCAGGATTGTATATAAGGAGGGCTGCAGCCTCAGAGTTTTTGCTGAAGTCTCACTGTATATTAAAGAGCTGTTGTCACTTGCTTGCTTGTGCCTCTCGTTATTCCCGAACCACAACACTACCTTCCAAATATTATCGCATTGTCAGATGACACTTGGCATAAGTGGTCTGATAGACACCCAGGTACTGAGCCATATCAGGATTCAAAAATAACAATCAGCACCTCAGATTGTACCTGAAGGCATACCATAGCATTGTTATGCAGTTATAAACCCATAGCTATTCGAGCCACTATATTCTAGGCCAGCTATATCTTCTAGGCAGCCTCCAAAAACTGCACCATTTGATGTTGGCAACAAGCAACAAAGTCACAGTTTCATTATACTAAGTAAAAGGTTTATCAGAAATGTAGATCCTAATACTATAGTATAATCCTTAAGAAACATAATAGCAATAAAAGAAATACAACATACATAAAAGAAGCACAACATACAAAGATATTAGTTTGAATTAAAACTTATCTCACATGTCAGAAAATAAAATCTTAATATAAATGAAAACCTAGCAAAAACTGTGGCTTGACATCTAAGAAAGGGAGGTACATCTTTCCTGTAATCATATTATATATTCCAACTGCATGAGCTGATTTGGATAATTAATGGGCTATGGTAGTTTAGATAATGACATTCAAATAACTCTGCTAGAAACTAAATACAAAGTATCTCACAAGTTTGGAAGTGGGATAAAAGAGCTTTTTTACATATTGAAGAAATTCCAGTTTTTTGTATCTGGCAATGTATCTTGTACCACAATAGTGCATGGTACAGACAAACTAGCAATAAACAACAGGGTAGCTCAAACTAAGCCAGATTCTGTACCAGTGTTCAGAAAGGCCACAGATTCAATATTCATATGAAAGTATATTTAATGTCTGCAGTGCAGAAATTCCACTGACTTTAAAGACATTAGATGCTCTTATCTTTAAAGACATTCTGAAGAAATGAGACCAAAGAGATCAGTCCTTCTTTCCCCTAATAATGACCTTGACTTGAGGAAATCTAACCCAGAAATCCCTGAAGTGTTTTCCTTTGGATAGATAAAATGTCTGGGAGACATCAAGGATTGCTTTATCTGTTATAGAAGAAATGAAATAAAGTGGCATAAGCAGGGCCGGATTTAGATGAAAAGAGGCCCTAGGCTATTCCACTTATGAGGCCCTTTCACCTATAGTGAAAGTGTAATTTTAATTTTGCTAACAATTTGAATGTAGGCCCCTCTTGATCTTGAGGCCCTAGGCTGAAGCCTAGTTAGCCTATAGGAAAATACGGCCCTGGGCATAAGCCCTTGCATGAAATCACCTAAAAGCAATAACTGCCTTGCATCTTCATTCTCAGAGGAAGGATTCTTGCAGCCATCCAGGTTTATAAAGGCTTAAGCTTCTGAGAGCAGATGATTGGAACAAACAGTATCAGAAACCTGGGACTCGTTTGTGATAGTAACCTGTTAGAAACAAAATTAAGTCAAATACAGATGTTTGGCAACAATTTGGTCTTTCCTGGAAAGTAAGTCCTACTGGATTCATTGAAACTTCTTGACAGGTGAGTATGTGTAATTATGTCAAACTGTAGCCCAACTTGTTGACATAAAAATATTTATTTATTATCCTTTCTGCTTTCAATCCTGACCCATTCCATGTGTTTTTATAGCACTTTCAACATAATTTAACATTCATTGTCTAAGACAGAATTCATTATGATTCTATGTAGATGCAACAATGTAAGATAGTTATTCAATTTATCTGTGGTTTATTAGAGGAAATATGTACTCTAGTTACAAGCAAATTTAATATAGATGGCTTTAAGTAAATTACATCATTTTCCAATGAAGCTTTGTTTATTTAGATTTGAAATTCATGCATTTATGCTAATTTAATGATGCACAAAAGTGTGAAAGTGCATAAGCCATGCTCCAAGTAACACGGAAATGGAGCATTTAGGTTATTAAGATTGCACTCTTATTTAAGAAATGAATGATATTTCTTTTCAAAATCGAAAGAAGTATACGTAGACTTTAGTAAGGCATTTGACAAAGTAACCTACTTCTTGGTAAACTAGAAAAAAGTAGGATAGATAGCATCACTATCAAATGGATTTGTAACTGGCTCACAAACAGGTACTCAACAAGTAATCCTTAATGGTACTACATCTACATGGAGGGAAGTAAGCAGTGGGGTACCACAAGGTTCCATTTTAGGTCATTTATGAAGATACTTTTTAATATCTTCATAAATGACATAGATGAAGGAATAGAAAGGGAAGTTATCAAATTTGCAGATGATACTAAGTTGGCAGGAATAAGCAACACCTACATTATAGGGTCAAGATCCAAATGGATCTCGACAGATACTGGAGCCTATCTAACAAAATGAAATTCAATGTAGAGAAAAGTAAAGTCTTACACTTAGGCAAGAAAAATCAAAAGTACAATACAGATTAGGTGAAATATGACTTAATAGCAGTAACTGTGAGAGAGAACTTGGAATCCTAGTGGACAATCAATTAAATATGAGCCAGCAGTGTGTGGCAACTGACAAAAAAGCCAATGCAATCTTAAACTGCATTAATGGAGTGAAACAAGATCACATGAGGTACTAGTACTGCTCTATAAATCCTTAGTAAGACCACACCTAGAAGACTGCATCGAGTTTTGGTCACCACACTATAAAATAGATGTTAAGACTCTAGAAAGAGTTCAGAGAAGAGCAACAAAGATTATTAGGGGCATGGCAGCTAAATCATACGAAGAACCGTTGCAAGAATTGGGCATGGCTAGTCTAGTAAAGAGAAGGATCCAGGACAGGGGTAAAATGCTACCAGTTCGGGCCGGTTTGCCTGAACCAGTAATAAAAAATGCTACTGGTTCGCCGAACTGATAGTAAAAAAAAATTTTTTTTTAAAGTTCCAATGATTAGCTGAGCAACACGTGATCATTGGAACTTTTTTTTTAACTTTTTAAGGATTTTTTTACTACCTGTTCTGGAAAAACAAAGCGCTCAACTGCTCCCCCTTTTCACTCATCCCGAGCTTCCTGCTGCAGATTTTCAAGCTTCCTACAAATGGAAAAACACCAGGAGCAAGCGTGTGCTTCTTTTTGCACTTGCTCCTGGCGTCTTTCCATTTGGAAGATGGCGAGGAGGAGGAAGAAGATGACAAGGGCAACGATCCCGGGCACGTGAAGCAAGGTGTGAAAATCCACAGCAGGAAGCTAGGGGTGAGTGAAAAGGAGGAGCAGCTGAGTGCTTTGTTTCTCTCTCTCCCGCCCCACCCCCCCCAATCATCTCCTGGACTGGGTGGCCGAGGTAGAAAGGCAGGCGATCTTCGGGGCTAGGAGGCTTTGGATTTGGCTTGGCGAGGGGGATCAGGCTGGTCAGGTGCTGATCATTGGAACCTTTTTTTTTACTTTTTAAAGCATTTTACTAGTTAAAAATGCTTTAAAAAGTAAAAAAGTTGGCCACACCTACCCAGTCACATGACCACCACCAAGCCACACCCACCAAGCCATGCCCACAGAACCGGTGGCTAAATAATTTAGATTTCACCACTGGATAAGGGTGACATGATAGCAGTGTTCCGATATTTAAGGGGCTATCATAGAGAGGAGGGGGACAATCTATTATCCAAAGCACCTGAAGGAATAATGGATGGAAACTGACCAAAGAGAGATTCAACATAGAAATAAGGAGAACTGTTCTAACACTGAGAACAATCAACTAATGCAACAGCTTGCCTTCAGAAGTTGTGGGTGCTTCATCACTGGAGGCTGGAAACTTGATGATCAAAAAATTGACTTAAGACATATTCAAGCTGACAAAGAAATAACTAATGAGAAGCAAGAAAAAAAGACTGACAATAAAGAAGAAGACAAAGACAAGCAGATTGATCATGGAAAACTAAATGATTATGTGGTTAGTAATAATCAAAAAGGAGAACTTTAAAAATTACATTGGGATTAACAATGGAAGAAATAGAAAAAGGGGAAAGAAACAAAGAAGGAAAAGAGGGTTGAATAGAAAGAATATAAAAACTTAAATGATTGCATTGAGATTATCAGTGGGAAAATAAAAAAAGGGAAAAGTGATAGAAAATAAGGGGAAGGACACAGCAAAACAGAAGAGTTTATGATCTTAAAAAACAAAATGATTATACTGGGATTAACAGTGGAAAGATAAGAAAAAAGGAAATGAGAGTTCAGGATTTTAAAGTAGAAAAGAAAAGGAGGGGAAAGAAAAATAATAATAAAATTTAAAGATAGAAAGGAAGAAAGAAAGGGAAGAGGAATATGGGGTAAATGAAATGAATACTAGAGAAAAGATGAAATTGTGCTATTAACAAAGTAATTTTAAACTATATGGATGTATGATGAATGTAACAATTGGAATACTTTTAATTAATGAAGGAGATTGTAATAACTGGAATATTCTTAATTACATATTTGGGATTTAACTAAAAAAGAAAAGAAAAAGCTGAAACGATATTGGATTATGAATTAATTAGATATATTTAATTGGTTTTTATAAATATGTTGACAAGAGAATTTAAGGAAATAATTGGGAATTGTGTTATGTTGTATGAATTTAAATTTAGGGGTATTGGATTAAGATTGATTTTTTATTGAATATTCTTAATTAATTAGTGAAATTATGATAAATGGATTATTTTTGAAATAAGAGATAAGAATATAAATAATTGATGAAGTAATAGAATGGTAATAATGAATTATTTAAGTCAATATGAAGAAATGACAAAATGTAGGGATGTTTAAGAATTGAAATAAGACTCAGAAACAAGAAATTTATATGAAATTGTAGTAGTTGGAATATCTGGGTTAGGATATATACTTAATTGGTTTCTACTAATATGTTGACATATGTCTGCAAGAAAAGTTTAATAACATGTGTGCCTGAAATGGCATAATTTACTGAATGTGTCTAATCTAGATCAAAAGGGGTTTGAAACCACATTTGTAAATGGAAAGTGTCTCATAAAGAGAAATGGAAGTGTATGTGCACATGGCATAAAACAGGATAATCATTATCCATTGCAGGGGAAAATTAATTTAATTTAATTTAATTAATTCAATTTATATACCGCCCCTCTCCGAAGACTCAGGATGGCTCACAATACATTTTAAAAAATCATTATAAAAAAACATTTAAAAATTAAAAACATTAAAAACATTAAAAACTCATTCACGCCATTCATGGCCGGATCTCGCCAGATCACAAGAGCGAGATCAACGGCCCCAGGCCTGCCGGAAAAGCCAGGTCTTCACTGCTTTTCGGAAGGCCAATAGGGTGGGGATGGTCCGGACCTCAGGAGGTAACTGGTTCCAGAGAGCTGGGGCAGCCACAGAGAAGGCCCTCCCCCGCGGGCCCGCCAGCCAGCATTGTTTAGCTGACGGGGCCTGGAGGAGACCAACTCTGTGAGATCTTACTGGTCGCTGGGAGCTATGTGGCAGAAGGCGGTCTCGAAGGTAACCTGGCCCTGAGCCATTTAGGGCTTTAAAGGTAATAACCAACACCTTGAATTGTGACTGGAGACTAATAGGGAGCCAGTGCAGCACGCGGAGAATTGGTGTAATGTGGGTGTATCTAGGTGCATTGAACCTTGAAAAAGGTTCAATGTGCCCAAACATTTGGAAATGTGGCACATGATTCATGTGTTCATCTCTTGCACAGAAAGCTTGGCCATGCGAGCTTCAGAGTTTGGCAAAAGATGAAACAGTTTGGAGAAGGGTTAAATTTAAAAGGGTTTAAGGCATACTTGGACTGTGTAGTATGTAAATCATCAAAGTCCAAGGTATTTCCTGTAAGCAAGAGTAGCACAAGGCAGACAACAAGAGCTCTAGAGCTGGTACATGCCGATTTGGTTGAGCCAATGCAAGCCAGTTTGGGAGGAGCAAAGTATGTGCTGGTCATTGTAGATGACTGCAGCAGATTTGGTTTCTGCTATTTACTAAAGAGTAAAATAGAAGTGCTACAGAAATTTAAGCAATGGGTAAGCTTCATAGAAAGGAGATATAAACAATAGGTATGTCAGCTGCAAACTGACAGAGGTTCAGAATTCATGTCAGCAAGTTTTCAACGGTGGGACAGTTAGGAATAAAATACAGATGCACAAATCTGTACATAACAGTTGAGAATGGCAAGGTTGAGAGAGGGAATGGTGTGTAACAAACAATGAGGGACTCACTCCTGGAGGATTCTGGTCTGAGCAGGTCATATTGGGGTGAAACCATGTTGACTGCTCATCATTTAATCAATAGGCTGTGGAGTTCCTCTATTAATAATACTCCATATGCTGTGCTATATGGGAGAAAGCCATCTCAGGCACATTTAAGGGTTTTGGAAGCAATGCATGGGTGCATATTCCAAAAGCAATCAGGAGAAAAGGTCAACCAAAGGCTAGAAAGCTCAGGTTTACAGGCTATGAGCCTGGATCAAAGAGCTATCATTTTACCAATGGGAGCAAAAGAATAGTCATTTCCAGGTCTCATCTTTCGAGGAGCCCAACCAAAGTTTCCAGCCCCACTTCAGGGAGCACTCCTTGAAAGATGAGATCTTGCAGGGGGCTGATCTGGCATCCGCAATGGAGAGCAAAATCCAGCTGCTCCCCGGACCGGTCACCATTTACCGCTCCGAGTCCCAAGCATCAGGAGATGAGGGCTGCCTTGTGTCGCAAATATACCAAGGCGGAATCCTGATGCCGCTCTTACAGCAGAGAGAAAAAGCCGGATTTTGCTCTCCATTGCAGACACCAGATCGCCCCCCTGCAAGCTGTCCTCTCTCAAGCAGCCCAACCAAAGTTTCCAGCCCCGCTTCAGGGAGCGCTCCTCGAAAGATGAGATCTTGCAGGGGGCTGATCTGGTGTCCGCAATGGAGAGCAAAATCCAGCTGCTCCCTGGACCAGTCACCATTTACCGCTCTGAGTCCCAAGCAGCAGGAAATGAAGGATGCCTTGCACCGCAAATATACCAAGGCAGAATCTTGATGCTGCACTTTCAGCAAAGAGATGAGGGCTGCCTTGGCCATTGGCTGGTGCAAATATACCAAGGTGAATGCTCATGCCGCACAAGTTCAAGTAGTGCTTCGCTCCCACATTTCTTCCGGCCCTCAGTCTCTCAGGGAGATGCTTGACTTCCTCTCAGCCCCAAGACACTGGCTGGCCCATGAGATGAGAGAGAGAGAGAAAGAGAGAGAAAGAGAGAGAATCAGAATGAGATAGAGAGAGAAAGAGACAAAGAATGAAAGAGAGAATAAGAGAGAGAGAATCAGAATGAGACAGAGAGAGAAAGAGACAAAGAATGAAAGAGAAAGACAGAATGAAAGAGAAAGAGAGAAAGAGACCGAGAATCAAAGAGAGAGAGTGAGAGAGAGAGAATGAGAGACAGAGAAAGAGACAGAATGAAAGAGAATCAAAGAATCAGAGAGAGAATGAGAGATAGAGAGACAAAATGAAAGAGAATCAGAATGAGAGAATCAGAATGAGAGCGAGAGAGAGGAGAGAGAGAGAGAGAGAAAGAGAGAATGAGAGAGAAAGAGTGGGAGAGAGAGAAAGAGAAAGAGGGGGAGAGAGAAAGAGAGAAAGAGGGGGAGAGAGAAAGAGAGAAAGAGTGGGGGAAAAGAGAGAAAGGGGGACAGAGAGAAATAGAGAATGAGAGAGAGTGGGGGGAGAGAGAAAGAGGGGGAGAGAGAAAGAGAGAGTGGGAGAAAGAGAGAGAGAAAGAGGGGGAGAAAGAGAATGAGAGAGAAAGAGTGGGAGAGAGAGAGAAAGAGAATGAGAAAGAGGGGGGAGAAAGAATGAGAGAGGGGGAGAGAAAGAGAAAGAGTGGGGGAAAGAAAGAAAGAGAGGGGGAGAGAGAAAGAGAATGAGAGAGTGGGGGAGAGAGGGGGGAGAGAGAAAGAGAGAATGAGAAAGAGTGGGAGAGAAAGAAAGAGAGGGGGAGAGAGAAAGTGAAAATGAGAGAGAGAGAAAGAGAGAATGAGAGAGAAAGAGTGGGAGACAGAGAGAGAGAGAGAGACAGAGAGGAGGGAGAGTGCCTGAAGGACCCCATCCCGTACTGGAAGTCCAGGTGCTTCAGCAAGCGGCGCACTGGATTCGTATTAGTGGTCCGCGAAATTTAAAATTATGAAGTTGGTGGTCCCTGAGGTCCAAAAGGTTGGGGACCCCTGGCCTAAGACCATCGGAAAACACATATTTTTGATGGTTTTAGGAATAACTTTATCGTTGGGGGTCACCACAACATGAGGAACTGTATTAAAGGGTCGCGGCATTAGGAAGGTTGAGAACCACTGCCTTAGCTGCTTGTCTTGCTTCGGTTGCCTGAATCCATTCCATCAGCAAGCAACTCCCTGCCTGCAATCAAGCAGGCAGGGAGTTGTGGACTTCAACTCCCAGAATTCCTCAGCCAGCAAAACAAAGCTGGCTGAGGAATTCTGGGAGTTGAAGTCTATAAGTCTTAAAGTTGCCAAGGTTGGAGACCCCTGTTCTATTGGGTAAGTTTTTTTCCCCTTTGGGAGCTTTAAAAAAAAAAAGTTAATTGGGGGTTTTTTTAGTTGTTCTTTTTTAGACCTAGCCATTTAAAGTTTAGGAAGTTTTAAATTTAGCTTTCATATAAAAATAAAATAAAATAATATTTGTGCAGCTTTCTGAGATTTAGTGTGTTTCTGTAGTGTTTCACTCTAACTACACAAGCACACAAAATCTCACAAAGCTGTATGTGGAATTTTGTGTGTGTAAAGTGTGAAAGTTGGGTTTTTGGGCTTTTTGTGGCTGTGTGAGGTTCCTGCTTGTTGCAGGGGCCATTTTGGGTCTAGCACAGCTGCTTTTACATTGTGGATGAGCCAGTTGTGTTGTGTGTGTGTAAAGTGTGAAAGTTGTTTTTTGGGGGGCTTTTTGTGGCTGTGTGAGGTTCCTGCTTGTTTCAGGGGCCATTTTGGGTCTAGCACAGCTGCTTTTACATTGTGGGTGAGCCAGTTGATGTTTTTTTAATTTTTATTTGGTGTGCGTTGGAAGAGGGGTAGTCTTATACGGCGAGTATAGCCCAAACCCTATATTTTAACAGGAAAATTCGGGGGTCATCTTATACGCCCAGTCGTCTTATACGCCAGAAAATACGGTAATTCTGCTCCAGCACCTATGAGCACAGCTTTACATACTTGGTACGTACAGCTGTTAAAGTATTTAAACTTAAAAGTAACTGAAGCTGTAACAGTGTTTGAGGATAATGCTGCTTGCATTAAAATGGCTACAGGTGGCAGAGTAAAGAATAGAAGCAAGCATGTGGATATTAAATACTGTAATGTAAGAGAAGCCATCAAATGTAAATTAATTAGCTTGCTTCACTGTTCTTCAGAGGACAATCTGACAGATATAATGGCCAAGCCATTGGGAGGTGCACCATGGGAAGAATATTATGTTATTCGGTTTTATGTCTATTCCAGTCATAAAGGAAGGAGTGTCAGTATATAAAGGTTCATGAATTGGAATAGACTTGGTAACAGGTCAGCCAATGGGGACTGTTTGGTGACCCAGACGGCTCGGAGCCTGGGCATGTCTTAGGTTCACTGATCTGTATATGTATGAGTGCTTCTGTCATTCTACAGCTTCTGTGATTATTGATTCTGTACTTTTGGATTCTGAGTTCTGGTTCTGGCTTCTGCTGTATGGTATTGTATATAAAGAAGTTTCTTTTATACATGAATCCTGCTGAATTATTTACTTGTGTGCTGGTTGGATTGCTGCAAACTCTAATAATACAAGGCCCCTTCCATCTCTGTTATTCTGTATTATGGAAATCCCTATTGGTCTTGCCTCCTTGGTCCTATAGATCAGGTGTTGTAGCACGGGAATAACGAGAGGCACAAACAGGCTAGTAACAACAGCTCTTTAATTCAGGGTGAGACTTCAGCGAAAACTCACAGGCAACAGCCCTCTTTATATACTTTCCAGAGGCGACCAAGAACCAATCAGGATTCACTATGCATTTGAATTTCCTGCACAAAATAGATACATACACAATACCCCTCCCTTCCCAGAAGGCACTTATTCTATCTATTTACATATTTACATACAAAATCACGCAGGTGACCAGGGCGTGTCTTAATCCTGGTTGACCTGCGCAGTTCAGTTGTTGGTGAGGCATCGAGCCAGTCGGAGGGACCTCCCGTCTCTCCCGGCTCCGCCAATGGAACCTCCTGGATTTCTCCAGAGGTGTGGCTATCTCCGGCTGGGAGTGTTGGCTCGCTGGGGCGGCGCTGGAACTCAGGGTTGCCAGATAAGTATTCCGGCTTACTCGGGCTTGAGGTAGCTGTGTCAGGAAGACTTGGATAGTTAGGACACGAGTTTTCGTTTGGTAAATGTTTACGCAATTGATCTATATGTCTCCTCCAGATTTTACCATGCCCAATATCAACTGTGTATGACTTTGGACCGGTAATTCCTACAATGGTTCCCTCTACCCATAAAGGCCCATTGGTGTAGCTTCTAGCAAAAACTAGTGATCCTACTTTGAAGTGTCTTTGTCCTCCCCTGGTGAAGTTATCGGAAGAGTAATTAAGATGCAGTCTGTCTAGAACGCATCGTAGCTTTCAGCCCATTAAAAGTTTGGCCGGGCTGCAGCCCGAAGTGGGGCACGGGGTGGCATGCTGTACCGCTAAGAACTCATCTATTCTAGCCTGCCAGTCCCCTGCATCGAGTCGGGAGAGGGCTTCTTTGGCTGTTCCTACAAATCGTTCAGCAAGGCCATTAGAAGCCGGATGAAAAGGAGCGGATAGTGCATGTCTTATGCCTAATTCAGCTAAGTAGCCTTCGAATTGGGTCGCCGTGAATTGGGGCCCATTGTCGGATACCAGGGTGTCCAGCAACCCGTGTGTTGTGAATAGTTTTCTGAGTACTTTGATTACGGCCTCAGACGTGGTCGATGGCATTAAGGCAATTTCGAGCCACTTAGAATATGCATCTACAATAATTAGAAAGTTCTGGCCATGGAACGGGCCAGCGAAATCTATGTGAATCCTCCCCCACGGTCCCTTTGGTTTTTCCCATTCCCGAACAGGCGCTATGGGAGGATCTGGGTGGGACACCTGGCAGGGCCTACACTTCCCCACCCACTCAGTGACATCTTGGTCGAGATGTGGCCACCAAACATAGCTACGAGCTAGGCCTTTCATACAAACAACCCCAGGGTGTCCCTCGTGCAGCATTTCTAGAACCCTGTGCCTTAACCGCGAAGGAATGACCACCCTGTCACCCCACAACAAGCAACCCCCCAACATTGACAGTTCATTTTTTTTGTTAAAATACAATTGGAAGTCACACTGTCCACCTTGGTAGGCCAACCCCTCGTTACCCAGCCCATTACTGTGCGCAAAACAGAGTCTCTGGAAGAAACCCTTGCCACTTCCTTCGAAGAAATGGGGCCCGGGGAAACAATGTCAAGCAGTAAAACCGGGGCTTCCGGGGTCGGGTTGTCCAATAGTTCGGGCAAGAGACATCGGCTGAGGGCGTCAGCATGTCCTAAGGTTTTGCCCGGCCGGTGGAGCAGTCTGTACGAATATGCAGCCAAGAAAATGGACTATCTGGTCATCTGGGGAGAGAGAGCCGCCGGGGTCGGTTTATCTCCAGCCAAAAGTCCCCAAAGAGGCTGGTGGTCTGTAATGAGTTCAAAGGTGCGACCAAACAAATACTCGTGGAATTTTTTGACCCCCGCTACAGTCGCTAGTGCCTCCCTATCAAGCTGGCTATAGTTCCTTTCAGCACTAGACAGAGTGCGAGAGTAATAGGCGATAGGCGCCTCTAACCCATTCAGCAGTCTATGGCCTAAAACTGCGCCAACGCCAAAGGGGGAAGCGTCACAAACTAACACCAGAGGTAGTTCAGCATTGTACTGAATGAGGAAACTGTCCTCGGACAAAAGTCTCTTTACCGCATTGAAAGCGGTCGCTTCTCGCTTGCCCCAAACCCATGGAACATTTTTTCCCAGGAGCCTGTGCAGAGGCTCTGCAACAGTGGCTTTGTGTTTCAAAAACATCGTATAGAAATTGAGAAGGCCTAGGAAGGCCTGCAGCTCGGATTTTGACTTGGGGGTGGGTGCGCCTTGGATGGCCCTCACTTTGCTTTCTGTGGGGTGAATGCCTGTGCCGTCGATTCTGTAGCCTAAGAACTCCACTGATGGCACTGCTATCCTGCATTTATTTCGTTTGAGTTTAAGTCCCGCTTCTCTGAATCTGGTTAGGACTTGTCTAACCCTTTGGTCCAACTGAACTTCATCTTGGCCACTAATCAAAACGTCATCGAAATATGGGACAACACCTGGGAGGCCTTGTAGAAGGCACTCCATAGTACTCTGAAAAAGTCCTAGGGCGATGCTAACCCCAAACTGAAGCCTGGTGCATTTAAAGGCACCTCTGTGAGTTACTATTGTCTGTGATTCTGCCGTAGCGTCATCTACTGGCAGTTGCTGGTACGCCTGCACAAGGTCTAGTTTTGCGAATAGCTTGCCAGGGCCCAGGGAGTGTAGTAGATGGTGGACTATTGGAACCGGATAGGCACTCTGCTGCAAAGCCTTGTTAATCCTGCACCCCTCCTGCACCCCTCTGCCAGTGAAAACAGAGCCTGGGATGGCCAACTGATGAGCTGGCCACACCCACCCTGGTCACGCCCACCCCGAGCCCTCCTGAGGTCAAACAAAACCCTGATGCGGCCCTTAATGATATCAAGTTTGACACCCCTACTGTAGATAGTATCTTAACCTCTGAGTTAAGATACAATCAAAAGCACCATTGGCCAGATATCTGGAAGTTGACTCATGGCAAGTGGACTTCTTTTCTTTTTTGGTTTGAAATGTTTTGTTGTTTGTCCAAGTAGTTTCTCCGATTTGAAGAAGCTACTTGGATAAGCAGCAAAACTTTTCAAGCCAAAAATGAAAAGTTCAGTAGCTATAAATCAACTTCCAGGCAACTCTACCTAGAGGACTGAGAATCTTCAGTGATACATTGGCCAGATATTAACTCAACCTAAGAATTCCATTGTTGTTGTAATGATAAAACGTTCTTAAAGTAAATCCATAAATAAAATAGATAAGGAATAAATAGCAACTAGTCACTTTGGGTCCATTGCACAACACCTTTGTGATGGAATAGAAGAGTTAACAACCAAAGTTAAATATAGAAACCAACTATAGGGGTGGGCACATAATATCTCTTGGCTTCAAAACTCCATGAGGCTATGTGGAAAGCTGCATTCTAAAAACAGATAGGCCAGAGCCCGTCCTGGGAAAGGATTTCAGGGGTTTTAAATGACAGAATTGATACCTTAAGTATTTATGAGGCTTAAGGCAATACCTATAAAAAAACAGGTAGCTTCAATCACATTGTCATGACTGCTGTCTTGTTTGTTTGTTTGTTTTTACCATTCCCCAAGGATACTCCTGCTTAAGACATTTATTTTGCCTCTAAAGCCCTCCCCAAGTGCCATAATGAGGAGAATTGGAGTTTACTTTTCAGGGGAGGGGCTGAGGGGGCAGAGAAAGAATGCTGTAGGCCATATGTTTTGAATCCCTGGTCTATGAGTCTGAATCCCATCCTAGAGAAATGGGAGTGTGATCCTATAATTACCCTTATAGGTTAGGACAGGGGTGTCAAACTCACATCATCACAGTGGCATCACGTGACATATCGGGACTTTTTCCCCTTTCGCTAAACCAGATGTGAGCATGGCCAGCAGGTGACACATCTGGCCCGTGGGCTGGGACTTTGACAGCCCTGGGTTAGGGCATCATGGTTTTTGTTGCTCTTTTCCAAAAGAAAAGCAAAAAATCTAGACAAGACTTTCTCAGCTTCAGCCAGCATGAACTGATCACACAACTCCTAAAACCAACAAAGAAGAGTCTAAAACTCTTTATAGCCCCACCTCCCCAGATTTAATACAAGGATCCCTGAGATTGATCAGAAGGGATGGGATGAACTTTGCTTATAGTTAACAGGTTTATGTCTTCCCCATGCCTGATTAGGAACCAGCCAGGAAATACTTCATGCACTTCCTTGAAGTTCACAGTAAATGAAAGATGGAGGATAAATACTAACTATATATGACACACGAAGCTTTTATATTTATACTTGAACAACTTGCAGCCATTTACCTCACATAAATCTGTATCTGGCTTACAAGCCTCCTTCTTGTTGCAGTCCATGGCAGGCTATTCCTGAGGGTTTTCTATACCTTAGCACAGAGATTGCAATGAAGAAGAAAGGGCAGGATATCTGCATGCACAATCATATTCCTTTCATCAAAATTCTGGTTTTAAGCTATCAAGCACACAAAGTTTGTTTAATGCATGATCACCTTTAAAAAAAAAAACCTAATCTGAATGGTGTGTATTTTAGCCTGGAAAGAATGCTACTGGAATTGAATTTTAATTATATTTTAAAGACTGTTTTATAAATACATAAGAAAGATTAGCAAATCACAACTGGCCAGCAATACTTGCTGCATAGATTTGCAAATCCAGAACTAAGTATTTCAGTAGTAACATGCATGACAACTTTGTATAGTGACTGTATGAAGGCATCTGTTAAATTCCTCAAAAAGTTTGGTCTTCAAAATAGGAAATCTCGCTCAAGGTAACAAAGCAATTTTTGCAATTTTTGACTCTGTGGATGGAAACTGATAGTTATCAAAATGCTATGCTTTTCCTTCCACAAATTAATTTTGTTCCTTCCATACATCTGAAATGCAGAACCATGTGTCATTTTTCTTCTAAGAATAAAATAATTCAACTTCTCTTTCATGATTTTTTTCCCAATAGTGCAATTTGAAGATAGGTGTCAGTGCTGAAACAAGCCTTTTTCTAGAAACAATTGGGTTCTTCAAAAAGAATAAGGGCAATCATTTTTTATTTCAAAAACAGTACAATCTCTTCAGTTCTGACATAAATTGGCTGGGAAAGTCAGTTAGGGACAGGTTATCAAAACTCAATAGTATGACATCATTGCCAGGCAGTCCTGGAAGAGCCAGAGCAAGCTGTACAAAAATTGTTGGGGCCAAGGGGTGCAGGTTGTATGTAGGAACAATGCAGAGATTCTTGTACTAAATCTGGAGGGGGGTAGTGCTGCAAGTGAGAGCAATGCAACTTTTCCCATTGAGTTCCCCATTGACTTTCTTTGTGGGAAGATGAGTAGAACTGCTAACAGAAAATTTGAACCCAGAGAGAAAGAAAGAATGATCTTATTACAGCATCACATATTCTGATCCTAGATAACTCTATGAGAAACTACTTTTTAACTTCATTGCCTGAAATTATTTTGAATTGGAACTACAATACATATTTATTTCTATAAATCAAAGACTTTTCAAGAAAAACACAATAATGCACACAGATTACATGTAAATAATTATCCTACACATGATCCTACACATGCACAAACTCTCCATATATTTCCCACAGAGACATACAGACACAGGTATGAATCCTTCAGTGTTAGAAAGAGCCTATAAATTATCAACTGCTTCAAGCAACACCATAATAAATTTTGCAGACAGAAAGCTTTGGGTTAAAATTATCTCTCCTATGGCAGACTTCTCCCAGTAGAGTTCTGCAGAATTGTCATCTACTTACCTTATTGAGAGTAGAGAGAGCAGAGGGTGGAGAAAGCACATAGACCTCAGAGTTTGCCCACTTCTACAACCTCAGATACCAGCTAATACCTAAAGCGATTTCATATTGAATTCTCATGATCATTTCGAAAAGTATAAAATGAAGGAAGAAACTTCCATGTGAAATGGGGGAAAAAATGCTGTTGTAACCCTGACAAATCTTCAGCCACCTTTTTGTTGTTTTTTATTGAAGTAATTAGTAAGTAAAAAAAAAAGTTACTTTTAGTAAGTGTGGTACTTACTCTGAGGGGATTTTCAATGAAGGATTAATACTAGCTTCACTTTACTTAAGCTTTTTACTTAATAATCTTGTCAAAGATTTTATGGAGACAAAACTATTATCTAGTTCTAAGGAAATTCCATTTCTAAACTTGGAAAAGCTAAAAGACAGCTTTGCTCAGAAAACATGTTGTATGCCATGCTACAGACAGCTAATTGTTTAAATGTACATTATTAGAACATATTTTAGTGTTCTAACTCAGTTCACCTCATTAACACTGAGGTAAATATTTAATGATTTGGCCATGTTTTCTTTTATCCAAGTATTTATGCAATTCTAGAAGTTATTCTATAGTATAAATCATTCGGGGGTATCATTTATATTTGTATGAATAAAAAAACCAAACATTAGTTTAAATATGGAATGGACCCTGATTGTATTGAGCATAAAAAGCACCTGGTACAGTGATGAGTTTAGGATTGTGATTAAAATTTTTAATTTTTAATTTTTAAAATTAATTTAGCCTGCTCAAGGCTCTCATTGGTGCATTGGAAGTTCCCTTACCTATTTGTGCTTTATTTAACTAGAAAGTTAGTATGAAAAGAAAGGTTTAAAGATAAATTTGCTGAGATCTCAGCTCTGATGGAGGACTGCCATTTCTATTTCAAATAGTATAAATAATTGAACATTTAAAGGCAAAAAAAATGCTTTTAATGCAGACCTGAGTTTGCCCAACAGTCCTAGTGAAAATGGAATATATGAATCTGTAACAGAAATAATCTGCCTTTCCAAAAACTAACAGCCTAAAAAAAATCCTTATCTTGCTTTACAGAAAATAAATGAATAAACTAACCTTAACAATTACCATTAACACAGCCAAAATTTGTGTTCTGGTTGATTTAGATAAAAGTTGATCAATGAAGTCGTCAAAAGGGAAGGTGGAAGCAATCTCAAAAAGGCTCCCTTGATGATGTTTGTAATCACGAAACCTAATTTCTTAGGACTTTATGTGCTTCACTAAAACTACACACTCTGCTAAAATCAGGCTTGCATTATTTAAGAGCAGACTTATATAGTAAAATTTAGGGAATCAGCCAGAATGCTACTATGATAATAAGAAACCCAATGTTTTAAAGAGGAAAAACTGCTCTTAGAATATTAATAGAAAAGATGGAGCACTTTCTCAATTTTAATGAGCTGAATACAGAATTTAAGCATCTCTAAATAAAGTTTTTAAAACCTGTTCAGAATATCAGAAGCTGTTTTTACATGGATAATTTGCCACACTTAACAGATGTACGAGAGGCTCTAAAATTGTAATCTTCAAACCATTAACTTTAATGTGGTGTTTGGGGCTTTGATTATTCTATTGGGAGAAAGTCACCTAAGAAAATGCAACTTTTACAGATTTCTAAACTTCCATAACATTGAAATTCCATATACAAAAATCAGTGGGGCTTTTTTTTTTTTTTTGGCTATACAGTGCAATGTTTGATTGAAACTATTCATGGGTATTTTAAATTTCCATGGGTATACTCCATTGCAACTATAACTTCTATTCACACTTTGCTTTTTTAAATAGTTTTCCCACTCAAATATTCTGTGCACACTTTAAAATTTGCCTTTTGCTTAGAATTTGAGCTGTAGACAAATACAAACTGCATCAAAAGAATAGAAGTATCCAAAGACAGATTTTGCCCTGTGGGTGTGGGTGTGTAATCAGATAGACAAAATAGTTTTGCACCATTTCATTGCTCACTCCAACTCTTTCATGCACCCACCACCAAAAAGAGTGCCACTTGCAGCACAACAATGCAATTCAGCTTTTGTAATATTGGCAAAGGTCATTGGCAGATCATCACCAAGCATATTTTTCTGTTTTGCATCTCTGGCAAATTAGAATAGTGTCAATTTTAGTCCCAAGGGCTCAATACCTAAGCTGTTGAAAGGATCCATCTTAGACAACAACAAAAAGACATATCTTCTCCAGTTCCTACTAAAACAGAGGATGGGGGGGGGGGGTGTATTTAAAGTTTTAAAGGGTTAAAGGTTCCTGTTAATGGTGTAATGGTACATTTTTAGTGCTACACCATGTACATATGCACATAACACAACTCTAGTACTAGTTATTAAAATATATTTTATTATATATATTACCTTGCTAAGCTGTAATACATAATCAGCAAACAAAAGTGTTAACAGTCTTTAAGCACTTAATGTGAAATAAGCAACAAATTAAAAAAAAAGGAAATTACTAACTTCTGGGTTGCTTTCCTTGTCCTTTGACTTCCTATATAGCAGAAATTATACAGTAGTCAGACCTGAAAGCTTAGATGAAATACTAAATTATTCTGAAAAAAATGGGGACCAGTGTAATACCCCAACATAGTCACAAATAATAAACACTAAAATTTTACACTACTAAGATCTGATGAGAGAGGAGAATTAAATTAGTGTAACAACTTTCTTGATTATCATTGGTGTGGGATGGAGTATGGATGATGGTAAATTTTAAATCCATATTTGTTCTCCAAAAATAAATCTACAAGGAATTATAGATCTTCTGACCATAAACCCAGCTTCACTCCAAACACATTATTAGTTTTATGTTTTAGTAGATGATACTACACTGTTTATGTATGGGGACAATCTGGAAACATGTTCTTATAAATTTTCTTTCCATTTACACCTTTATATGCTTCCTGTGTCTTACCCATTACTTTTATTCCTATGAGCCTTCTGTCAAGCTGCTTCTTCAGTGAGTGTCAGAGACTAAAAAGTACATCTATTTTGGGAAAGTATTGGGAAGATTAACTGTGGAAGTTAAGTAACATTTAAAACACCAGTCCCCAGCCTTTGTCTTGGCAGCCCGGCTGGGTGGGGGAGAGGGGAACCATGCCACATGAACAGTGGGCCAATGCACACGTGCAGCTCGACTCACACAAGTGATAGGCTGGCACGCATGCGTAATGTAATGAAGCGGGCTCTGATAGATGACCACTAGATAACTTTCTATTCACTCTATTCTAAAAAGCAATGCATCTGGTTGGAAAAAGTACAAACTCAGCCGAAATCCTTTTGGTTCCTCTAGGAGGCCTCTAAGTTGTCAGAAGAAAGGAACATTCTAATGACATACAGCTTAAAGGTTGGTTAGGTCAAGAGGATCCACATGAGTTAAAAGTTGTCTATCGTCAAAAGCTGATTTGAATCTATGCTTCAGTAATGGTTTGCAAAGAAACTCTGTAATAAGGAAATGTCAATTAAAAATGATAAATGTATATGACCATATGAATTGCTGAGTTAACAGAATCCTTTGTCTAGAAGGGTATAAAACCATTGTACCTAATTTCTGTCTTTGTTCAACGCTTCATGTACAGAGCCTTGAACCTATTGCACAATATATAAAATCTGTCTCTGATTAATCTAAAAGTTGTGTTTGTCTTATTAAATCCACAACATGCGCATGCAACTCAATTTGTGCAAGTTGAGCTGAGCACGTGTGCCCCAGCCTGCCCCTTGCATAGTTGAGCTGCACGTGCACGCATGCACGCTGGCCCACAACTCACATGGCCCAGTTGCAAATAAGCCATGGCCTGGTAGTGGGCTGTGGCCCAGAGTTTGGGGACCCCTGATTTAAAATAACCATCCTACACTAAGAACTATCATATTTTCAATTTTTCTTACTGGAGATACAAGTCAAATCTAGTTTCACTTTTCTAATTGCTTTTTTGGAAAAGGCAGTACTAATCAAAATCAGACATACAACCAGTATGTGGAAGCTGAAAAATCAAGGCATGAGAATATTACTGAAGAAATACGGCTTTATAGAATTGCAATTTTTGTTCTTTACCTTTAAGCATAATTGAGTTGAAAAGTCCATACTGAAATGTATACAGTAGTAGTTTTACCATTGCAGGGAATCTGGCTTCAGATTCTTGGACTCTTTATATTCATGACCTATAAACACATTGTTTTTATATCTTTTTTAAAAAAGTTTTTTTTTATTAATAATACAAATTAAAAACATTGGACATGGTTTGACTTCTCCGGTTTAAACATTTTCATCAAGTTTTACCTTGCAAAAGATATACTTCCTTATCGCTATACAAATTTATACTATTTATCACATTTCAAACACAAGTGCTTTCGTCTGTGAAGGTTACATCAATATTAAGTTTATTCCTATATGTCATAGAAAACTAACATAGAAATTTCTAAACATTCAACTTATCAATAATCTTTTATCCCAGCATTCCTCCTCCTCTTCATCCAATAATAAAATTTATTCCAGAGTTCATAATACTCTGTTTTGCTCTTATCCTTGAGTTCCAGAGTCAATCTGTCCATTTCCGCACAAGTTAATATTTTAGCTAATACTTCTTCTTCTATGGGGGGTCTCTTTGTTTTTCCATTTTTGTGCAAAGACCAATCTTGCTGCTGTTAGTACATATATCATTAGATACGTTGTACCCTTGTTATATTTGTCCTTTATAATGCCCAGCAAAACTAATTCCAGTTTTAATTCTATATTTTGCGTTAATATCTCTTCTAGCCATTGTTTTATCTGTTTCCAAAAAATTTTAGCTTTTGGGAATTCCCACCACATATGATAAAAGGTACTAGGCAATACTTCACACTTCCAACACATTGATGAATAATTTTTGCTCATTTTTGCAAGTTTTGTGGGTGGGAGATGCCACCTATAGAACATCTTGTACAGGTTTTCTTTATATCTTTTTTGATTGCTACCCAGGATCTGTCTCTCCAACAAAAATGAGTGAAGGTCAAATGTGAAGTCATAAAATCATATCATATTGAATTTAGTAAGATTTTTAACACTTCAAATTCTAGCTTTGGTTAGTGAAGTGGTTCGGAAATAACTAGAGGCACAAGCAAGCAAGTGACAACAGCTCTTTAAGTGAGACTTCAGCAAAAACTCTGAGGCTGCAGCCCTCCTTATATACAATCCTGGAGGGACTGTCAGCCAATCAGGAACATAGGCAGGTTTGAAACTCCCGCTCAAAAGTATCAATACATAACACCCCTCCCTTCCCAGAAAGCACTAACATTCAGAAATTTACATATGTACACACAAAATCTCGCAGGTGCCTAGGACGAGTTCTCGCTCTAGTTGACCTGCGCAGTTCAGTGTCTGGTGGGGCATCGAGCTGGTCAGAGGGACTTTCAGTCTCTCCCGGCTCCGCCAATGGAACCTCCTGGATTTTGTCCGGGGCGTGGTTATCCCCGGCTGGGAGTGGTGACTTGCTGGGGCAGCGCTGGAACCAGAGCTTGTCAGCTAAGTATTCTCGTGAACCCGGGCTTGAGTTAGCTGTTTTGGGAAAGTTGTTGTAGTTAGGTTCAGAGATGTCTAAATTAATGTTTGCTTCGCCGACTACCCTTTTTCTAAGTTGGTCTATGTGGCGCTTCCAGAGTCTGTCTACCCCTACATCTACCGTATAAGATTTTGGGCCTGTTATGCCCACTATGGTTCCTGCAACCCATAGAGGTCCGCTGGCATAATTGCGAGCGAACACCGGGGATCCAACCTGAAACTGTCTTAGTCCAGAGGTTTCTCCCTTGAAATTTTCGTGCGAGTAGTTAGGGTGAAGCCTGTCTAACACGCACCGAAGCTTCCTGCCCATGAGCTCTGCTGGGCTTCTCCCTGTGGCTGTGCATGGTGTGGCATGCTGGACAGCTAAGAATTGGTCTATCCTGGCCTGCCAGTCCCCGTTATCTAGTCTGGACAGTGCCTCTTTGGCCGTTCTTACAAAACATTCGGCCAATCCGTTAGAAGCCGGGTGGAACGGGGACGATAGGGCATGGCGGATGCCCAGTCCGGCCAAGTAGCCCTTGAACAGGGTCGCTGTGAATTGAGGGCCGTTGTCAGATACTAGAGTATCCGGTAGGCCATGTGTGGCAAATAGCTTGCAAAGGACTCTAATGACTGCCTCGGCTGTGGTAGAGGGCATTAGGATTATTTTGAGCCATTTTGAAAAGGCATCGACTATGATTAAAAATGTTTGCCCATGGAAGGGACCGGCAAAATCAATATGGATCCTCCCCCATGGCCCTTTTGGTTTCTCCCACTCTCGGATGAGCGCTACTGGGGGATCGGGACGAGACTCCTGGCAGGGTATGCACTTCCCCACCCACTCGGAGATAACTTGGTCCATGTTGGGCCACCAAACATAACTACGGGCTAAGCTTTTCATTCTGACAATGCCCAGATGCCCTTCGTGCAGCAATTCTAAGACCCTTGTTCTTAGTTTCGTTGGTACTACCACCCTGTCACCCCACAACAAGCAACCCCCTTGCATAAACAGTTCGTTACGTTTGTTAACATAACCTTGGTATTCCCCCCCCGTCCACTTTGACCGGCCACCCCTTAAGGACCCAACCCATTACAGTGCAAATGATTGGGTCTCTAGCCGAGGCTTTTGCCACCTCGCAAGAGGAGATAGGCCCCAAAGTCAAAGTGTCCAGTAAAAGAACGGAGGCTTCTGGCGTTGGGTTGGCAAGTAGGTCAAGTAGGGGGCAGCGGCTGAGGGCATCCGCGTGACCCAAAGTCCGTCCGGGTCGATGGACAAGCTGATACGAATAGGCCGACAGAAAAATGGCCCATCTGGTCAAACACGGGGAAAGAGCAGCGGGGGTGGGCCTATCGCCTGCCAAAAGTCCTAGCAGGGGCTGGTGGTCAGTCACAAGTTCGAATTGTCGGCCATAGAGGTATTCGTGGAACTTTTTAACCCCCGCAATTGCAGCCAGAGCCTCTCTGTCCAATTGGCTATAGTTCCGCTCTGTGCTTGACAGGGTGCGAGAGTAGAACGCAATGGGCGCCTCTAGGCCGTTCGGCAGTCTATGGCCTAGGACGGCACCAACTCCTACGGGGGAGGCGTCGCAAACCAATACAAGCGGTAGCGCTGCGTTGTATTGGATTAGGAAACTGTCTTCAGATAGAAGTCTTTTTACTGCCTCAAAAGCGGCAGCTTGTGGTTTCCCCCACACCCATGGTACATTCTTCCCCAAAAGTTTGTGCAGGGGATCTGCAACGGTGGCCTTGTCCTTCAGGAACATTGAGTAAAAATTGAGGAGTCCAAGGAAGGCTTGGAGCTCCGCTTTGGTCTTGGGGGTAGGTGCGCTCTTAATAGCTCTCACCTTGCTTTTGGTAGGGTGGATGCCTATGCCATCTACCCTGTACCCCAGAAACTCCACAGAGGGAACAGCGATCATGCACTTGTTCTTTTTAAGTCTAAGTCCCGCTTCTCTAAAACGGGAAAGGACGTTCCTTACTTGGTCCCCTAGCTGACATTCGTCTTGAGCACTAACCAAAACGTCATCAAAATAAGGCACCACCCCCGGAAGCCGTTGCAACAGGCGCTCCATGGTGCTTTGAAATAGGCCGGGTGCGACGCTCACCCCAAACTGGAGCCTGGTGCATTTGAATGCACCCCTATGAGTTACAATTGTTTGCGCCTCTGCCGTGGCGTCATCAACTGGTAATTGTTGATAGGCCTGAGCTAGGTCCAATTTGGCGAAAATTTTTCCGGGCCCCAGGGAGTGTAGTAGATGATGCACGATCGGCACCGGATAGGCGCTCGGCTGCAAAGCCTTGTTGATCGTGCACTTGTAGTCAGCGCAAATCCTAATTGAGCCGTCAGATTTTACTGGGGTCACTATGGGGGTCTCCCATTTCGCATGATCGACGGGGACTAACACCCCCTGTTTAATTAATTTGTTCAGTTCCACATCGATCTTCGGTTTCAATGCGAACGGCACCTGTCTGGCTTTAAGTCTTATTTGGGTTACGTTGGGGTCTAAGTTTAGTGAAATAGGGGTCCCCACATACTTGCCCAACGTGTCCCCGAAGACGTCCTGGAACTCGGTCAGGAGACTGTCCTTTAGTGTTGACTTGGACATCAGGTGGACGCCAGTGAAGCCCATGCCGAGGGCTCGGAACCACCCCATGCCCAGAAGGCTAGGGAGCTGCTTCGTGACAATGGTCAGCGGCAGGTCTCTTTCGTAGTCTCCGTAGGTGACTCGGAACGTGCCGATGCCTTCGAGGGGGACTCGGTTCCCCTGGTAGTCTAGGATGCGCAGTCTCCTAGAGACTGGTCCTTCCGGAACGACGGCAGGAGGGTCTTTAGAGTCGCCCATGACATTATGGAGAGAGCTGATCCGGTGTCGATCTCCATCGAGCATGGCTTGCCATTGATTTCGACCACCGTGCTGACTTCGTCCTCGATCGCCGTGTTGGCCTGGTCTATGTGTATGCTGCGGCCATCTCGCGGTTCAAATTCACGCCATTTTTTCGCGCCGCCTTCTCTCGTTGGCTGCTTCTGGTGCATTGATTCCGGTTGGCTGCGGCGCTCACGTGGTTGGTGTTTTCTGGGCAGAATGGCTCTACAGATTCGCGCCAAGTGCCCTTTTTTCTCGCAACGCCTGCAAATGGCCTCTCTGTATTTGCAGGACAGTCTATCATGGTGCCCGCCACAGCTGGGACAGCTTCGCTGGGGGATGCCAGTGTCTTTTCTCTGGTGCTCCGTTTGGAAGACGTCCTCATCCGACTCGGACTCCGAGCTGGATCCGGCGTCTTCTCTGTGCACCGGGGCAGACTTGGGGCTGTCCTTGCTGGACAGCGGACGCTGCAGCATTTCTGCAGCTTTTGTGGAGGCTTCATGAGCCCTGGCCTCATCTAGGGCTCCCGCAAGTGTCAAATCAGGCTTAGCGAGCAGGCGCTGTTGCAGCCTAATGTCCCGAACACCATAGATAAGTTGCTCAAGCAACGCATCGTCCAAGTCTCTATAGTTGCAATGGGTTGCGGCTTTTCTCAGGCTGACCATGTACGCGCTGACCGGTTCTCCCTCTCGTTGAACGCGCTGTCTGAGTTGGTATCGTTGCACGAACTTGGAGGGGACGGGAGTGTAGTGAGCCCGGAGAGTTGCCATCAGGGTGTCCCAGGATACGGTTTGAACTGGCGTTGGCTCACACAGTGACTCGGCCATCTCGAACACATCCGGTCCGCAGTGGCTTAGGAAGAGGGCTCTCTTTCGATTAGCGGAGAGACCCTGCATGTCACTGGCTTCAAGCGAGCATTCGAACCTTGTTAGGTACGAGACCCATTTTTCGCGGGTCGGATCAAAAGGCTTGGGCGGAACGTAGGCAGACATGTTCAGTATGCCTCCTGTAATTCGCCTCGTCGCCTAGCTGAAGCTCGTGGTCTCACTGGTTCACTTCTTGTGGCCTCTATCCCACCTTCGTCGCCAATGAAGTGGTTCGGGAATAACAAGAGGCACAAGCAAGCAAGTGACAACAGCTCTTTAATATACAGTGAGACTTCAGCAAAAACTCAGAGGCTGCAGCCCTCCTTATATACAATCCTGGAGGGACTGTCAGCCAATCAGGAACGTAGGCAGGTTTGAAACTCCCGCTCAAAAGTATCAATACATAACAGTTAGCACAGTAAAGAATGTCAGTTTAACATAATGTTTCTCAATCTTGGCATATCTGGACTTCAACGCCCAGAATTTCCCAGAATTCTGGGAGTTGAAGTTCAGATGTCTTAAAGTTGTTATAGCTAATTACCTGGCTGATCAGAAACTTGTGTTTCCATAAGGAAAGAATATTCAGGAGTATTTTATTTTTCCATTATAGACTAAAGTGATGCAAAATACAGTATATTTAGGTCTTTCTACTTCTTATTAGCCTTACCTACAATATAAATCTGTGGCTAATGCCTCATATTTAGAGAGGGAAAGAAAAAATAACTGGTAATATCACAGCAGACTTTTGATCTATTAGATTATTCGGTTAAAGATGAAAAGATATTGGCAGACAATGGGAGAGAATCATGTTATTATAGAGCCTGCACCTCTGTTGAAAAGTGCCAAAGGATTGGCTTGAGAAAAGGTCAAATATGAGAGTATGTTAGCTTTAGTCCTACTCAGAAGTAGCTGCTCCAGAGGTTTCTGTTCAAATGTCATCAGACAGCATATTGTTGTAAGCTGACTGCATAAGTATAAATGAAAATCTATCAGCATTATGTTATTGGGACAATCATAATAAAGTTTTTGAAAGAACTTTTGACATTCCTCTCATTATAATATCTGTCCTTTTCATTTTTGAATGAAAACATTCTTGCTCAAATAGTATTCTAGTAATTCCTGGGATTCAATGAACTGTCCATCATCCAAGCAACTCTTTACATAAAATCCTTATTAAAATCAATGTAGAAAACCTTTCTAATCAAACAACCAACACAGTATTCGGTATGCCTCATAGAGAATGTACCTTTTGCAGCAAATATAATAGTGCAAGCCTTTAAGCAAATTTAATTAGGAAGTGTTACAATTTCTAGGTAATCTAATACTTAATGACTTTTAAAAGCAGTTTTCTGAGCCAAAAGAGGGCATTCTAGGGCTTACCCACACCATTGACAAGTGGCTGTGGGATACCAGCAGCTTTCTGACAGGGGTCAAGGAAGGCCTAAACCTGCTTCTAACATTCCCTGGCAAAATGATTTTGCTGTCATGTTCCCATGATGCTTGTTTTCCTCTTTCTCTTCTTAGATCATAAGTAAGAGGCTTACATTGTCTGAAATTGTGACAAGCAGTAAAATATCTATGGAGATTTTCAGTCATCCAGGTCATGGTTGTTCAAAAAGTGCTTTTTCAAGAGGCAACTGGACTTTCTGGTTTTTCTTTGAAGATGTTTCACTTCTCATCCAAGAAGCTTCTTCAGCTCTGACTGGATGGTGGGGATGGAAGGATTTAGACTCCTTATAGACAGCTGGTAATTTGCATTCTTTTAGCGAGTCATTAAGAACACTTGGAGGTTTATTTGTATCATCAGGATCACCTGAGTGGTGCAAATGGCTGTGAAGCCTTCTTGGAATTGTTGAAAGGACAGTGTTGTAGACTGGAGATAGATTATGTCATATCCCTCCCCCTCTGTTGAGAGAGGGCTGTTCAATTTTGACATAGATGGCCTCTTTGACCCCTCTTTCAAACCAACAGTCCTCTCTGTCCAAAATGTGGACTTTATTTTCTTCAAAAGAGTGGTCTTTGTCTTTTAAATGCGGATTGACTGCTGAATCTAGTCCTGATGGGTTCATTCCCCTATGTTGTGCCATGCTTTTATGAAGTGGTTGTTTTGTTTCCCCAATATACAGATCTGCACATGGCTCACTGCATTGTACTGCATATACCAGCCGAGATGACCACCGCCACCCGACTGCCTCCCGACCTGGATATGGGGCCGGAGTGTCAAAAAAAAAAGTGTCAAAAAGTCCCAAAAATGTTTGCCACCATTTTGGTGGGTGTGGCTTGTTGGTGGGTCATGTGACTGAGTGTGTGAGTGATGTCAAGTTGGCCACGCCCACTCAGTCAGGACCCCCACACACATCTAGCCACACCCATAGAACCAGTAGTAAAAAAATTTAGAACCCACTACTGTCCTGTAGGGTTATTTTTGAGATTTGATGAAGGCCCATTTGGGATAGCCACATGTTCTGAGGGCTTCCTTTATGTGTTTAGTTCTTTTTCTTTCCCATCTTTGCTGGTAGGCAGGCGTTCAGTTTGGTGGTGTAGGGTTATCATGACTCCCATTTTCTCATGACTCCCATTTTCTCTTTTTTTTCCCCAGAAGTTCTTAACATTGTCAATTACCTTGTGGATATGATCTCAAAAGGTTTAGTTTTGTATGTTTATACAGTGATAGAAGTAGTAACTTACTATTAGTTTTTAACCTTGTGGAGATCCTGAATTACTCATGTTTGCTCATATCTTATCTCTTGGTATGACTTTGTCCTCTGGCTTTATTTTGCACCATTTCTGGGCAGAACTTTATATATTAAGCTTGGTGGGACTTCCGCTGGCACCGCCGGTGTCGCGGACGGTCTTTTCGGACTGCCAGCCCCGCAATTCTGTTGGAGCCGTTCTGACAGCGCTAATCATCTGTCAGACAGCTTGAAAACCTCTCCTTCAGGAGAAGAAGGAGAGGAGAGCCGGTGGGCAAGGGTAGAGCTCCCCGGGAGCCCCTGGAGTAATTCCAGGGGCTTGGAGGGTGAGAGCTCCCCGTTCAGCCCACTGAAGCTCCGGATCCGTGGCGACTCCGTTTAAATGGAGCCAGACGCCGGCGACCAACTCTGCTTTCAAGAAGAAGATAATTGATTTCAAAAATCAGACAGAACGGAAGCAGGAGAACAAGCTTTTGCAAGTATATGCTTAATTCCTGGGATACATTGTTTCTATTTGATTTTGCTGAGCTGGAGCTGGAAATGGCGTCTTTGTTGTGGGTGTGAAAGTGAAAGCAGGAAATGAAAGTGCTTGTTAATAGACTTGTGCTTAGAGACTGGATTTAAACTGTTGGATTTGAGAGCTGGATCTAGAAAAAACTATCTTGCTTGATAAACTACAAATAAATCTGAGAAAGCTGGTTGTGAAAAGAAAATTCTTTTAAAATAATATGGCTTCCAAGGAAGGAGTTTCTGAAAGTGGAGGCTCTTTAATGGCATTAGAAATGACACAGAGAACTGAAACACAGAGCCAGGAGATTTTTTTTAGAGACTTTGCAGAATTTATAAAGGAAGCCATGAATAACCAAATTGAAATTATTAATAACTTTACAGCAATCATGGAACAAAAATTTACAGAATTGGTGGTGGATAAAAAAGCAACTGAAGATGTTTTTGAAGGAAAGCATAATGACAATATAGGAGACATTTTGACAGAGAAGCTGGAACTGGCTGATCCTCAGGAATCTTCAAACCCTCTTCCTGCCCTTTTGGAGTTAACTGACAGAACTTTTCAAAAATATAATTTGGAGCAGAAAGAAGAAGGAACTGATCAGCTGTATGAGGTTTCGGATAAAGATGATTTGGCAGAGGCTTTCACACAATTAATTGAAATGCAGCAACTGGATTTTTTTTTTGCAAACTGATCGAGTTAATTCTTTGTTCTATGAACTGACTGTCTATACAAGCAAGAAGAGTCGATATGGGGGCTCTAAATCAGAAATGGTTCCAAGAAAGGGTCAAGTCTTAAAGATACATCAACCCCCACTTAAAATTCAAAACCTCCTCAAAATAAAAGAAGGAGGGAGGAAGAAAGATCGGAAAAAATACAGAAAGAAAGGAAGAAGGGAAGATTAATTTTTTTCTGGTCTAACTATTGATGTATTAATGATTAACTACAATGATTAACTAAATGAATTGAGAGTTTAATTAATGATTAATTAAGGTTCAGTTATTGTTAAAAAATATTTGAATATTGAGCACAAAAGCAGGAGGAATAGCTAAATGATTAAGTATGTATTATCTACTAGTGTTTGTTATTGGTTCTTAAAAAAATTCTTAGGGTTAAAGGATTATATGTTATTTTGTGTTTAAAGGGAGGTTGATGAATAATCTGTAGAAGGGGAGTTAAGGGGTCTAGGGAGTTTTAATGTCTTGCATTAACTTAGCATATTTTAGCGTATGTTTGTTAAAATCTATACCCTGTTTTTCTTCTGGGAAGTCGGGGGAGGGGGGAGGGAAGGGGGGTTGTATTTGTTTGAATTTTAAAAAACAATAAAAAAATTTGTTTTAAATATATATATATATATTAAGCTTGGTTTGGTTTGGCTTGTAACTTTGTTGCAAAACTTGGATTTCTTACTTGATTAGTAGTCTACTCTACACAAACAACGCTTGAAGGCAATCATTTTATCTTGCTGTTACTCCCTAGCAACTGGTAGCCACAAGGTATGTGAGGAACAAGAAAAGCTATATTATTTGTACAGATGTGTTCACACAGAATTTATTGCACTGCCTGTTGTCAATATTCATTGTTTTTATATGCTATATGACATGCATTTTATAACACTATTCTTACTGTGGCACTTTTATTTTATATTTCCTAGTCTTCTATTCATTTGTGCAATAATGAAATATTGATATTGCCTGAGTTTTTTAAAACACATTTTCTGTATTAGGGAAATGGTACAATAAGATGGTTTCTAAAAGATGAGGATTCAAAAGTTCAAGGGACTTCCCATAGCAGCACTTTTAGCTCTTCAAATATGAATCCAAAGTATATATTTATAGCCTTAATTCTGTAGCCTTATTATATTAGGAGTATCTTTTTTTCTGCTATGCATTCTAAATGGTTTGTCATTAGTGTGTGTGTGTGTGTGTGTGTGTGTGACAGAGAGAGAGAGAGAAAGAGAGAGAGGGAGAGGGAGATCATATGTATATGTATGTGCATGTATGTGTATATATATTGTCTTTTGAGAGTGGAGATCAGAATTTCATTTTTTTAATGTGTGCCAGTGTCTTTATAGAAAAAGTGACAATAACAATTATTTTATCTTATCAAAAACTGTGATCTTTGAAAAATAAACACAATATATTTTGTTAATGAAAAACACTGCAACTATAGCATATTAACTTCAAACTGATTGGTTTCCTTACTATTCTTGTTTTAAGATACATAGGACAATTCAGTAATATTTTTGATGGCACATGTGAGAATGCCTGCTCAGTATTAATCATTCATTCACTATTCTAATACTGTTAACATTTTCAAAAAATAAGAGGAAGAAGATGATTTGCATATAGGTAATTCTCGGATTACAACAGCAATTGGAACAGGGATTGCCATTGCTAACTGATGCAGTCATAAAGTGTGATGTTACATGATCATGTTATTTAGCAATGGCAGTCCTGGCAATCCCAGTTTTAGTCATAACCCCAGGACTACACAAGTAATTAAATGGAAGAGGTGGGATCTCAGGAAGTAACACGGGATGTGCATGGGTGCCACAGGTGGAGCAGTGGGCAGTGGGTGGGAGCCATAGACAGGCAGGGGAATACTGTAGGCAGGCATGGAACAACCTATGGGAGTAACTTGAGACCTTCCCTACTGGCTTCTTTGACTTTGCTTGTAGAAGGCCATCTTAGACAGTCACAACTGGCAATTACATGACCATTACTCGGCCACCTAAACTGTGATCATGGGACCATAGGGATGCTGTGATGGCTGCAAATTCATGGACTGGTTGTAAATCCTCCTTGTTCACTACTATCATAATTTTGAATGCTCACTGAATGAGTGTTCATAAACTGAGGACTACCTGTTTTTTTAAAGAGGAAATTGGCTTTTGAAAAATCCTGAATCCCACTGAAATACAAAAAATTCAGTTCAAATTCTCAGTGGAAGATAAAAATTCCATTGAGGGGCTTTGCTACCTATATACACTATGTACTACCTCTATATTTAATCAGTTACTTAAGTTATTTAATCATTTTGATGGTGTTGGAAGAAATATCCATCTGGTTCAGTTCCAAGTGGGGAGAAAGACACTGGATTGGAAAGATGGTTTAATGGTGAAGCAGAACCACCAAGCACATGTGATTCTGGGTAGCTGACCACATGGAGAGTGAGGGTGATTTATACCTTCTCTTGGGCCTTGCCCTTGAGCTTCCTGTTCCTGTGGCAAGAGCATATATTCTATTGGCTGTAGTCAGACTCCCATGGGGCCATGGGATGAATGAAATATTTTTAAAAATATTAAAAAGGCAGAATATTATATTTTCCATAAAGGAGAAACATATTTAACAGGTGCAGGAGAAGACCAGATACAACTTACAAAGGGGAGTGTGATCTAATAAAGTGTATGTGGCAGTAGTGGTATTCAGCCGGTTCTATCTGGTTCGGGAGAACCAGTAGCAGCAGCTGTAGGAGGCTCCGCCCATCTGCCCGGATGTCATCACATCCATTTTTGATGCTCTGCGCATGCGCAGAAGTTCCTGCGCATGCGCAGAGGTGTCACGTGCAAGCTCACATTTGCGAACCGGTAGCGCAGGTAAGTCAATACCACCCCTGGTATGTGGTGGGGTTTTTTATTTTTTTTATTTTGTTTAATACAAGTAATGCAAACAATATGAACATATACATATACATCTAAATACAAAAAAAAGAAAGAAAGAAAGAAAGAAAGAAAAGAAAAAGAAAAAAACAAATAATATAGGGCACCCCCACCCCCAGAGACCATTCCCCCCCCCCCTTATATTTCTTCTTCTATAACAGCGGTTCTCAACCTGGGGGTCGCGACCCCTTTGGGGGTCGAACGGCCATTTCACAGGGGTCACCAAAGCCCTCTCTCGCCCCCCCCCCACGCCTTCACTCACCCTCACCCTCTGCCTCTGTTGGATCGCCCGGTCGCCGTTCGCTTACCCCGCCCACTCCCAATCTATTGCTGCCTCCGGAGTCCCAGCTGATGGCTAGAGGGAAAAAAAACTTTAAATTCTTGCTGCGGGGCTTCAAAGAGCTAGCTGCAAAGAGGTAAATTCCTGGAGCAAGTTTTTTTCCCCTTAGCTATGCTGAAAAGAGAAAGCGAAAGCAGGGTCTTTGGTGCAACGTGACAAAATGAGGCAGAGAGATTTTTTTTTCTTTTTCCTCACCAAAAAAGGTAGGTACAAAACTGCAAACAATGGGAAATTTAGGGCAAGAGGAGGTTCAAGATTTTAAAACACAAAAGAAAAAAAGCTCTATTTAACTAGGGAATTGTAATAATTGAGGTACTATTAATTGTATATTGTGTTGAAAGCAGAAATGGTTAAGTTGTGGTTTGGAGGAATATATGGGGGAAATTATTTGGTTTATTATTATTGGTAAATATAATTAATTGATGTGTAAGAAATTGGACTGCATGGAAATAATTGGAATATTCATGTTCATATTGATAAATATACAAAAAAGATAGTTATATAACTAATTGATTTATATTAAAATGTTGAATTTGTATTAAACAACTGTATTACATAATTAACCAATGTGAGGATGGATATAAAAATAGATGACAATGCGAAGGGGTATAATATAGAATAGAAGGGAAAAATTGAATTTGATTAAGATTAGAGATGAGAATGAAGGGTAATATTGTTTTTTTAAAAAAATAGATGAGGAATAAATATGGTAAAAAGGAAATATAGAAATTGTAAATTTAATTGAAATGACTAAATACTGTGTTGGAAGAAATATCCTTCTGGGTTCTGCTCCAAGTGGGGAAAAAGACACTGGAAACATGGAGACTGCTTGGAAAGATGTTTTAATGGTGGACAGGATCACATGGCTTGATGGGGCCCATTGTGTTAGTTTCTGTTGCTATTGTGTTGCAAATGTCCTTTGACAAAGGATTGACTTTCTGCCTCTGGCCCATTAACAAAGGGTGGGGGGCAGGAAGATGGGAGCTGCTTTGTCTGTAAAATATGCTTCTCCATTTCTCATCAAGGGAAATATAATATTCTGCCTTTTTAATATTTCCCAAAATATTTCATTCTTCTGGGAAAGGGGTAGGTGCTAACCTCCTACAACTGTTTAAATTTGTGGACCGGCCAAATACTCTGTTCAAAGAAAATACGTTGTATGTTTGTATGTGTGTTTCTAATTATTGCTATTTATTCCTATTTGTTCTCTTTTATTCTTTAAAGTTTAACAATTCATTCTTTATCTTAATATCTTTATATTTGTTTGGGATTGGCTTTCTTCCCTTTCATCTTTTTTATTGTACAGCAATCTTTCTCCTCAAACCTACCACCTCTGTCTTTTCTTTCTTACTTACTTTCTCTTCCCCCCCCCTCTTCTTCTTCTCCCTACTTCCTCTTTCTCCTTCTCCTCCTCTCTTCCTCCCTCTCTTACCTTCACTCCTATTCTAATTTCCCTTCCCTTCCTTCATCCCTCTCTATTGCTGTATCCTTTTATGCATATGGACTACTCAGAGGGCTGAAAAAGTTATTTTTGACTGGTCCTCGCACTTTTGACCAGTCCTCGAACTTACGACTGTCCTCACAATTTATGTTTTTGCCCTATCTTGTCACCATGGTGAAGAGAAGCAGTTGTGAAATGAGTGACACGGTTGTTAAGAATGGTACAATGGACATAAATGATGACCAGTCATAACTGCGAAGACCGGTCAAAAGTGCGAGGACCTGTCAGAAATGACTTTTTTCAGCCCTCTGAGTAGTCCCTATACACATAGCCATGGCCACCCGGTCACATGACCAGCTAGCCACGCCCACCCAGTCACATGACCTCCAAGCCATGCCCACAAAATAAGCCACGCCCACAGAACCGGTAGTAAAAGAAATTTAGAACCCACTCCTGGTTGGGGGTCACCACAACATGAGGAACTGTATTAAAGGGTCGTGGCATTAGGAAGGTTGAGAACCACTGTTCTATAACAACTAAAAGATATACAATATATTCTAATTGTGCCCTTATCCCCTCCAAAACAACATATATTCTTGAGTAGGTTTATTCCCTTTGCCTTCCACCAACACTGATTTTATAAAAGTCCCCCATATTTCATTATAATTATTTGCTTTAATCATTCCTTTTTTTTAAATTAATTTGTTGTTAATTTATCATCTGTTGCCATACTCCAAATACCATTCATTTCTTTGAATATCGCCATTTTGTCCCCAATATTTAGCCATCACTAATCTAGCTGCCATTATCAAATTTACAATCATTTCTTTTTTTTTTCTTTTTTTTTTGTTTCATTTATATCCCATTGTTCCACTAGCAACAATAATGCAATTCTTGGTGACATATCTAAATTTACATTCAACAGTGCTCTAATTTCTCTAAACACCATGTCCCATATTTTTTGTGCACTGTCACAATCCCACCACATCAGGGGTGGGTTCTACTTATCTTTACTACCGGTTTGCAATGGGGCCATGTGTGCGCTTCTGCGCCTGCGCAGAAGCTTCCTGATGATGTTCGGATCAGTGGGTGGAGCCTCCCGCCGGTTTTACTACTGGTTCTTGTGAACCAGTCCGAACCAGGGGCAACCCACCACTGCACCACATGTGTTTATATGTTCCAACCTCTTTCTTACACCTCCAACAAATATTTGTATATTTACCATCTATTTGATTTAGTTTACGTGGTACCACCTCCATATCACTTTATATCCATTTTCCTTAACTCTAACTGACATATTCTTATATATTCTTCTATTCCAAATATTTTTCCAATCATTGTCATTTATTTCTCCTAAATCTGATTCCCAAATTAATTTTAAACCTTTTGCCTGCACTTCTAATTCAGTTAATATTCTATATATTTTCCCAATTCTTTCTTTATCTATATATTCTTCATTCACCTCACATTCTTTTATAATCATTTCAAATTTTGTTAACTGTCTATCTTTCTCCTTGAATCTTTCTTCCACTTTTATCCATTTCTCTAATTGTATTAAATTCAACCAATTTAATTTAAAATCTGCTAAAAGGTTCTTTAGTTGTGTTATATTCTTTATCTTGTTCTTCCAATCTTCCCATTTATATGTCTGATTTTCTTTTAGTTTACTAATCCATTCTTCCAATTCAATCTTAGGGAATTTCTCCATTTCCACCACCGGTATTAAAGGAGAAATTCCTGGCATTAGCCGGTATCTCCATTTATTCCATAATTCTATCAAATTTTTTAAATTTTGAATTCTCCTAGCAATTTTTTAAATATCCTTTTTAAACCAATATGTTTCTATAGGATCACCTATTTCCCTTAATTCTTTCAACTCTATATCCCTCCATATTAAATCTCTAGTTACTGCTATAATATCTGGGACCACCTTTAATTGATTAGCTACCCAATAATTTCTAACATTTGGAAGACCCAGCCCACCCATTTTTAATGGTTCATACCACAGTGCTTT
Source organism: Arizona elegans (assembly GCA_022577455.1). Taxonomy (NCBI): domain Eukaryota; kingdom Metazoa; phylum Chordata; class Lepidosauria; order Squamata; family Colubridae; genus Arizona; species Arizona elegans. The sequence continues at coordinate 31,825,810 of JAKOOJ010000006.1, read as the reverse complement.
ACTTATTTTTGCTCTCTTACCCCCATTACAATACACCTCCAGCAACCTCTGTATTTGCTTTAATTCTTGATCCAAAAATTTAATTGGGATCATCCAAAACAAAAAAATATTTTTTGGTAAAACTTTCATTTTTATCATTGCAATTCTTCCAAACCATGATAATTTTACTTTCTCATATTTATCTATTTTATCTTTTATATCTTTCTTTAACTTTTCATAATTTATTTTCTTTAACTCTTGAATATTTTTTGGGATATCAAAAAATTAATATTTAATACTATCTACAATTTTTAATTTATATTTTCCTTTCAATACATCCACTTCTTCTTTACTATGGTTATATAACATCATTTCTGATACCCCTGGTATGTGGTAATATTTTTAGTCTTTAAATTTAAAGATGCCATTTACTCTTCATAAATATTTTCTTCAAATATTATTGTAAGGTTAAACTTACTACATCAAATGCTGCTGCTTATTACACCTACACAATCACTGCCTCAAATTAAAAGAAAATGAAGACAAATTCTTTTAACATTAGATACCAAAATGTAATTCATTATTGGTACAGAAGATCTAATTTTCACTTAAAAGTTGATCTTACGTCTAAGAAGAAAGCTAATTAGATAATGGTATCTTGGATGAGCAAGAGGAGATCAAAGAGCTATATAGGTCAAACTTTGCCAGGTGTAAAAACTGAAGCTGACAAGACTTCAATGATTCTCAGGCTCAGTGAAACTATTATGTACACACTGAGGAGATATTTTCTATTCTCAGAGCCAGAAAGAGGACGGGCAAATTTTATTTCACTTGAAAATGTGGGAGAAAAAACTCTGAAGCAGACCTATATCTGGGCTTGATTCCTATGTTCTGCAATAAACTGAAATTTTGCTTATATATGAGTATATAGTATTATATATACATATTAGTATTTATAAGTAGTCTCCAATAAATATAGCAATTTCTTGTATCTGTGGTTTTTTGCTGTAATCAATTTCCTAAATATAGAGTTGAATGTTTCGAGAATAATGATTTATTGCTGTGACTGGCATGTAATCTGGCATCCTGGGAGAATGTTACAGAAAAATGGCATATCTGCCTGCTTCAGAGCAAGCTCTCCAGAATTCAGGAAGCTACAGCAAACCCACTAGCTAGACAGGCCTGCAAACTATATGGTTCTGTCTGAGCACTTTCATGAGTGTTAGTGCAACCTAACTGTAGTAAGGTAGTAAACTGCAGTAAATTGCAGCTGTAGTAAGCTGGTGCAAGCCAAGGAAGGTTAATGTTGTTTAGGAAACAAAATATAAACAAAATAAGAACTGAATTGTAGAATGTAGGAAATAAGATTTGGAGATGGTAGACAAATAGATATTGTGGAGGGAGGCGATAGCAGAGAAATATGAAGTGGAAGATAGAATTGAGAGAAAGAATAGAGTTCAGGAATAGGCAGGATCAGAAGATGCAAAAGATTCACATTTGGGTATGGCATTGCAAAAGTTGACACAAAGAAGAAGAAAGGCACCGGGAACCAGAAGAGCAGAACATATCCCCATCTCCTACCATAGAAGACTTCTTCTGAGCAAGGGGTAACAATAGAGAAAGCATAAAGCTTTCTCTCTGAAGTACTTTGTCCAATTTGGATTTTATTCCCTGAAGCTAACAAATCCCAGGTGGATCAGGAAGGAGAAGATCTAGCTCAAAATGAAAGAACAATAAAAAGGGAGAATGAGATAAATTGTTATAGAGAGACAATTTTTATGATGAACACATCTGCCAACAGAATGAAAAAGTTAGGTTGCTTCTGTGTACTTTTCTTTGCACTGCACCTTTAGGAAGATTAGTTTGTTTTGTGTGAAAAAGAAAAGAGTGTTATATTAGAACAGGCATCCTCAAACTATGGCCCGCGGGATGGATGCGGCCCACCAAAGCCATTAATCTGGCCCATGAGGGACCATGATGCTGCCTCACCCACATCACCACATCCACCTGCCGGCCCCCACCCTTTGGCCACATAAAGGACTTATGTTTGCGAAGGCCAGCAGAGTGCTTCTGGGGGACGGGGGAGGCCAAGAAAGGAGTGGGCGGAGGCCCCGGAAAGTGTCCACGTGCCCTGTTTTTGGCTGTCAGAGTGCTTGGGGGGGGGTGCCAGGGACTTCAGTCCACCGTCGCTCCACTCGGGAGGGGGGAAACCGAAGGGTCCCAACAGGAAAGTCTGTGCCTGCCACAAATGTCTCCTAACTGTTTCTTCACGGATCAAGGGGGGATCTTTGCTTGCTCAGAAGGTCAATTTTCTCTGGCAACGGTAAGGCAATTTGAGTTTGGGAGAGATTTCAGGCTTGGAATGAGAATCAATCAGGAATCAGGTGAACCTCCCTCCTTTCTGTGGATCTGCGCAACATGGGATTCTTTGAACACCCTTACCTCCATTTCCGCTTCTCTCCTCATACTGCTTTACAGCTCCCATGGACAGGCTGGCAGTTCCCCAGATAGGGATGCCCAGAGGGTGATGAACGTGGAGCAAAAGTAGAAGAAAAAAGGCTATGCTGCACAGAGAAAATGTCAGTGCGCAGACGCCGTTCTGTTCTGGGGCTTCCAGGTTTTTTGTGCTTCCTGATCTCCCACATGAGACAAATAGAAATGGAAGTTCCCTGCACTTTTTTTTAAAGTCAGGGTTGAGTACCTATGGCCCCTTTACAACCTATGGACTCCAACTCTCAGAATTCTCAGGGCTGTGAAAGAATTAGGGCTGAAGCCAAATTGGGTTGGGGGTGGGATAACAAGAAACATTCTGTCAGAATGTTCAAATGCACAATAATCCACTTGTAACAGCTGAATTTCTTCGCTCTTTTTTTTTTTTTTTTTTTGGCTGTTCTGCCCTGCCGCCCCCTCAAATCTCTCATTATGACTATAGGAGCCATTGGGGTAGCGCTACCTGTGGACACAAATTCAAATATCCCCAGGAGAGAGAGAGAGAGAGGTGGAAAGAGAGAGAGACAGAGAGAGAGACAGATAGATAGGTAGATATACAGTAGAGATGACAGACAGACAGACAGACAGATAGTGAGAGAGAGACTTGTTGATTGTAAGCTCCTTGGGACTGAAAAGAATTACTGCAAAACTGAGTATCCTGAAGTAGACCATTAAACAACTTAAAAAACGATCTAGTAAAAAGAAAAGCCAACCAAAAGAGCAACATGCAAACAAAAGCAAATAAAACACGCCCAGGAGCAGAACAAATGAAAGTTTAATTTGTGTGTATTGTTTAATGGACTGCTAAATTGGCAAAATGGACTGCTAAATTGGCCACGCCCACCCAGTCACATGACCACCTAGCCATGCCCACCCAGCCAGTCTGGCCTCCCAACAGTCTGAGGGACTGTGAATTGGCCCCTTGTTTTAAAAGTTTGAGGACCCCTGCATTAGAATGTAACTCTCCATAGAACCCCTGGAAATTCATCTATTCAGTTTAATATTTCGGTGTTGCGTAATTTATTGAAATACATGTGTTATATTGTTCGCTTATCTATATTTTGTTTTCTAAAAATATGTGTAAAAGTTGAACAAAATTCACAACTAGAGGGTCTTTTTCCTTATTAGATGCCCCAGAAGGAACAGAAATTGTCCCAAAGAGCCCCTCTGCTGATCAAAAATTGGGCAACAGGCATATCTCAAAGAAATTCTGTAGGGATTAAAAGTGACTCTGTTTAGGGGATTCTCTTGAGGAATTAGCTCTCAAATTCAGGACTGGCTTCTCTTTGCCACAAAGTCGCTACCAGTGAGGAAATTGGATGGAATGCTTGAGGTCAAGGATTATGCTGCTGCAACATTCTATCTGCTTAAGGCTTTCCTTTTTAACTTGTTATCTTAAGGCATTTAGAATTGCTTTCCCAAATAAATGATGAAACAATGTTACATCTATTTGCTAACCAAAAAAAAAAAGACTTTGTTAACCAGAAAAATGTTGAAGGAAAGAAAGGAAGGAAGAAGAATATCTCTTTTAGAATGCAGCATGTTTTTAAAAAACCAGCAAAAATCATGTCTAGATAATGAACAGTTCAAACAGCACTGCCTTAAGGGATTCATTCATTCAGTTGATTATGACATTTTGTGTATGTTGAAGTGGTCCTTAAGTCTCTTCCTGACAATATCATAAATACTCCATTAATGGCTTTAGAAGTCATAATGTGGTCAAAAATCATTATGTTATATTAATCTTGCAATCTTTACCATTGTGCCTATATTGTGATTTTTGTGAGTCCTAATCTGAATAAATTAGTTGGCATTTGGCTGAAATCTATTCATCCCTCATAATTGCTTTCCACCCCTAATTGTTGGGTTTCTTTTCAGGTATTATCCTTACAGAGTCAGGACACATCCTTTCCCCCTCTCCCTTTTCCTCTCTGGCCATCTAGCCTGACTTCTTAACAATGACAGAAGCTGTTTATTTTTTCCAATTATACAGTAGATCTGGTGTTTTTCTATGTCTACTCCTACCAATCTAATCACAAGTATGTCCTTCTCCTTTTTTCCTCCCATTATCTGTGGCTGGGAAAAAGGAAAAAAAAGATCACATAATGATGATAATTGCTTTTGTTTTCTCATGAGGATTGTGGATTTCTCTGCACAGATAGATAAATCTTTAATGAATTTTAATCTGCAGCCTTCTCTGGCTCATGAATAACTTAATACCATGGTTGTATTCCCCAAAAGAATGCCCTGAAATTATGTTGGGTTATGATTGTTATCATTTCCAGATAGCATGACTGATTATGTATTATGAGTGTTACAGCCCAATACACACATCTACAGGTCACTCAGTAAAGATGAATGCGCTACAATACATGTAACAGGTAACCCACATTTTACAGGAAGACTCACTGGGGGCCATACACAATCTTTGCTGCTGTCCAGAGTACTTAATTGCTGGAGATTGTCAAGTTTTTGCTATATTGGTTCCTGCTGCTCGAAACAGATTGAATTAACCCACCTCTATATATTGGCCCATAAGAAGGCCAATATTTTGGCCTTTTTGTGCTGATTCTTAGGATGTGTCCTCATTTACATCTGATATTACCACAAATATGTCCTAGCAATATTTTTCTATATATCTTCTTAATATCTTCTTAATATTAATATTAATTTCATTGTTTACAGAATGTCAGGTTAGGGTTAGGGTCTATAAAGGGCCAAACAATCTGGTAAGATTTTCACTTATCAGCAGTGAGGACAATCCAATGACTTGAAACAAAGGCAGTAGAGTTAGGATATGAATTGGCAATAGGAACAACAACAGCAAATGTCATGCTGGCATAATTTTCTGTTGGCTTGGGAATGGGTGGGAGGCACTTTATCTCAACCCAGGAAAAGAGTTTAGGAATAATGAAAACCAATTCAAAACTGAATGTTGCATTTGCAGGTATGATTGACTTCTGATTCTTGTCAAAATATTCTGTCATCTTTGTGTCTGTGCTGGTGGTAAGCTTAAGGGAGCTGGAAAGACCACGCATTACTACTATTTTTTATAATTTTATTTTTCTTTTTTTATTGTTGTGGTTATTCATATATTTCTCCCTCTCTCTCTCTCTCTCTCTCTCTCTCCCTCCCTCCCTCCCTCCCTCCCTCCCCCCTCCCTCTCTCTCTCTCTCTCTCTCTCTCTCTCTCTCTCTCTCTCTCTCTCTCTCTCCCTCTCTCTCTCTCTCTCTCTCTCTCTCTCTCTCTCTCTCTCTCTCTCTCTCTATATATATATATATATATATATATATATATATATATATATATATATATCCATGCATCCATCCAGCTAAATAAACCTGTTGTAGTTTTGAGGTTAATGATAGAAAAAGTTCAGCAAAAAATCATTAAATTTTACCATGCAACCCATCCTTTTACTCATCCACCCAGTTGATAGATACTGTTCACTACAGGTTGACTGCATACCTTTCTATATGCAGAAATTCTAATTTGCCAGATATTAATATCAAATGCTTGGCACTGGGAAGAATGGGCTATATCCCAAAAAATGACAAATGCAAGAAATTCTTATTGTGACATTTTTAATTTATACATTCAGCACTGGAACAATTTCTTCTAGCTCCTCCAAGTTATTCCTGGCTGCTGTTTCTTTGGGGCATTGGTTCGTTAATATACCAAGGATTCTCTTGGGCAAATGAAAAGAATCTAGCATTCCTCATTATGCTTCCTAATGTCAACATGAAGTACTTCTGTATTTCTGTCCAAATTAACTTATAATAGGAAAGAATCCTCTGGCTGAAACAACAATATGGACATTGCTGCATGATGGAAATTAATTAACTCAATTATTAAGCAATATGCAAAATAAAAAATAATCAAAGCTGAAATTAGGCAATTTGATTAAAAGATTGATTGATTGATTGATTGATTGATTGATTTTTTAAAATAATTTTTTATTACTTTAACATTACAAACAACATATATAATATTTCACCCTGTGCTATACATAAGAAAGGAAGATTTGGTTCTTCGGATATATCCTCATGATCGCCAAAATCCACGTTCTCGGGGTACAGGTACCGAAGCATCCAATTTTCCCAGCGCATAGTCCACAAATGGTTTCCAAATTTTCCAGAAAATATCTTCTTTATAGTCACCATTTCTAATTTTAATATCACATGTCATTTTATTGTTTAAAGCTAATTTCCACATTTCACAATACCATTCTTCTATTCTAAAATTCACATCTAATTTCCAATATCTGGCTATTATAATTCTACCCATTATAATCATAATTCTAATCAATTCTTTCTCATATTTTGTTGGTTCTATTTCCTTAATTATCAACAGTAATATAGTTTCTGGTCTCAATATTATTGCTTTCCCCATCATTTCAAATATCATTTCCTCCAATTGTTGCCAAATTTTTTTAACTTTATCACATTTGTACCACATATGTTCATAAGTCCCTAATTCCATATCACATCTCCAACATTGTTTACTAATTTTGTTATCCATTAATGACAATCTTAATGGAGTCAAATACCATTTCCAAACAACCTTATAATTAGGCTCTTTAATCCTTACAGATAAAGTCTTCATAATTCTACTCTTCCAATTCACGTTCCAATCTAAATCTGATATTTTAATATTAAGTTCTTTTTCCCAATTCGTCTTCATCACCCTTTGTGGTTTTCCATCAAAATTTATAATCTTATATATCTTACTAATGAGTCCCTTTAGTCCAATTTCATCTTTCATAATTTGGAATACTAAATGTTCAAATTCAGTTTTACTTCTACTTATCGAACAATTGTCTCCTACCTTCTTAGTCCATTTTTCTATCTGTATTTTTTCAAACCAGCCTAAACCCAATTTTTCAATGATTTCTTTTTTCCTCCTTTCATTTTCTGAAGTTTTTAACCAATCTATTATAGTTTGTATATTTTCATCTTCCATTACCCTATCACGACTTATATTAGTTTTAATCGGCCAATTTTCAATTGTCTTCCCTAAGAAAATTATATCTGGAATTAAAATTTTAACAAATTTATTCCAAATTTTACTCAGTCCCTTTAACCAATAGCTATTAATTACACATTTTGATTTTGCTTTATCTAAAAACCATGTTGAGCCAAATCTTTTGATGTCTTTTAATTCTAAATCTCTCCAATGACTATCTTCACCTTTAAATATTTTTACCACAGTCCGAATAGCATAAGCCCAATAATAATTGAGTAGTTTGGGGATTCCTAATCCACCTTCCTTTTGATTTTGATACCACATTTTCTTCACTAATCTAGGTCTTTTCCCACTATTGCAAAATTTATCCAATTTCTTCTGATATCCTTCAATATCTTTCTCTGTCAAGTTTAATGGTAACATTTCAAATAAAAAATTGAACTTTGGCAACAACATCATTTTACACATTGCAGTTCTACCAAACCAAGACAACTTTATCATTTTATATTTATCTATTTTTTTCTCAATTTCATTCATCACCACATCATAATTTAGTTTTTTCATTTCTTTAATTTTGAGTGAAAGTGTTATGCCCAAATATTTCAATGTTTTTTTAATCCTTATCCCAAGTTGTTCTTGCATATTCTCCCACTCCTTACCATTATTATTCATTAATAGTTCAGATTTTGACCAATTTATTTTCAAACCTGTCATTTCCTCAAATTCTTCCAAATGCTTATGTATCTTTTTCAAATCTTTCTCTATATCTTTCAAAATAATCAAAGTATCATCCGCATTTATCTTATATCCCTTATATCCTTCCAATTCTTCATCTTTTTCTATCATTTTTGTCAAAATTTCCATAACTAATAAAAATAATGTTGGAGACAGGGGACATCCTTGTCTCGTACCCGCTTCCAATCTTATCTCTTCTGTCAACCTTCCGTTCACCTTCACTCTTGCACTACTTTTTTGATACAGTTTTGAAATAACATGTATAAACTTATTACCAAAACCTAGTACCTCAACAATTGTTTTAATCGTTTCCCATTGTACAGAGTCAAAAGCTTTAAAAATATCTAATGATACTATACCTATTTTATCAGCATTATATTCAGCAACATCTATAATATTTAATACTCTTCTGACAATATCACTCATGTATCTACCCTTCACAAAACCTACTTGGTTATGACTTATATATCTATCTATAAATCTACTTAATCTATTACTTATAATGGCAGTAAATAACTTTGCATCTTGATTAATTAAGGAGATGGGCCGATAGGACTCAATCCTTTCTAAGTCTTTATCTGGTTTAGGGATTATAGATATAACCATTCTGTTCCATGACAACGGAACTTCTCCACCATGTAAAATTCCATTAAATAGTTTTTGTAATTTTGGTATTATTATTTCCTTAAATTCTTTATAAAACTCAGCAGGTAATCCATCTTCACCTGGAGCTTTCCCTAATTTTATTTTTTGTATTATTCCATTAATCTCGTCTTGTGTTATATCTTCTTCCATCAAGTCTTTATATGTTTGGTGAATTTTTACAACATGTACGCGCAACTCCTCTGATTGATTGATTTATAAAACCTATGAGATTTGGACTCATATAAAACATTTTGTACAGTCAAAAATCTTTGATGAAACTATTGATTTAATGAAAAAACAATGGATAATGAAGAATACCAGAAGCTTCACTAACAAACTGGAGTACGTTGAACTTTGTAAGACTATAAGAAAATGTATCCAAGAAGAAACGTTCAGTTGAACGTGAAGCTTGTGAAAAAGCAGCTGAAGAAAACAAAGGGATTACTAGAGTAAAATGCAAGCTTATAAATACAAGAAAGAAGGTTTTTGCATTAAAAAGTAAAGATGGTTCTGTGTATAGAACAGTCAGGAAATGTTAGAAATAATTGTAAAATTCTATTGAGAGCTATACAAAGATCAAGATCACTCAAACCAGAGGTGGGATTCACTTACCTTCCCTACAGTTCACAAATGTGAGCTCGCTTCGCTCGCACGCGCCTCCTCTGCGCATGAGCACGGCCTTCTGCACATGCTCTTTGCTCGGGTATTACGTCCAGGCAGGTGAGCAGAGCCTCCTGCAGTCACCATTACTGGTTTGCCCAAACCAGACAGAACCCGGCTGAATTCCACCTCTGATTCAAACATAACAATATCCATGAAAGAGGAAATGCCAGATATCGTAGTGGAGGATGTTCAAGTACCATAAAATCAATGAAAAATGGCAAAGCTACACGAAATGACTGCATTATGGTTGAAATGCTGAAAGCTGGTGGTCACAGTTTACACAAGATATAGCAAAATTATACTTGAAATGACTCAGAAGAAAAAATACCCGATGCATGGAAAAATGCTGAAGTGATTCTTATACACAAGAAAGGGGCCCAACATGATTTAAAGAACTATTGCCCAATAAGTCTTCTTTCATTCATCTACAAGGTTGTCACCAAGATAATAACAAAAAGAAAATTAAATGATGCACAGCCAAAGGAGCAGGCAGGGTTCAGAAGTAGCTACAGCACAATAGATCACATCCAGGTTGTTCAGCAAGTCATTGAAAGGCACAACAAATATGCCATGCCCCTGTCCATGGCTTTCAATGATTACAAAAAGGCATTTGATTCAGTATTCCCGCAAGCATTGCTCAACCAAGTCATAGATACCAATTATATAAACTTATTACAATCAATATATGCAAAAACAATGATGACAATTTGCTTTACTAATCTTAAAGTGGAAATCAACATAGAACGAAGTGTATGACAAGATGATACAATATCACCTATTCTTTTCTCAGCCTGCTGTGAAGAAATATTTCGCAAACTAGACTGGGCAAAAATGGAATAAAAATTAATGGCACCTATTTAAATCACTTAAGATTTACAGATGATATTATTCTCTTCTCACAAGACCCAGAAGAGCTACAAAGACACATACAAGAGCTGCACAAAGCAGAAGAACCATTTGGCTTAAAAATAAACCTGAAAAAGAATCAGGTTATGTTTAATAAATTCACCAAAGAAAGAAAAAATATATATCTGGAGAAGAACTAGACATAGACCATACCTTGGTCAACAGATCTCAATGGAAGGTGATACAATAAAGGAAATTGAATGGCGTGTTAAATGTGGTTGGCAGGCATTCAGCAGGCTAAGCATAATTTTCAAGAACACCTTCCCGTATGCCTGAAGAGAAATGTTTTCGATCAGTGTGTGCTACCTGCTCTAACATATGTCAGTGAAACATGGACCCTAAACTCACAATTTATACAAAAGCTATGAGAGGCGCAAACATAAAAGAACTTCTATTTTTCATTATCCAAAGGAACAAAATCTTTCTTATCCCAGAATTCTTGTGTGTCAAAGCATTTTAAGTAGACTATATCTAAACATATCTGCTGATTTTTTCAGCACATTTATATTCTTACCATTTGCCCTGACAACTAACAAACAAAATGCTCAGTAGAATTGCTATTCTGCTTGGAAGTTGCTGTTGATGTTGCTATCTATTAAGCCCAAGTGGAAATTATTATATCACAAATAAGATTTTCCAACTTTTCTGTGGCTATAGCTGCTGTGTTAAAAATTAAACTCTCTCTCTCCTAGATTTTTGGATTGGCTAAATATGGATATATGCACACATACACATACACATAAAATACACAGGTAGTTCTCAACTTACAACCACAATTGAGCCCAAAAATTCTGTTGCTAAGTGAGACATTTGTTAAGTGAATTTTACCCCATTTTGTGACCTTTCTTGCCACAGTTGTTAAAAAAATTACTGAAGTTGGAGACTTCCTGTCTGGCTTCCGGCGCCGCCAGACAGTCCTCCGTGACCGCCAGCCCCGTTGCCTGTAAAGAGCCGCCTTTACACCTGAAAGGCGGCTCGAAAAACTCCATTTCCTGACAGAAATGTGAGTCAGAGCAGGCGAGGGCAGGTAGAGCCCTCTGCGAAGTCCCCAGAGGTTTTTTTTTAACTCTTGGGGACGAGCAGGTTGAGGCTCCCTATTCCCGCTCGCCGTCGCTCTGGGCATCAGGAGAACTCTGCCTTTTTGCAGAGCTAGGCACTGGAACCGGATTAATCAACGAACCTAACAGATGGATTTATTAAAAAAGATGAGACTTGGACTTGGGATCCTAAATTGCAAGTATCCTTAATGAATTTATAAGCATTTCAGAGCGAAAGAGAAAAAAACTTTAAAATGGCGACCGCTGAGGCTTGGGAAGTAGAAGAAAGCCGAAAGTGAGAGTCCTTTCGTAACAGATACAAAGTAGCGGAATATATAGTGCTGGTTACAATTTGGAAGAAAATTAGTTATTTTAAGTTCCTTTCTTCTTGGAGATTTGTACTTGATCTTGTTTGGGGAAAAAAAAAGTTTGCTGGCAGGATGGCGTTAAAACTTATAAAGCCTGATAGACAAGCGGGGGGGCTCCCCCACCCACATCTGTTTGAACAAGCTTTGAGCCTACAGACTTTGCAGAATGGTTTTAACTTAAAAGAATATCTTCAGGAGGAAATGGCAAAATATCATGAGACTGTGAACCAGAAATTTGAAAAATTAAGGCAGGAAATTAAAGAAATGATACAACTAAAGTATGATAACTTGCAACGAAAGATTGTAACAGTGACTAATGGTTTTTCAGAAGTTGTTATAAAGTTGGACACAAATATTAAATTACTAGAGTCTAAAATGGAGGAAATTGATGATAAGATTTATAATTTGGACAATAAAATACTAAGAATTGAAAAGGATTTAATAAATATTCAAGACAATAGTTTAGAAGTAAAGTCCAAAGAGGAAGCTGGTCACGAGACTTATAATGCAGAAGATATAAAGCAAGGGATTGAAAGAGAAGTTGTAATGATGCAATACAAGCTTACAGAATTTGCGATCAGAATCAGAGGCTTACAGGAAAATAACAGTGATGACCTAAGAAAAATATCTGCTCAAGTTCTGGCTGGCATCTTAAAGATTCATCCTGAGGAGGTATTCTGTAAAATTGATAAGGCCTATAGAGTAAATTCTTGGATTGCAAAGCAAAGGCAACTGCCTAGAGATGTGGTGATTTACTTTACAGATAAAGAAATAAGAAATGATATTGTGCAAAAATCCTTTAATTCTACTCTACAACTATATGGGAGAAAAATTTGGATATATAAAGAATTGCCGCCTAAGATGTTAAGAGATAGAAAGAAATTTGGACTTTTGGTGACTGAGCTAAGAAAACAAAATATTTTATTCAGGTGGGATGTCCCAGTGGGTATAATATTGAGATATCAAGGAGTAAGATATCAGTTAAATACTGTTGAAAAAGTGGAAGAATTTTACTACAAGGTTCTTAAAAAGCAAAATCAACAAGAGACAGAAACTCAAGAAAAGCAGAAGGAGATGGAAGTAATGAAGAAACAACAAGTCACAGAGCTCTCCACAGATGAGCCGCTTTTGGATTCTTTCTCAGAGGTCTCAGTTGGACTATTTAGTATAAGAGAGGTGGTTCCGGAGTTTAATGTAATGATTTATCAAGCCACAAACCAGCATGGAAGTCAATCAGTTGATATACAATTTACAGAACCAGAAAGATCTAAGCCACAAAAGCAAAACCAACAAGATCAAGTTATAGATCAGCATGAAAACCAAATAGTCGATATACAATCTACAGAAAGGAATTCAGGATGGAGATCCAATCCACAAAAAGTCAAGAAAAGAAGAAGTAGGTCTCACAAAAACAAAAACTTTTAAACTAAACAAAAGTGTAATGCCAGTTATTTATGAGAGGACTGAATATATGAAAAGATAATGGGCAAAGTATTGGTTTTTTTTTATCCTGAGGAGAGTGACAGATCTCTGCAGTGCTGAACTTTTGGGATGTGAAAAGGGCCTTAAATCGAATGGATTGGAAATATCTTTTTCGTTTTTTTGGATTTCTTGATAAATATATTACGTTTATGCTGAGTTACATGGCAAGAGTTTTACTGGATTGGGGCATGCAGAAGATCTGGTTGTTACCCTATTATGGTGGTTGGAATTAATAATCTGGATAAAAGACACCTCTATAGACATTATATGGAATATAAATATAAAGTCACTCGGGTGGTTGTTGTGTTTTTTTTTTTCAATATGAAGATATTTGTTACTGATGGGGGCAGATGGTAATTGAAGATACTGAAAATACTGTTGGAATTAGGATGCGATGTTACCCTAACATGAGCGATGGAGTTTATCATCCAACTGAAAGACATTACAGAAGATATATGGATTACAAGCTTAAAGTTTTTTTTTAGGATTTTATTTACATAAGGGAATATTTTTCTAGTGGAGTGGGCAGAAGAATAAAGATATTAAGAATAATTATGGTAGTTTTGTAGGAAAGTGGGTGGAGATAGGTTAGGTTATTGATTGTTTAGTTTAAAGAAAAGGGATATTATGTTCAGATGTGAATATATGTAAAAGATTTGAGTAACGATGGAGGGGAAGGAAATGGGTAGCTGAACTGAATAAATGTTAAATTAGGATTTACTATATAGTTTTATAGTGGAAGATTGTTTTGAAATGTTATATTAATATACATAAAAGATTTGACTTAAGAGATATACGTATGGGGGTAGTAAAAGGGTAGATTATGAGCAGAAATCGCTAAATTGGGAGATATAATAATATTATTATGTTAAATTAGGAGTTATTAGATAATGTTATAATAGAATGTCACTTTGAAATGTATAGTATAGTATAAGGGGGATATGATAATTTTATTAGAAAGAAAGGGTCAGCATATGGAGATGGAGTAAGTGGATGGTAAAGTATGATATAATCTGTTATGAATTTGGGTTTTATTATGAAGGAGTCACAGGGGAAGGGGAAGGGGAGGGTGAGGGGGGTTAGGGAGGAGGGGTGAAAAAGGGGGGAAAATCTGTATTTGAAAAACTTTTTCAATAAAAAAAAATTACTGAAGTTGTTCAGTTAGTAACATGCTTAAGTGAATCTGGCTTCCCCATTGATTTTTGTTGTCAGAAGTTCGCAAATGGGGATCACATGACCTCAGGACACTGCAACTATCATAAATATGAGTCAGTTGGCAAGCATCTGAATTTTGATCACATGACCATGGGGATGCTACAATGGCTGTTAGTGTGAAAAATGGTGATAAGTCACTTTTTTCAATGCCATTGTAACTTTGGTCAGTAAATGAACTATTGTAAGTCAAGGACTACCTGTACATGTCTACAGACACACAACAAATTCATGCATTATAATAATAAATGCTGCAGTACAGATAGTGTATTTGTAAGATTCTCATCTAAGAATAGTTGTCTTATTTCTCATTAAGTTGAATGACCAGAACATGGATTGAACACTGCTAAAACTACCTTTTCTTGTTACACTTCACTATGCTGAAGCTGAGCCAGCAAAAGTAGCATTTTTCTCTTTCCAACTTTTTGTCATTCCTTTTTTGGCAACTGGAGATGGTGAGAAGCTCTTGGCAAAGGATCTCTAGGGCTGGAAAGCAAGAGAATCCTTTGGTACCTTCTCTAGGCCAAGACATTATATCATAGCTACAATTCAGCTGTTTAGTGCTTATATGACAAAGAGAAGGAAGAGATTCCAATAGCTTGTTCCTTGATTGTGCTTTTGTAATAGAAAGTGACTATTAAGAGCAAGAAGTACAATTTAAAGGCTGAAACCAAAGGGAAATAAGCCAAGGGCTTTGGAAAATGTGCTTGCCTACTGAATTTAAAAGCTTCTCTCTCATTTCTTTCCTTCCGTTCCTGTTAGAGCTTCCCCAATCTAATCCCTTAAGAAAGAAAAGCCCTTGAATCCATTTGGTTAAAGCAAAGGTGTTGTTTGCAGTACAGTCAAGCCAGCTCTGAAATCTCCCGCACTCACTAGATGCAAAAAAAGGCGTAGGTTTGCCCACAGCCCAACCCTCCCCTCCATGACCAGTCCATTTCCAGCCAAAAGAAGCTCACCAAGATGTTTTGAGGCCTCTGAGATGTTTGAGGGTAATCCACATATTTCTCAGGGTGCCTGGTCATGGGATGCTGGTACAAAAAGGATCTGGCTGCTCTGGTCCTTATCACCTGTCATTCTCCCCTCCCAATTTCCCATCATGTACATACAAAGCTTTATTGCCATTTCACCCTTTCATCCTCCCTTCTCCCCCCTTCCAGCTTTTGATGGCAGGATGCCTGTGAGATGCCAAGCTGAACCAGGCAGAGCTGACACTTCTTTTTACTATCTTTCCTTACCTGATTTCTACCTGGGGTTTTTTCCCCCTCATTTGTTCCCCATCTTTGCAATCCCATTTTAGCTACTTTTTCCATTTTCCCCTTTCCATCTGATCTATCCTTTTTCTTTTCTTTTCTTTTTTCTTTTCTTTTCTTTTAAATAAAGTAAGTGTATGGATGATTTCTGGATAAGAAAGAAAACAGAATCTGCAGGTGCAGATTAGTTTATGGATGGGATGGTTTCTTTATTTAGTGCCTTTGATTCTTGATTCTGGACTAGAACTCATGTCTCCAGGTTTCTAGACTGAAGCCTTAACCACTACACAAACTGTGTATACTGTTCTCCAAATTGCACCTAACATTCTCCAAATCATACACAGACTTTTTAAGGTGCTTCCTGCATTTTGGAGAACAGCACACACAGCCCCAGGAAGAAGGCACAAACAGAAGCTGCGCACAATGCATCTCGTCAGCAGTGAGATATGGAAGTGTGTGAAAATCTAGTGGGCACAGAAAAGGCCAGTGAAGCCCAAGGTGTGGTGTGGCTGGGGCTTTATACTGTGGTGCTGAATGGACAGGCCATACCATGGGCTTTAGATGACACTTCTCGGGGGCAGTGGCAATGCCAGTGCCACAGGGGCTGAAGAAGATGCCTGAGGGTTGCAGATCCCAAATAAGGCTGCTGAAGATTGTGAGCCTCTAATTTAATCCCATTGATACCACCAACAAAGAGTACTGCTGTGCAGGGTGTCCAAAAGAGCAAGAGGAGGTGGAAATAGGCTAAGGGGAGGGGAGGAGTTGAGACACCATTGCAGCCTTAAGTGCAAGTGGGCTGCTAAGAGCCCAAATTTTAATTGGATGAGCATGGGAGTGCTGCAAGAGATGTAACTGTGGGAACTGAGTGTAAATACCATTTGTTTAGTGCTGCCATAACTTTGGATGGTCACTTAATGATCATTAAGCGAGGACTATCTGTTTTTGTAATAAGAAGTTTATCTTCTCTGCAATAAGAGATTCCAAAGACTCCAGTTCATTATTATATATTTTCAAATTTTAATCATTTGATTACTTTTGTGCTTTTGTCATTTGCTAATATTCAGTAGTGCAGTAATTTGAATTCTATTAGATTTTTTAAAATATTGTATTATTTTGCATTATTCTTCTTTTGTCTTAAAATTATGCTCATTGACTGTAATACATTGATAGACTAGAGTAGCTCAGATCATAACCAAACCAGCTACAGTATAACTTGGGTTGCGTAGATAGTATCTCAGCTAGCATTGGAGGATATGGTTCTTGAAAATTTACATGGAAGATCACTTTGGTTTTCTATGATGCATAAAGCCACAAATAAGCCCCCAGATTTTATAAAGGAACTCACCTAGGAGTAAAATGGCAGAATGGCCCCATTAACCTATACAGATTGGAGAAAACTGAATGCCATTGTCAGCACAATTAAATATTTTCAATGCAAAATGCAGATTTTATGGTCTCAGGGTATGGCAGTGTTGGAACAAATATTCATCTGGTTCAGTTCCAAGCTGGGAGAAAGGCACTAGAAATAAAATGGAGGCTGGAGGCTGATTGGAAAAAAGGTTCCATTTATTGCTGAACAGAACCATCAGGGTTTGTGGTTCTGGGGCAGCTGATCAAATGGTTGAGTGAGAGGAAGGGTTCTGATATGGTTCTGTGTTTTTGAAGTTTGGAATTTGTGCAATATGGGTTTCTAAAGAGGGTGTTGGGCAATTCCCATTGTGGCTGATGGTTTATGTCCTGTGTTGGATTTTGGGTGAGGGGCTCTTGTTATAATCCTATTACTCAGCTTTTGTTAGCTGTCAAGCTTTGCTGTAAGGCATTTTGAAATATCCTGTCTTGAATGGACTTCTGCCGGCAGTATTTGCTTTGCGTATGAATGAAGCCATCTAGATAGGTGGCTTCCTCTTTCAATAAGCTCTTTACCTTCTTAAGTGCTGGCATCTGCTGTGGGCTATTAAATAAGGCTGTGGCTGCTTTCTGCCTCTAAGAACATGTTTCTCCATTTCTCCTCTGGGGAAATATAATATTCTGCCTTTTTTAATATTTCACAAAATATTTCATTCTTCTAGGAGGTGGGCTTCCCACAGTTTTCCCCTTTTTGCCATAATAAGTGTGGGTGACACACACACTTTTACTGGCAAAAGATTAAGAATTGATAAAACTGTTAATGCCAAGGGGAAGGCATTGATAGAGGCAGCAGAAAAGGATCCATGTAGTGGCTCCCAAAAGGACAGCTTTCAACCCATGAAGGTCTAGAAGTTAGGGCAAAAGTTTTGTTAAGTGAAAAAGCAATTTATAATATCCAATATTCCATGCCAATTATTTTCAGATGTTTGATGTCACTTTCTGTGAGCTTCCAGTCAGGTTTGAAGCAAGTACATGCCCCAAAATTCTTCACAGCCACGGTTTTGCTTTAGTAAATAACTACTGGCTGCCCATTTTCAAAGGTAGCTTCCTGAACCTGCCTTAACTCTCAGTTTAGTGCATCCAAGGTTTGTGAGGCCAAATTGGAGTTAGCCAGTGTGCAATCCAGGCTATTAACATTTTTGAAATTGCGCACAATGAATCCTGGGACTCCTACTAATGAGATCACCAGTGCAACATATTCTGCCTTAGTGGACAACTGGGCAGAATCATTTGTGAGTCACAATCAGGGCTTAGGGTTTGGAAATCTTTTTTCTGCCACCTCTTCACTGAGGGAATGCCCTGAGAGGGCATGCCCCCTCCCCCATGGAATTGGCAGGGAGGTATGACTGCAGGGAGCTTATTGCCACAGAACAAGAACCAGCCTAGGGGAAGCATTATCTGGAGGTCGGCGAAGGGGATAGCCTCAGTCTGATTCTGAATGGTGTGTGTGTGTGTGTGTGTGTGTGTGCACGCATGCGCACACACACACACACAGTTACTTCTACAAGACAAGACAAATATCCTAGACAAATTTCCCTCCCACCAGACAGAAATCTGAACACCTGCTGTACCAACTACTCCTAAATGCCATCCCTCCAGTCTTTACAGCTGTCTTCTGGGGATTGAAGAGAGTATTTTGTCTTCAGTGGTCCCTCTCAGGGTCCTCTCTTTCAAGTCTGCTTGGTGGCATTAGGCTTGGCTTGGTGGTAAGGGTGGTCAGTCAGGCTTTGGAAGGTCTGCTCTATTCTGGTTGCTGTGATGTCTTTCTACCAACTCCCTGGATCGAATGGATGGACGGTCTCCTCTGGTGGCAGCATCTGGGGCAGTGTTCTCTGTTTCCAAAGGTTGCAGAGTTCTCTGTGCAGGGCTGAAAGATATAAGGCCAAGACCACCTCCCCACTTTATGGGTAACCCTCCCAGGAAAGGCACTGTTGGTCTGATGTGAGGAATCTAGAACAGGGGATAAGAGATGGAGAGGTAGAGTGGGAGTGGATAAATAGCTTGCAGCCAGAGTTTTTTTTTAAAAAAAAGAAAGACATCAGCACTGCAGTTGTTAAACAGATAAACCAGTCACAACAAAATGGGGGCATCACCGATGAGGGGGAAAAAGAAGCTGGATTCTCATGTTTAAGGAAAAGGATGGACAGATAAAAATCCCCTTACAAGACATACAGTAAATGAAAATAAACAAAACTTTTCTTCTGAATGAGCTTCAACATTCTCTCCTGACAAACATGGGCTGTTTTAACATTACAGGGAGGAAAGAAAGAAGAAAAAGGGAACACAATTCTCTTCACCCTGTTTTGCTGGCCAGGCAAACTAGGGTAAAGGTACTTTTCTTTTCATTGCTTTAAAATTATTATTTTTTTCTCTAACAATTTAAAATTCTTGTCTCTAGGGATCAGAGACATTTAACAGTTACAATTATCTAACACATAAAGACTTTACACACATATCCACACAAAAAGACAAGGAAAAGAGGGAAAAAAGGGACAGCAGAAATTTACACCCGGATCATTCTCACCATAAATCTGTTAACTCAAATTAGGGAAAGTACAAATCTTAACAAACATATTACAGGGCTGCATAGAAGACAGAGAGGAAGGGGAAAAATCAATGTTCCTATTTATATTTCCCTTTCCTTTTTAAAATATCTTTATTTAGCAAAATTGGTTTTCTGGCTTCATCCCTGAGCAAAGCCCACTCTTTACACAATTTCCTTGCTCACATCTTCTTCATACCAGCCAGGACAGGCACTCACCTCTCATCCCAGGCCACAAGCAAATCTCCTGGGGTGTGGGTGGGGGAATCCTGTCATGACCTCAAGCTACAGCTTCCCATGTTCCCTTTACAATGTGGGGCTCATTTGGCTTAGCCTGGTCTTACTCTGCAGCAAAATCTTGCCACCATCAGTTTTTGAACAAAAAAAAGTAGTCTGGGAGGACTCTGGTTCCCTCACAGAGTACAGACACCTCCTCCTTTTCAGGGAACACCACCATAGGTTTTCAGAGCAAAACGGGGTCCAGGAAGACCTGCCGCCCCCTACACAGCGAGTATGAGCACTTCTTAACACCACAATCAGTTTTCAGACCCATGAGAGTCTTGGAGGACCTGCTGATGCTTCTAAGCAGCGAGTACAGACACCTCCTTGGACAGGGCTTTGCTCAATGACTTCCTAGCTGGTTGCCCAAGTTCAACTCTCTCATTCACTTTTGTTCCATTTTCACACAGCCTCTCCCTTTTCCCTAACAGAAGGTCCTGCGCTCTGACCAACCCTCCATACTTTCCAAGATCTGTTGGTAAAACAAGATCTTTCTGTGGCTAGAAAAGGCACAGAGGGAGCAGGATCCAGCTGTGATTGGGAGAAGGGTTATCTCACTCTCATACACTAGCATACACACATTTCCCTCACTTCCCTGGGCTTTAAAAGATAAAATTTAGAGGTACTCACCTTTCCAAGCAGCCATTGAGCTCAAAACACAAAACTCCCTTTACTACCCTTGCTTGCTCCAAATGGCCACGGTCCAGAGGAACCCACCCACAGACACAATGGGTCTGCTGCCAGCAAGGTGGAGTCTTAGCCAGGCCAGCTCCATTGATCAGGTTAGCTTGGAGTCCCATCTTGGGGTGCCAAATTGTTGGAAGAAGTAACCATCTGGTTCAGTTCCAAGCCAGGAGAAAGGCCCTGGAATAAAATGGAGGCTGGAGGCCGATTGGAAAAAAGGTTCCATTTATTAATGAATAGAACCACCAGGGTTTGTGGTTCTGGGGCAACTGATCAAATGATTTAGTGAGAGGAAATATGGTTCTGTGTTTTTGAAGTCTGGTATTTGTGCCACTCCACACAAGTCAGTTAATTCATTTTTTTCCAGTACTTGGTACCTTGTAATATTCTCAAGGATTAATTAATGTGGTGGGAAACTCATTAATATCAATATTTACTTTTTTGATACTTCTGCATTTACTTCTCAGATATGCCTACAATAAAAGATGTATCAAATTAGTTTTCCCTTAATACATGGGTATATTTATTGCCAACCATATCTTCAGATATATCTGCAATGAAGAGTCCAGCTCCACTCACTGGCACACTGGGGGCTGTTTGTAGCAAACTTCACATGGTTGACTCATGTTCAGTTTAAAACAAGCAATCCAGAAATTTTTTTACATTCAGAAGTAAAATGTAAAAAGATGGTCATTTAAAGATGAGGTACATTGATAGAGTACTTTTTATGTCCCATGGTAAAATATTGTAGGACTTTAAGATCTTTCAGTAAAGCAAGAAAGAAAAAGAAGCTGGTCTGTTTACCCTTGGTTGTGTTCCTTCAACAAGAATAAACTGAATTTACAATTGTCCATCTGGTGAAGAGCAAGTTTCACTACCTGTCCCTAATCCGATAAAATAATATTCCCTGAAGTACTAAGCAGGCACAACATTCATTGAGGGTCCTTGATGGTATCAGAGCTTGATTTTCTTGAAAACGTTTCAGTATCCAAACTGGGAAACATCACTAGCAAGAAGTGAGGTTTGTTGCCAGTTTAATTCAACCCTGAGCTACAAATATTCTCCTTTATTGGTGTTATGTAAATAGGTTTGTTTGGCGGGAAGTTCGAATTAACTGACCCTCAGCTGATTGGCTGACCATCACAGCTGCAAGGTATATAAAGGGAGCTGGCTCCCTGGGTCAGTTGCTGGAGTCTCACTATACAATAAAGAGCTGTTGTCACTAACTACTCTGGCTTGCTGCGCCCTCATTCACCCAACTTAACATTGGCGACGAAGGTGGGATTTTGAGGCCAGAAGCAGAGGAGAGCTGAAGCCACACTCAAGAAAAAGAGCTGAAGCCACGTTCGGAGAAGGGGACCGGAGACCGCATCCGAATCCAGCCAGGCGAGCGAGCGGAGCACAGGAGAATCCCGAAATGATGTCTGCCTACACCCCGCCAGCGCCTTTCGACCCCAAGGAAGAGAAGTGGGGATCCTACATGTCTCGGTTCAAGTGTTTCATGGTGGCAAACGACATGCAAGGGCTACTGGACGTTCGGAAGAAAGCCCTGTTCCTGAGTCACTGTGGCCCAAGGGTCTTCGACACAGCCGAGGCATTGTCGGAGCCGAATTCGGTCCACAACATTTCCTGGTCGACGCTACAGACTCTGCTGAAAGACCACTATGCACCAACGCCATCGAAGTACGTCCAGCGCTATGATTTCCGGCAACGGCTCCAGCAGGAGGCGAATCGATCAGCAAGTACGTCGCTGCCCTGCGTAAGGCCGCAACCCAATGTGAGTACCGAGACCTGGATGAGATGCTCCTAGAGCAACTAATTTGCGGAGTGAGAGATAGCCGGCTCCAGAGAAGACTGCTCGCGAGGTCAAACCTGACTCTACACATCGCCCTGGATGAGGCACGAGCGCAAGAGTCGTCAGTAAAGGCCGCAGAGAAATTAAAGAGCTCCCACCTAACCAAAACAACGCAAAAGACGGCGCCAGTGCACCGAGAGGCCGTAAGCACCGCGAGCGAGGGGGAGTCTGAAGAAGAGGTCTACCACACCGAGCAGTCCCGCACAGCCCGGAGGGAGCCCAGAGACGGATGCGCCAGCTGCGGAGGTCCCACTCACTACAAAACTGTAAGTTCAGGGACGCCGTTTGCCGTTCCTGTGAGAAGAGGGGCTACATCGCTCGGGTCTGCAGATCCAAGACACACCAGAGCTACAAACCACGTGGCCAAACCTTCCAATCCGAGCCAGCGCCACACCGAAGGCCCAACAGAGATGGCGGAAACCGGAAGGGCGCGAAATTTGAAGACGCTGGGGCCTACACCATACGCATTGCACAGACCTGCACCTCACCCGGAGAGAAGACCTACACCACGGTCGAGATCGAGGGACGGGAGTGCCAGATGGAGATCGACATGGGATCGCCAATATCCATCATGTCTTGGGAGAACCTAAAGAAGGTCATCCCCAGCGCACACAAGCGACAGCTCCAGCCACAGCATCTCAGACTGAAGGACTACCAAGGGAACCGCATACCCGTCGAAGGAAGAGGTGAGTTCCAAGTACTGTACGGGGAGTTTACTGAGAAACTGCCCCTCACCATAGTCAGCGACAACCTCCCAAGCCTCCTGGGCATGGACTGGTTTAGAGCCCTAGGCATGGGATTCACCGGAGTAAGGAACATTTGAAGCACCCTGAAAGAGGACCTGATGCAAGAGTTCCAGGACGTGTTCGACGAAAGGCTGGGCAAGTATGTGGGGACCCCAATTTTGTTTAATCTCAACCCCAATATTGCACCATCCGTTTAAAGCCTAGGCGGGTACCGTTCGCCCTGAAGCCCAAAATTGACATTGAACTGGACAAATTAATCAAACAAGGGGTGCTTGTTCCAGTCGACCATGCCAAATGGGAGACCCCAATTGTGACACCGGTAAAGCCGGATGGGTCAGTGCGCATATGCGCTGAATATAAATGCACAATTAATAAGGCCCTGCAGCAGAGCGCCGATCCAGTGCCCATTGTTCACCATTTGTTGCATTCCCTGGACCCCGACAAGATCTTCGCAAAACTCGATCTTGCGCAGGCGTACCAGCAACTGCCGGTAGATGGCGCTACCGCAGAGGCACAGACTATCGTAACCCACAGAGGGGCCTTCAAGTGCACCCGTTTGCAATTCGGAGTAAGCGTAGCCCCCGGACTTTTCCAAAGTACCATGGAGCGGGTACTACAGGGAATCCCCGGGGTGGTGCCCTATTTTGATGACGTGCTCATTACCGCCGACAATGAGCAACAGCTAAGAGAAAGGCTGAGGGAGGTCCTAAGGAAATTCAGGGACGCAGAACTCAGAGTAAAACGAAACAAATGCATGATCGCAGTCCCCTCAGTCGAATTCCTAGGTTACAGGGTAGATGGCACCGGCATACACCCCACAGAGAGCAAGATCAGGGCAATCAGAGAAGCACCCACCCCCAAAGACAAGGCAGAGTTACAGGCCTTCCTGGGACTATTAAATTTTTACGCCATTTTCCTTAAAGACAAGGCAACAGTGGCAGAACCCCTACATAGACTGATAACCAAGAAAGCCACTTGGAAATGGGGGAAGGCTGAAGACAGGGCATTCGCCAGCATCAAAAAACTGCTATCAGCTGAAAGCTTTTTAATACAGTACAATTCAACGCTTCCCTTTGTTCGAGCATGTGACGCGTCCCCGTTCGGGGTGGGAGCCGTCCTGAGCCATAGACTCCTGAATGGCCTAGAAGCGCCCATCGCATACTACTCCCGAACTCTATCAAGCACCGAGCGAAATTATAGCCAGCTCGACAAGGAGGCCCTCGCCGCCGTTTCGGGAGTAAAGAAATTCCACAAGTACTTGTTCGGGAGGGATTTTGAACTAATCACAGACCATCGACCGCTCCTGGGTCTCCTCGCGGGAGATCGACCAACCCCAGCAGCACTGTCGCCCAGGATGACACGCTGGGCCATCTTCCTCGCAGCATACTCCTATCGCCTGGTACATCGACCAGGGGCGGACATGGGCAACGCGGATGCACTCAGCTGATGCCCACTACCCGACAGCCTAGAAGACCCCACACCCGGCATCCCCATCCTGCTGATAGACGTTTTGGACTCTGTGCCCATAACATCAGCCGAGGTTGCAAGAGCCTCAACCAAAGACCACGTGATCCGGACAGTCGCAAGTTGGGTCATGAGGGGGTGGCCGGAAAAGATTGGGAGCGGGGAATTTAAACTGTTCGCGGGAAAACGGGACGAATTGACAATGCAAGGGGGTTGTTTGTTATGGGGCGATCGGGTTGTTATTCCTTTACGTTTACGGGAAAAAGTCTTAACATGGTTACATGAGGGGCACCCTGGGATTGTAAGAATGAAGGGGCTAGCCAGGAGCTACGTCTGGTGGCCCAGCATGGATACAGACATTACCGAGTGGGTGGGGAGATGCCAGCCCTGCCAAGAGTCCAGATCAGATCCACCAACGGCACCCGTGAGGGAGTGGGAAAGACCCCAGGGACCCTGGTCCAGGATACACATTGACTTTGCAGGCCCATTTCACGGACAGACCTTCATGGTCATTGTAGACGCATTCTCCAAATGGTTGGAGATCAAGCTAATGAAGGCCACTACCACCGACGCAACCATCAGGGAGCTAAGACAGTTATTCGCCACCCATGGGTTACCGGACATCCTAGTGTCAGATAACGGGCCACAATTCACCGCAACACAGTTTGAGGGTTACTTAGCGGGACTTGGGATCAGACATGTCCTTTCAGCCCTGTTTCATCCGGCTAGTAACGGACAGACTGAGAGATTCGTGAGGTCAGCAAAAGAGGCCCTTTCACGTTTAAGCCCCGGAGACTGGCAGGAAAGGAAAGACAAGTTCGTAATAGCTCAGCACTCCACACCCTGTACAGCCACGGGCCGAAGTCCGGCAGAACTATTAATGGGGCGGAAACTCCGGGGAATACTAGATAGGCTCAACCCCAATTACTCCCCAGAGGTCTTCAAGTGGGGGGAGAGGAAGCTTAGAGAGTTCACCATAGAAACACCGGTACACACTAGAAACTATGGACAGGGCCCACTCTGGGAGCCCGGGACAATCACAGAAATCACGGGGCCCAAATCATACAGGGTAGACATGGGGGATGGGAGAGTTTGGCACAGACATATTGATCAACTAAGAAAACGGGTAACCACAGACACCGACGACAAATCAGACGACCCCATCTCTGACCACGACTACCAATCAGAAACACAAGCTACAAGCCCGAGTGAAGCGGAGAACTTAGCTGAGGAGTCGGGTATCCAGAGCCGCCCCATCGAGGTAGTCCAAACAGCCGGAGAAGTTGCCGCCCACGAGGAGGTCCCGGAGGCCTCATTGGCGGAGCAGGGAGAAACAGAAAGTCCCTCCGACCTGCTCGACGCCGCCCCTCCGACTGAACTGCGCAGGTCAACTAGGACTCGCACACGCCCGAGTCACCTGAAAGACTTTGTATGTAAATAACACCCCAAGTGACTTCTGGGAGGGGAGGAGTGTTATGTAAATAGGTTTGTTTGACGGGAAGTTCGAATTAACTGACCCTCAGCTGATTGGCTGACCACCACAGCTGCAAGGTATATAAAGGGAGCTGGCTCCCTGGGTCAGTTGCTGGAGTCTCACTATACAATAAAGAGCTGTTGTCACTAACTACTCTGGCTTGCTGCGCCCTCATTCACCCAACTTAACAATTGGTACATTCTTTATTTTGCTGCTTCGAGGGAGCGTCCGCTTTAGATTCTTCCCCAAAGTTTTCACAGCCTTTGCACCTGCTTTTATTCAGTGTAAATGTTGCTAGGTTAGATAGCTATCTCGGGATTCCGTTCCGGAGAATGAATTCCCTATAAGAAAGTACACACAATACTTATGAAAAAAGCCATTATTTTGATGGCGTTTATCACCTAGAACCAAGAGATGGCGCCACTGCCCCATATATTTACGCACCGTAAATGTGTTTTCTTCCTAATGGCAGTAGGATCCTCCTCTTCCTCTTCCGAGCCTACAGTAGGAAGAAGAGAGGCTGAGTGGTTCTAATCGGGCGTCGCATAGACCAAGTATGTGCGCTTGTTGTTTCTGCCCTGTTTTTCTTTTCTAATGGCGAAAAGAGAGGCAAAGCAAAGGGAGCAACCTTCCATTGCCGGAATGTTCAGCGTAGCTTCTCTCAATTCAGTGTCCCCCAGTTGTCTTGTAACGCAATTCCCATCATGGGCGGCCACCCTGGCACGTGGTACCCAGCGCAGATTAAGGGCGAGATGGCCGTAGCGGTTCTTGGGAGGAAACAAAGGATTCAAGAGGGAAACAAACAAAGGGAAAATGTTTTCCATTCTGGACCCCCTCCGAATCGCTTTCGCCTGAAAAGTTTAAGAAGGTTGCATTAGAAAAGCTGCGACTCTTTCTAAGAGAAAAATTGAGTTTACTCTCATTGTGAATCCTGTAGCTTGGAGTTTTTAGTTCTCTTGCTTTAAAAAAAACAACACCTTGACCCAGACTAATTTGTTGACCACCGGCATTTGGAGATACGCGAAGCCACTAGCAGGTTAAACCCACTAAATGGACTTTTACAAAAAATTGTAAGAAGCATTACGGTTTTTTTTAAAAAAAACTAATTTGGCACTCCGAATTCTTTGAGAGCTGCAATCCATATGCAACAGAGGAAGACCTTTAAATTGCCTAAATTATAACCCTGTTTGCTTCTACTAATAGAAGGGTATCCAGTTATATGTTATGAAACATACATGTATAAATTCATGGAATATGTTGCATGGTTCCAAATTTAAAATTGCTGTATTTGGAATGGTGGCTATCTTCCTTCAGCTTGCTTTTAGACACATATTCTGCACAAAAATGTACAATATGCAGTATTATTGACACCAAGTTCATTTAACACAAACTAATTTGAACAACAATTTGCTGCATTTAATTTCTGCCACAGCAGTTTTGAGGTCATTTATTCATATAAAGTGGTAGGATTTTGCATGATTATATTGATCATTAGAATTAATGGTGATGACCTATAAAGCCCTACATGGCTTAGGCCCAGGATATCTGTCGGACCATCTGCAACCAGCAACAGCTCCCCATTGCCTGGTGCGTTCTCACAGGGAGGGCTTACTCAGGGTGCCGTCAGCTAGACAATGTCGGCTGGGGATCCCCAGAGCTAGAGCTTTCTCTGTGGGCGTACCCACCCTTTGGAATCAACTCCACCGGGGGCTCCGGTTGGCCCCTGACCTTCGCACTTTCCGCTGCGAACTAAATACATGGCTGTTTAAATTGCCCAGCCTGGACTGATGGGATTTTGATTTTTAATGTATTTTAATATGCATTTAATATGTATTTTAACATGTTTCTTACTTGGATTGAGATTGTATATCTTAATTGTTGTGAGCCTCCCTGAGTCCTATGGAGATAGGGCGGCATATAAATCTAATTAAAATAAATAAATAAATAAATAATACAGGCAGAAATGCAGAATATGAGGGTAGGTCTTGAGGTTTTCTTCCTTCCAAGTTTAACTAAGGTAGAAATCAAGCAGCAGCAAGTACTACTGCAGTACAATCATTCTAGTAACTGTTCTGGTCTGATATGATATTAGAATAAGGGATTGACCCTCTTAATTGTGTGCTCTTTGGTTTGATCAGAACAAAAAAATGACCTTTGGGTTGTGATTGTTCCATAGCTGGGATGCAGGAAAGACAAAGATCAGTGTCTGCAAGTTGCCTTCTTTAACTTGGTTCCTTCCAGATAAGTTCGGCCACAAAGACTGCCACTAAATCCAGCTTATTTGGATGTACTGTGTACAAGTACTGTGTGTATTATTTTTCTCTTTGTATTATTACTTAATCACAGAATACCTTTTCATGCAAGAGTGTCATGAGAAATTCAGTTTTGATGTACATGGTTTTTCATTGTGACATTGTGCAATAATGGGAAACATCTTGGCATGAGGAGTTATTTAGTCCAAGTCTGCGCCACTGTAGCTCTACAGCTGTAATTTCCTGTATAGTGATTTTTATGTATCTCTTTGAGACAAAGGTGTAATCATTCAGCAGCATGATTTCATAATTTTTGAGGCATATTAAACCATAGTTTACAAAACACAGTGCAAACTATCTAGAAGGAATAAACAATACAGATAGTCCTCAACTTAACAAACGTGTAGTGACTATTTACAGTTACAACGGCAGTGAAAAAAGTAACTTATGACCATCTTTCACACAACCATTGGAGCATCCCCATGGTTACGTGATCAAAATTTGGATGCTTGGCAACTGACTCATATTTATGATGGTTGCAATGTCCCGGGGTCATGTGATCACCTTTTGTAACCTTCTACAAGCAAAGTCAATGAGGAAGCCAAATTCACTTAACAACCTTGTTACTAATTTAACAACTGCAGTGATTCACTTAACTGGGGCAAGAAAGATTGCAAAATAGGGCAAAACTCATTTAACACTGTTTTGCTTAGCATCAGAAATTGTAGGCTCAGTTGTCATAAGACAAGGACTACCTATAAATGCAGCCCCACCCATATATATATGGCCAATTCCATTTTGTATCATTGTTTTCCTCTTATAGAATAGTATTAGTTTGACTCCTAGAAACCAAACTGTAATCCATTTCTGATCTAACAACAAAGTGAGTTGTTTTCTTATAGTAAGTTTTATTAACACGAATTTCATCCCATGTCCACATTAACCCTTAAAACTCTTAGAGGCCTCCAAATGTTTTTCTAGAAAATATAGGATTGTAGTTTTTAATGTGAATTAATTATTAACTGTAAACAAGAAAATATTACTCCAGAGAGACTTTTTATTTGCTTCATTATTACCCCAAACTGGAAATTGAAAGTTTCCTATATTATTAAAAATATTCATGCATCACCACAATAAGGACATTGTTGATTAAAATTAAAGTAAAAGCTTTCCTGCTTTGCAATAATAATAGTTGGATAACATGTAATCAAGTAAATTAAAATCCTACTTTACAGAGCAGGCATATATTACGTATCCATCACTGTAAGATCATTCGTATCCTTGGTACCCATCCCTCTCTCTGGCAATTAAAAATCAGGAGAGAGGAGAGCAGATGCATCTTTCTCAACAACTACAGAATGGATGAATTTCCTGCTTGCTGCAAACTCCTACGACATTTTAAAAATGTGGGGACCATATGGAGGATGGAGGAAAAGATTTAATGGATGCCCCATGTACCTTATGTAACCCCTCCTCTTTTCAAACAAGTGCATGAGCAGAGTTTGCATGTTTCCCGAGTTCTTTGAAAATTTCTATTTCTCTTCTCAGATAGAGCAAATTTTCTCTGCACTACTAACTAAGAAACACTAGTATGGAAAGTTTATAGGGAAGGAATTCAAAGTACAGTAATTGTTAACAAGGCTAATGTTTTAGTCCTCTGCAAATTGGCCATTCTTTTTGGTGATTTATATAAAATAGTACCTGCTGACATCACTACAGGAAAAAAAAAGTCTTGTATCTGTTTTGGATAATGGAACTGGTACTGTTGAACTACAAGTACTGTCAACAGTTCGACTATTAAACCCAAGAAAAGTAGGCGCTCTCAGGAACTTTGCAATTGCAAAGGCACAACTTTATTGGATACACAATTTCGGAACTGAGGAATCAAAACCAACTCTGTTTTTTCCCGTGTAATGCTTGTATAGTTAAACAATAACTTCTCCTTCTCCCCACCCCACATTGGTCACATTGTCATTATGAATCGTCCTTTTGTTTTAAGAACAGTTCATTTCTTTGGTCATTTCATCTATGACCTTGGTGGGTCTTGGCTCTCACAGTCTGTTTCTGGAGCATCTGCATTCTTTCTCACCCTTCCCTCCCCCCAGTTCTGTGGCAAATTGAATAGCGATAAGACCCAAAAGTGGTTCAACCTTGACATATACTGGAATCTTCATGGACATATTATGTCAGGCTTTATTTTTCTTCTTGCTCTTCAAAATAGTAGAAGAAGCAGTACATTATAGGGGTTTTTTTTTCTGTGTAGTAAAATTTCAGATCTTTCTTCATACAAGTTGTATATAAGTAGCATGCAAATAACAAGCAAATGCTCTCAGATGTCATATTAGCTGCCTTTCTGTGCTGCCTTGTGGTCACTTGTTCATTTGGAAATCACTTGAAATGGAGATCATCCTGACAGCAGATCTATGACAACTCGCCGCAGCCAACTTGTTGCAGCCATCTTATTACAGCCACCTCACCACTGGACAACTGGCCCTGGGACAAGAATTACACTAACATTGAAGAAATAGTGAAATAGAATAATGAAAGAAAGGATGCCAAAGGAGGGACAAAACAAAATGTAAATCGCAAAAATTAACATATTTTTAAATTATCTTAAATAATTAAATTGAATTGTCCCACAGCAAGTTGGCCATGGCCAGTTGTCCCAATTAATGAAAAGAGAGGGGTGGCTGATAGCAAATCTCATTCAGAGATTTGGAGTTCCTGGTTTTACCCAGAACAGTTTTAATTGCTGTTTCATTATTTGTTTATTTTTTACAGTGCAAGTGAAGTGCAATATTGATGGAACTGAATATTCACTTCTTACTGACATCTTTCAGTAGAAAACCTATCTGTTCTTAAGATCTGTCTTTGGCTTCTATTGTGTGTGGGGGTTTTTGCATCTGCTCAGTAGTGGCAATGTTCAAAGTTGCTTATGACATAAGGATATTTCAACTTTGAGATGTTCAAAATGACTGCCACCATAAAATGAGTGTTGTGTTAGCTGTTTATGGGACAGATTAATTTTACAGAATGGGTGGATTGTTCTTTTAGCTGCACCATTTACTTGAGAGGGAAAGGGTCAGAGTATTCTAAAGGGCAACAATTGAAGTCATAAAAAGCAGTCCTGTTTTTAAAATGTACTGTGAGGAAAAGCATGTTTACATCATATTTTACAAACTCCCAGATAAGCTTTTTGGGCAGTAAACATCCAAAGTTTAAACTATTTTTTTCTGGAGAACATGGGAAATTGAATATCAACATTGCAATTCTATGCTTGTCTCACCAGAAGTACATTTTGCTAAATTGGGTTGGATTTATCTTGAAGTAAATGTGTTGAACAATTAACAATAAGACTGAAAAGAATAACATGGAAAGTGAGAATTTTGCCAAACATTATTTTGCCCCAGCACTGCAAAACATCTGAAAAGTATTTTAGTATTTTGGAAGGTTTTGTCTTAAGAATTTTATGTCACTCGTAAAAATCTTTGCCTCCTGAAAATTAACATATTGCTTCACATGATGAAATTAGAAGGAACTATATTCTCATTTAAAGAACAGAGATAAAAAAATAATTGATACTTTAACCCTAAATTAACTAGGGCTTTAAAAAATAAAATGCAACCATAAATTGAATCTGTGGGAATTTAAATGGCTGCTCTTTAATCTTAACCACTCTGTGCTAAATTTTGATTTTAATTTTCTTTTGTCTTTTAGTTTGCAGTTACCATTGACAGGTGTACCAATAGAAAATGGTAAGATTTGTTTCCTTATAATTGCTAATGTATTTGATTTGTTTCATGTTAGTAGATACAGATATTTATTCCAGTTGAATTGCTTTTGAAACCACTTAACATCCATTTGGATGCATGGGTGTTATCATATATGGGCAAAATTGTCAATGACTTTCATACAGTAATAAAGAGGAAAGAATGCAGAATAGTTTAGTAAAAGTTGCTCCATTATTCAACACTTGCACTTGGTATCACAACAATTCATTTTGCCTTTCAGTGTAAGTACTGAAATTAGTAGACAATGTGATGGCAACTTCAATCAGCAGATTTTGGAAAGTCAATGCAGAATCAGAGGTTTGGAAAACAGACTAGTGCATCCTGTAATGTCTTTTCTATACCTTTGTACTGAAATATGGTTTATCTTCCAGTCAGATTTTGAATATAGAAATTGTGAGTATTTTATTTTTTCCTGGAAAGTTGATAAAAGTAATAACCTATTAGATAAGCAGTTTTAAGAGGGTAAAAGAATTTGGCAAGAACAGTTTGGCAAGAAGTGGTGCTGGTAATCATCATGGAAGGCAATTATAATAAAAAAAGGTTTGTATTTTAGCTCTTGAGAGGTAGGGGTATATGTGCATATGTATGTATGTGTGTGTATAATCCATGCACTCTTCACTTAAAATTATGGGCCAATATTTCCCCCCATGCTCCAGTTTTGTGGGTAGATATATGTTTTCCCAGTCTAGTCATAGCCAGATTCTGTACCTAAGGGAGATAAGAACCTAGACTTTCACACTCCTGTTCATCACTTTAATCTAATTTAATACAATATATCTGCTTTTCATTGTTCCAATAGCACCATACCTAACAACTAGGCTTTTGCTCTTCATATTTAATTGTATGGTGCTATGAATGTCCACACAGAATGTATGATTGGGAAAATTCATGTCCATTCCATAACCACATCACTGGAACAGAAGTTAAACAAATGGTAGTTTGATTGTTATAAATAAGTGCCATTATTTTTGCATTCACATGCACAAAAACATTGTAGGCTTATATGCTCACCTCTTTCCAACTTGGTACTTTCAATATTTCCTAACCTGAAGCTGTCCATTTGTTCCCCTTATAGTAATAAAATTTGTAGTCTGACATCTCTTAGACTCAAGAAGTCGTTCTCAGCAGAATCTTACAAGTAACGAACAGCATTATAATTGTCTTTCATGATTCTGGTTGTTTTTATTCCTTGTACCTTCTGTAGAAATACATAGTACAATTTCTTTAAGGTTTAGAAAGGCCAGTATGTTCCTCATAATCATCCCCTCGATGTGTTTGTCTTCAAATCTATTCTGGACTCCTGGCAGTTCTTTGACTTGTCCCTGCAGTTTTCTTGGCAAGTTGTTTTTGTGATTTGCCATTGTCTTCTTTCTAAGACTGAGAAAGAATGACTGGCTCAGGGTTACCCATCTGGCTTTGTGCCTAATGTGGAACTAGAACTCAGTAGTTTTCTGATTTCTAGCCTGATGTCTTAACCACTACTGGCTCCATAATCATCCTAGATTTACAAAAAAGGTTTAAAGTACCATGTTTAAATGTTTTAAATATTGATGTAACATTCTATTTAAACTAGAAGTTTTCGTAGATCACTTCTACCCCTTTTTGTTCCCCTTCAAAAAAGTTCGGCTTCAAAAAAGTTCGGCTTTGCATCAGAATCACAATACTAACCGGTTGAAACTATCTTTTCTGTCCCTCTTCACAATTAACAATAGCTTTGCAAATCAGCCAGCTGTATTCTTTTTTTCAGTGAAGTTGCCACCAAAATAAGCTTGAGAAACAACATTAATATTTTGCATTTGAGCAAAAAATGTAATTGATTCCCTTTACTGAAATTGTCAGTTTTTTTACTGGTTGAATTAACCCATTCCTTCCATACAAATAAAATAAAAATAGAATAAAAGAAGGTTTTTTTTTCATGGAAATTTGTGATTGTGCGCACTTCATCAGGAAAAACTCCTTTTATTTTATTTAGAATGTACCAAAAAAAATCTGATAAAGTGCACATAGCTACAAATTCTCAGGTCCTAAAAATATCCTAGTAGCAACTGTTAGGATATGCAAATCTACAAGTTAGAATAAAATAATCTACATGTGCCATAAACTTATGGTGATGGAGGTTTGCATCTCAAGGATACTAAATTAAAGAAGATTAAGTTAGGATATCAGGCATAGCATTAGACTAATGGATTTCTTTCATACTGGTGCTGAATTCTGATATTTGCATCCAAAAGATATCATGCTAAATATAAACTTGAATTCTGAGTTTGTTTGTTTTTTACCTGTTTCGAGGGTGCGGGGGGTGCTTTTAAGTAAGTAGAAACAGAAAAAGGAACTGCCAATAACATTAACAAGGAGGAAAAGTTGTATGCAACATAAATTAATCTTTGGAGCAATTTGTTCTTGTCCTTGCAAACCTTGTCTTCAAAAGGCTATTGTGTAGCCCTGGGTGATTAAAATAATGGGAATGTTGCCATTAACTTCAGTGGCATAGAGATTGAATCCATTGTCAAGTTTCCTCCCCCTCTCCCAAAATAAAGCTTTTCAGAGAAGTTTGAGAGTGGAGGAGAAACTTGTATTCAAATGTGTCTGACAAACAGTATGTCCTGCTGGTCCCTGGGAACCAGAAAGTGAAACTAGCCAAAAGCAAAAGGAGATTGAACTCTTAAGATTCATTTGTTAAAACTGAATGCCAAGAATAAATACATTTAGGCTTCCAGAATTCATGTATTCGTAAACGTTTAGGCTAAAGTTTCACTTTTAGAAATCAATCTTGTCAACTTCTGGATTTTGGTGACCAAGATATATATTCATGATACAGAAAGTTAGTTGATTGTGTGGTGTTTAATCTTTTTTCCCATTGAAATAAGAATATGTTTTTCACTCTTAAAAGTGAAATAGAAGATTCCATAGTGCTGAATGAAATGCAGCTCTCTTGACTTAAATTATAGTGGCGTTTACATAATGGAGGATGAGGCCACTTTTGAACATACATGCACATATCACGTGACTGGACTTTCTGGACAAGCACTTGCAATATTTTTTCTTCAAAGAATAGGTAAAGCAGGCAGACAGATACTTCATTTGGAAGTCCCAGGTTCTATATATTACATCATCTATCATCTAGAGAGGCCCTAGATCCGTGATGGCGAACCTATGGCACGCGTGCCACAGGTAGCATGTGGAGCCATATTAGTGGGCACGCCAGCTCAGCTCTGAGGTGCATCTGCGTGCCAGCCAGCTGATTTTCGGGCCTTCTGGGCCCACCAGAAGTAGGGAAACAGGCTGTTTCCTGCCTCTGGAGGGCCTGGGGGGGTGGGGAAGGCCCGTTTTTTTTCCTTACCTGGCTCCAGATCCTCTCTGTGTATCTGGGAACGGCAAAAACAGCCTTTCCCACTTCCTTGGAGGCCCTATGGAGGCTCAAAGGGCCCATTTCCCCACTCCTGGTGGGACAGGAAGTGACGTTTTTTTTCCTGTCCCCAGCCTACAGAGACTCCTAGAGAGGCTCCTACAGACTCCTAGAGAGGCTCCTACAGACTCCTAGAGAGGTTCTGGAGGCTGGGGACAGCAAAAAAGTCACTTCCTGTCCCACCGGGAGTTGGGAAATGGGCTTTTTCAGCCTCCGTAGGGCCTCCAAGGAGTGGGAAAGGCTGTTTTCGCCGTTCCCAGATACACAGAGAGGATCTGGAACCAGGTAAGAAAGAAAAACGGGCCTACCAGGCCATCATGTGCCAGGAGTGGGGAGGGGGTTGCACACACATGCGCGTGGGCACGTGCACGCGCGACCCTCCCCACCCACCCGTCTCCTGGCACGCGATGGCAAAAAGGTTAGCCATCACTGCCCTAGATGGTAGCTGTATTCAGCAGCTGAATTTTCATATTTCAACCCCTTTAGATTCAACTTTTGCCTGCTATTGCTTTGCGATTTCATTGACCTTTTGTGATATAAGAAATTGGAGCGTTCTCCAGAATAATGAAATATTTATTATTGTATTGTACTGTCTTGGTTATTGATGTGCCAGTTTAGACTGAAGAACTTAAGGTAGTTGGTTCTCTAGATCAGGGGTCTGCAACCTTAAACACTCAAAGAGCCACTTGGGCCAGTTTCCCACAAAAAACAAAACACCGGGAGCCACAAAACCTGGGTGGTCGTGGCCAACTCAACATCACTCACTCCCACCCAGTCACATGACACCCCCCAGCCACACCTACCCAGCTTCTGTGGCTCCAGGTATTTTCTTTTAAACAGCTCTCTCTCCCCCTCTCTCTCTCCCCCCTCTTTCTCCCTCTCCTTTTCTCATGTCTTTCTCCCTCCGTCCCTCTCACTCCCTCTCTCTCTCCCTCCCTCTCTCATCTTTCTCCCTCTTTCTCCCTCTCTCTTTTTCCCTCTCTCTCTCTCTCATCTTTCTCTCTCTCCCTTTCTCCTCTTTCTCCCTCTCTCTTTCTTTCCCCCCCTCTTTCTCCCTCTCTCATTTCTTTCTCCCCCCCTCTCTCTCATCTTTCTCCTTCTCTCCCTCTTTCTCATCTTTCTCCCCCATCTCTCTCTCTCTCTTTCTCCCTCTTCCTCTTTCTCATTTTTCTCCCTCATCTCTCTCTCATCTTTCTCCCTTTCCCTCTTTCTCATCTTTCTCCCCCATCTCTATTTCTCTTTCTTTCCCAGATAAATGAAGCTTTTTCATCCTGCTGCTGTGGCTCCCTGTCGGCTGGCTGGCCCCCCCACACCTCGCCCTCCCCTCCTCCTCACTCCTCGCCTGCCCTGAGAAGACAAGGACGGTGGAGGCAGATGGAGACTCACTCCATATTTCAAAGCGGAAGCGAAGCGCCCCTCTACTTGCCTCTTTTTCCGGCCCTTGTTGGGAGACACATGACTTTCTCCACCCCGAGACATCAACTGGGCCACCCTAGCCGATGCTCCGCATCGTAATGGGCTCGAGGAGGACGGGATGCTATCTCCCCCATTGTGCAGCGCGCTAAGTTTAAATGCAAGAGCAGCAAGCAGCCACAGAAGCGGAGAGAGGAATATGGGGAGACGCATGACTTTCTCCGCCCCAAGACACTGGCTGGGGCGTGTCTCCCCATATTCCTTTCTCTGCCTCCATGGATGCTTGCTGCTCTTGCATTTAAACTTAGAGCGCTGCACAATGGGGGAGACGGTGTCCCCTCCTCCTCTTCCTGGAGCTCATTACAACACGCAGCATTGGCTGCAGCCGGGCAGCCCAGCCAGTGTCTCGGCGCAGAGCAAAGTCAGTGTCTACCCCAGCGGTTGAAATGTGCACAGCACCAACAAGGGCCAGAAAAAGAGGCAAGTAGAGGGGTGCTTCGCTCCCGCTCTGGAATATAGTGGAAGTCTCCATCTGCTGCAGTCACTCTTCTCTTCCCAGGGCAGAGGAGGGGGAGGGGAGGGCCATCCAGTGGTGGGATCATCTGACAGGGAGCTGCAGAAGAGGACCCCAAAGAGCCACATGCGGCTCTAGAGCCGCAGGTTGTTGACCCTCGCTCTAGATCCTCAGACATTTTAAACTTGACAACCAGAAGTGGAAACTAATCAAGGAGAGAACCAACCTAGAACTAAGGAGAATTTCGTGACAGTTAGAACAATTAATCAGTGCAATGACTTGCCTCCAGAAGTTGTAGGTGCTCCAATATTGCAGGTTTTAAAGAAGAGATAGGAAACCATTGTCTGAAATGATATAGGGTTTCCTGCCTGAGCAGGGGGTTGATCTAGAAGACTCCAAGATGCCTTTCAATTCTGTTATTTTAAAAATTCATTTGCAAATTACTAAATGTGAAATATCCATCTTTAATACATGAGGTGATAAAGCCAGCAATATTAGAATTCTGCAGAGAAATTCTTGGAGATGAATAATAGAATATTTTTAAAATTCCACTCCAATGATAAGATTTCAATGAAATATTATACTAAAAACATGTATTATGATGCTGAAGCACAGCTTATTGCTCAGTTGATAGATATTTCAAACACTGATGTTTTAATGGAACTTTTTCAGTGTTCCAAGAAGAAAAAGGGCTTGAGAATGTATTTGTGGTTAACAGCAAAGTCAACCCAAACAAAGCATTTAGATATTCATCACACTTTTATTTGTACCAGGGATGCTGTTACACACAGACATACTATCTAGTATACTACAAAAAATTATAAAATTAAAAAAAGTTGATTTTCAAGTTACACACTATATGAGCCAACATGAAATGCTGGCAGATAAATGTGATTCTTATATAG
Organism: Arizona elegans; assembly: GCA_022577455.1. Lineage (NCBI taxonomy): Eukaryota > Metazoa > Chordata > Lepidosauria > Squamata > Colubridae > Arizona > Arizona elegans. The sequence goes on along the minus strand of JAKOOJ010000006.1, from coordinate 31,787,346 downwards.
GGTTGCATGATTTTATAAACAATTGTTTATCAAATTAATGCTAATGTGCTAAAGAAATATTCAAAATATTAATATATGAACTGTGTATTTACAAGCTTGTTCCTACATGCCACAGTGAGATAGCAGTTGTGTAACAAGATACTATCCAGGATCTTCAAGTTAAGAAGAGAAATTTCTTGGTTGAAAAGAAAGAAACCCAAGCTCCCAAGGTTGTTCAATAATATCAAATGGATTTTCTAACATTCATATGTGATAAACATATTGTAGCTCCTAAATGAACTCAGTTTCTAAGATCATATTTATAAGATCCATCAATTTTATCCTTCTGCTGTATTATTAAGATAGAAGCATTTGAATGTAAGTTAGTTCTTTGGGAAAAAATCATTGCTGATATATTTGATATGTTTCATAGTTTTGCCAGTATAACAGGAAAAATGCATTTGACAATTCATATATTAGATAAATATTAAATAAATAATATGTTTTATTATTTAAATTTATAAATAAATAAATAAAAATTAAAATAAGCACGAAAATAGTAAAAGAACACCTATCTGACCTTGATGAATATAAATCACCGGGACCTGACAGATTATATCCCAAAGTTCTGAAGGAGCTGGCAGATGTTATCTCAGAACCATTGTACCAAATCTTTCAAAAATCCTGGAGCACTGGGGAAGTACCTGAGGATTGGAAAAGGGCTGATTGGTTCCCATCTTAAAGAAAGGGAAAAAAACAGACCCAGGAAACTACAGACCAATCAGTCTAACATCAATACCTGTAAAGATCCTGAAAAAGATAATCAAGAAACAGATCTGTGAACAACTAGAAGCAAATAAAGTTATAACTAGTAGCCAGCATGGATTTATTAAAAATAGATAATGCCAAACCAATCATTTCATTCTTTAATAAAGTGACTAAATTAGTAGACCAGTGAAATGCTGTGGACATAGTATACTTAGATTTCAATAAGGCATCCGAAAAAGTAGACCAAAACCTACTTCTTGGTAAGGTAGAAAAATGTGGAATAGACAACATCACCATACTGAGGTTGGTGACATATGGTGACAAACCATACTCAATGAGTAGTCCTTAATGGTACTACATCCACATGGAGAGAAGTAAGTAGTGGGGTACCACAAGGCTCCATCTTAGGCCCAGTGCTCTTCAATATCTTAATAAATAACTTAGATGAGGGAATAGAAGGGAAATTCATCAGATTTGCAGATGACACTAAACTGGCAGGATTAGACAAGACCACAGAAAATAAGCTCAGGATCCAAAAAGATCTTGATAGACTTCAACAATGGGCCCTATCCAACAAAATGAATTTTAATGTGGAGAAAAGCAAAGTTTTACATTTAGGCAGGGGGAAAAAAATCAAAGGTATAAGTACAGATTAAGTGAGACCTGGCTCAAAAACAGTAACTGTGAGAGGGATCTTGGAATCCTAGTGGATGATCACTTGAATATGAAGCAGCAGTGTGCAGCACAGCCAAAAAAGCTAATACAATTCTGGGTTGTATAAACAGAGGCATAGAATCAAGATCATGTGAAGTGCTAGTACCACTTTATAAAACCCTAGTAAGACCACACCTCGAATACTGCAATCAATTTTGGTCACCATAGTACAAAAAAGATGTTGAGACCTTGGAAAAAGTTCAGAGAAGAGCAACTAAGATGATCAAAGGCCTGGAGACTAAAATATGAAGAACGGCTGCAGGATTTGGGTTTGGCTAGTCTAAAAAAAAGAAAAATTAGGGGCAACATGATAGCTGTATTCCAGTATTTGAGGGACTGCCGCAAAGAAGAGGGGGTCAAATTCTTCTCCAAAGCACCAGAGAGCAGGACAAGAAACAATGGTTGGAAACAAACCAAAAAGAGGAGCAACCTGGAATTAAGGAGAAACTTCCTAACAGTGAGGACAATTAACCAATGGAATAGCTTGCCTTCAGAAATCGTGGTGATCTATCACTGGAGGATTTAAGAAGAAACTAGACAGCCACTTATTTGAAATAGTATAGGTTCTCCAGCTTGAGCAGGGGGCTGGACTAGAAGACCTCCAAGGTCCCTTCCAGTTCTATTCTATATTGCAGTGATGGTGAACCTTTTCAGCATCGTGTGCTCATCAGAGCTGCCCAGGGGGCATGTGCCCCGGATAAGGTACTTCCAGTTTCCAGTGCACGCATGCGCGCCAGCAAGCAAGTCTTCCGATTACTACCGATTACTACCGTGCATGCACACGTACCGATCAGCTGGCTGACGCGCATGCTCAAAGACCAGCTGATCATTGCATGTGCATGTGGGCCAGAAATCCGGAAGAGGAACAGGTGACATGCATGCCAGGCGACATGGCTCCGTGTGCCACTTAGCGCATGCGTGCCACAGGTTCACCATCACAGCTATATTTATTTATGTTAATAATGAAACAAATCAGCTATTCTACCATACAACTAAAATAGATAAAGAAAACTGTTTTCGAATTCAAAATCAATCTTTGAACAAATAGAAGAATTAAAATGCCTGTGTGTAAATTACAATATCAAATAAGCTTGAATTATTGTAATTGTCCCCAAAAATGATCAATGCAGAAATAAGCTTACCTCTCCATTTCCTTTTACATCTAATCACTGTTGGCTATGGATGTACTCAAGACCCAGCCAGCTTTTGAACAGATTTCTTTAATGTAGTAATATATGGAAAGAACACTGACACTGGCAAGTCATGCTATTCTACTTCAGTTCCCAAGTAGGGGTAGACCCTGCAAGAGCAGGCTTGTCAAATTGGCTGCCCACGGGCCACGCTCGCCCCGGCTCCACAAACGCAAAAAACATTCCGATACGTCATGATATGGCACGTGATGCGATTGGGTTTGACACCCCTAGATTAGAGGAAATTAAAATTGCTAGATGTACAACAGTTGTACAGAGATGATAATGTGTACCAGTTTCAGCAGGTGGCAGCACCTGGTTAATCTTGTTCTTAGAAGTTAAACAGGGACAAGCCTTATTAGCACTTGGATGAGGAACTACCACGGAATTTATTAGGGATATTGACAACATTAGAATTTAAATATATATTTATATATGAAAAAGATAATGGCAAATCATTTTCTTAATGCTGCCAAGAGAACTGTATGCTTTTATCTACTTTGCATTCAATTTGTGATATCTTACCATTTCTTTACCAGTTAGAATCTAAAATGATGTTTATTAATATTATAGAATTTGAATGATACTGTATGTCATATTATCTATGAACTATATTTTAGTCAATTCTAAATAATTGCCAATAATTTACCAACTTTTTAGTGTTCCAGGCAGATTCATCAAGTTCAAATTCCAGTACCTTTCCCCAAGAGTTGAGAGAATAATTGCATTTTTAGTTTTATTTACATATTTGTTTCCCACATTTATTATTTTACAAATAACTCAAGGAGGCTAACATATCCAACATACCTTTCTCCTCCTATTTTTCCCAAAACAGCAGTCTTGTGAGGTGAGTTAGGTTAAGAGAAAGTGACTGACAAATCACCCAGCCAGCTTTCATGTCTAAGGCAGGACTAAAACTCATTATCTCCCACTTTATAGTCTGGTGTCTTAACCAAACCCAGTAATCAAACTGGATTTGATGACTTTTCTGTAGAATTAAAGAAGGTTTTTCGATTGTAAGTGGTAATATAGTTTAAAGACTTGTATAAAATTTCACAGCTTAAGAATTTATTGTATTTCCCTTACTTGGGGCCAAGTTGGAACTTGGGACCAATTCTTCTGTAGAATGTACAGATAGTCCTCAACTTATGACCACAATTGAGCCCAAAATTTATATTGTGAAGTGAGATATTGAGTTTTGCCCCATTTTACAATTTTTCTTGCCACAATTGTTAAGTGAATCACTGCAGTTGTTAAGTCAGTAGCGCAGTTGTTAAGTTAATCTGGCTTCCCCATTGACATTACTTGTCAGAAGATCATAAAAGGTGATCACATGATCTCAAGACACTGCAAAGGTCGACTTCCGGTTGGCGCCGCAGGGACACAGACGGGGAAATGGCAAGCTCCGCAGAGCTTCGCCAAAACCCCGTCTGCTAAGCTGCTGCCGACAGGTCTGCGGACCTCCAATGTCTTGTAGGGACAGGGGGACAAGAAGGGACCCCTTGGACAGCCGAGAGGAATGGGCAGGTTCCTCGGGGCTGGAGGCTTTCTCTTCACGCCAGCGGCAGTGGAACGACAGCCATGGTGATTGTCCTGAAACTGCGGCAACCGGGAACAAAGACCGTGCTGGAGGAGAGGAGAAGACGTGGAGAAGAATAGAGAACGAGTATCTCGAAGCCGGCTGAGTGACACCAACCCAGGCAAAATAATACATATATTTGGACTTAAAAAAAGAAGATCCCAAACTTCAAATAGCGATTACAGAGCCGTGGGGCTTGAAGATTGGAGGAAAAAAATGAAGACCTGAAATAGACTTTGCTTTATTAAATTTGGATTAATTGGCTTTTAACAACTCAGTAAATCGACTTTGCTTTTATTTGGAATGGATTGGAGAAATGTCTCTTTGGGAGTTTACACCTTTGAAAGTTAACGAAGCTAATGAAGACAGACAGACGGATGGCTACAAAGTTGCCATGGAGTCTGCGGTGACTAAGCAGGAATGTGGATTGAAGATATTTTTCTTTCCATTTGAAAAAGAAACATTTTAAATGGCTTTTTACTTTGGATTACTTTGAAATTAACACTAGATCTATGGACTTTGGAGATTTCTATTCTGTCCTACATGATTTTAAGAAGAAAGAAGGAATATTTTGGACATTTGACAATGGAAATTAACAAGCTTAGCAAAAAAAAATTAGGTATGGCGCAGGAAAAAAAGACAGGAAGTTGATGCATCAGACATGGAACAGACATTATAAAAACATTAAAGGAACATACAGAATTTTTTAATTTGAACAGATGAACTTTGAAATGGAACATTTATGGACAGACAGAAAAAGGAAGAAAAGGAGGAAATAAAGTAATAAATTTTAAATGTAACTAAATTGAAATGTAAAGATTAAAAGCCTAAAGGTATACATGTTTTTTGGATAAAAACAGAAAGGCTTCTGGAATAATAAAAATAGAAAATAAGAGATGGCAATTAAAATAGAAGATGATATATAGGTGGTTAAAACAATAAAGAAGAGTATATATTACTGTGAGACAACTTTAAGAAAAATTTATTGCTTGATGTAACATGTTTTAATTTTAATTTGCAAAAAAATGTTAGATTGATGATTATGTTGGATTAAGGTTTTATTGAACAAACTATCAGACACACAGATATTAGCGACAAATTGTGATTTAATTTAATATATGATGGAAATGATGATTATTATGAAATATATTGAGAACTAATTTGAAAGACTGTGCTGGAAACTGACATAAAATAGATAATTATATGTTAAGGGGAAGTTAAAATAAGAGGGATGGATACCAACTAGATAAGTGGTATCCATATATAAGGTCAGTGGCTGAGTGGTCTCGAGATAGGGGATATAGCGATCGAGCCCTTGTCATGGTCAGATCACTCCCTCCTTCGCTTTGACCTTCAAACCGTCACACCCCGCCGCAGGGAGGCGGAACTGATGAGGTGGTTCCACCCCAGGCGCCTGATGGACCCGGATAGGTTCCAGATGGAGCTTGGGCCATTTCCTGAGACTCTGGCACACGGCTCGACTGAAGACCTAGTGGCTGCCTGGGATAGGGCGGCCGCTGGAGCTTTGGACCGGGTCGTGCCTTTGCGGCCTCTAGCCCGGCGTCGATCTCACCTGGCTCCCTGGTTCACCGAGGAGCTGAGGGAGATGAAACGCCAGAAAAGATGCCTGGAGAGCAGTTGGAGGGCCAGCCATTCTGAATCTGACCGAACACTGGTAAGGTCTCATATTAAGACATACCTGGTGGCAATAAAAGTGGCAAAGTGTAACTATTTTTCCGCTCTTATTGCGTCATCAGATAATCGCCCGGCCGCCCTGTTTAGGGTGACCCGCTCCACCAGGAAGCGCGGGAGGACCCCTTGGAGGGTAGAGCTGAGGACTTTGTACAATATCTGTATGACAAAATCGCTCAGATTTGGGAAAATTTGGACTCTGACTGGGTTGATTCGGGAGGGAGGATGGAGGCAAGTCTTGAGAATATTACCTGGGAAGAGTTTGATTCTGTGACTCCGGAAAACATGGACAAGATACTGGGCAGACTGAGCACGGCCACATGTTTATTGGACCCATGTCCCTCCTGGCTGGTGCTGGCCTCTCGGGAGGTTACACGAGGCTGGCTCCAGGGGATTATAAATGCTTCCTTGAGAGAGGGTGCCTTCCCTGCCACCTTGAAAGAGGTGGTGGTGAAGCCTCTCCTCAAGAAGCCTTCCCTGGACCCAGCAGTGTTGGCTAATTACCGTCCAATCTCCAACCTTCGCTTTGTTGCGAAGGTTGTTGAGAGTGTGGTAGCGCGACAGCTTCCTCAGTACTTGGATGAATTGTCTTATCTAGATCCGTTCCAGTCGGGCTTCAGGCCTGGATACAGCACGGAAACGGCATTGGTCGCATTGGTAGATGATCTGTGGAGGGCCCGGGACAGGGGTTGCTCCTCTGTCCTGGTCCTATTAGACCTCTCAGCAGCTTTTGATACCATTGACCATGGTATCATGCTGCACCGGTTGGAAGAGTTAGGAGTGGGGGGCACCGCGTTGCGGTGGTTCTCCTCCTTTCTCTCTGATCGGTCACAGTCTGTGTTGACAGGGGCAGAGGTCGACCCCGAGACCCCTTGTATGTGGGGTGCTACAGGGGTTGGTTCTCTCACCCCTTCTGTTCAACATTTATGTGAAGCCGCTGGGTGAGATCATCCGTGGTTTTGGGGTGAAGTATCATCAGTATGCTGATGATACTCAGCTATACATCTCCACCCCGGACCACCCCAATGATGCCCTTAAAGTGATGTCCCGGTGCCTGGAGGCTGTACGGATCTGGATGGGGAGGAACAGACTCAGGTTCAACCCATCCAAGACCGAGTGGCTGTGGTTTCCGACATCCCGATATAGTCAGTTGGTGCCATCACTGACTATTGGGGATGAGTCATTGCCCCCCCACGGAGAGGGTTCGCAACTTAGGCGTCCTCTTGGACTCACGGCTGTCTTTAGAAGAACACTTGACGGCTGTGGCCGGGAGGTCTTTTTATCAGGTTTGCCTGATTCGCCAGTTGCGTCCCTTTCTGGATCGGGACTCGTTAAATATGGTCACTCATGCCCTCGCCACTTCACGCCTGGACTACTGTAATGCTCTCTACATGGGGCTCCCCTTGAGGAGCACCCGGAGGCTCCAGCTTGTCCAGAATGCGGCCGCGCGGGTAGTTATGGGAGCAGCATGGCGCTCCCATGTGGCTCCCCTCCTGCGCGAGCTACACTGGCTCCCTGTGGTCTTCCGGGTGCGCTTCAAGGTCTTAGTTACCACCTTTAGAGCGCTCCATGGCTTAGGACCGGGGTACTTACGAGACCGCCTTCTGCCACCAATAGCCTCTCACCGCCCAGTATGCTCCCATAGAGAGGGGCTTCTCGGTGCCATCAGCCAAACAGTGTTGACTGGCGGCCCCCAGGGGGAGAGCCTTTTCTGTGAGGGCACCCACCATCTGGAACGAGCACCCCCCAGAGATACAGAGGATTCCGGATCTGCGCACTTTCCGCCGTGCCCTCAAAACATTCCTGTTTCAGCAGGCCGGCCTGGCCTAATTTTCCCTTTATATTGCTTTTGATTTTATTTTAAACTGGGATGTCTTGAATTATCTAGGACCAGAGTGTTTAGTATATTTTAATTGGTTTTTTTTAACATTTGTATTACATGTATTTTTATCGTTCGCTGTTCACTGCCCTGAGTCCCTCAGGAATAGGGCGGTATATAAATTTAATAAATAAATAAATAAATAAATAAGAGTTTGAGACTGGGAGGAAATATGTTGGAAACTAGTTAAAATGCTGGAAATCAGCCAAACACTTACAGGAGAGTTGGAGGAGACTATGCTGGAAATCAGCCAAACAAGAGTGGAAGCCCTGGAGGGGACTATGCTGGAAATCAGCCAAACAAACAGGAGGAGAGTTGGAGGAGAATATGCTGGAAATCAGCCAAACAATGGAGGGAGTATAGGAGGAGACTATGCTGGAAATCAGCCAAACAAAATATGCTGGAAATCAGCCAATAATGGTGGTAGGCTTGGAGGAGATTATATTGAAATTAGCCAAAAATAGTTGGTGCTCTGGAGAAGAATATGTTGGGAATCAGCCAAACAGAATACGTTGGATAATAGCCAAATAATAGAGGGAGGTATGGTGTGATAAATCTGTGTAACATGAAAAGTGTAATAGATGATAAGTTGGATAAAATCAAAGATAAATTGATAAAGTTTAAGATATTAAGAATCGAGGAAAGGATCAAGAGATTAAGAATTAGATGGAATTTTATCTTATAAAGTGTAATAAAATGGAGTGGTATGGAATTTGAAATTAAGATTTGTGGTGATAAAATTGTAGGGTAAATAATTAGAATAAGAGGTTAGAATATTGTTAAAAAATTTTTTTGATGCTGATGGTAAAAGATATAAGGTGAAGAAGAACAAGATATAATTAAGATTGATATATAGATATAAAAATGAGTGAAAATTAATTTGAAATTAAAATTGTATTGTTATAATGGAATTGTTTAGATGAAGATGTTAGAATTTATGTTAAAACTTGCTTTTTTATGTTTTGAATTTTCTTTTGTAAAAGATGTAATGGGAAATTGTGAATGGAGCTTGTTAAAGAAATGTAAGCATGGTAACCATCTATGGACCGGATCGAGACTCTGCTCTTGAAAGTTATACAGTCATGGCCGTAAATGTTGGCACCCCTGAAATTTTTCAAGAAAATGAAGTATTTCTCACAGAAAAGTATTGCAGTAACACATGTTTTGCTATACACATGTTTATTCCCTTTGTGTGTATTGGAACAAAACCAAAAAAGGGAGGAAAAAAAGCAAATTGGACATACTGTCACACAAAACTCCAAAAATGGGCTGGACAAAATCATTGGCACCCTTTACTTAATATTTGGTTACACACCCTTTGGAATAAATAACTGAAATCAGTTGCTTCCGATAACCATCAATAAGCTTCTTATACCTCTCACCCGGAATTTTGGACCACTCTTCCTTTGCAAACTGCTCCAGGTTTCTCTTATTGGAAGGGCGCCTCTTCCCAACAGCAATTTTAAGATCTCTCCACAGGTGTTCAATGGGATTGGGATCTGGACTCATTGCTGGCCACTTCAGAACTCTCCAGCACTTTGTTGCCATCCATTTCTGGGTGCTTTTTGACGTATGTTTGGGGTCATTGTCCTGCTGGAAGACCCAAGATCTCCGACGCAAACCCAGCTTTCTGACACTGGGCTCTACAGTGCGACCCAAAATCCGTTGGTAATCCTCAGATTTCATGATGCCTTGCACACATTCAAGGCACCCAGTGCCAGAGGCAGCAAAACAACCCCAAAACATCAGTGAACCTCCAGCATATTTCACTGCAGGTACTGTGTTCTTTTCTTTGTAGGCCTCATTCCGTTTGCGGTAAACAGTAGAATGATGTGCTTTACCAAAAAGCTCTATCTCGGTCTTATCTGTCCACAAGACGTTTGCCCAGAAGGATTTTGGCTTACTCAAGTACATGTTGGCAAACTGTAGTGTTGCTTTTTTATGTCTCTGTGTCAGCAGTAGGGTCCTCCTGCGTCTCCTGCCATAGCGTTTCATTTCATTTAAATGTCGACAGATAGTTCGCGCTGACACTGATGCTCCCTGAGCCTGCAGGACAGCTTGAATTGCTTTAGAACTTGTTTGGGGCTGCTTATCCACTATCCAGATTATTCTGCGTTGGCACCTTTCATCAATTTTTCTCTTCTGTCCACGCCCTGGGAGATTAGCTACAGTGCCATGGGTTGCAAACTTCTTGATAATGTTGCGCACTGTGGACAAAGGCAAATCTAGATCTCTGGAGATGGACTTGTAACTTTGAGATTGCTGATATTTTTCCACAATTTTGGTTCTCAAGTCCTCAGACAGTTCTCTTCTCCTCTTTCTGTTGTCCATGCTTAGTGTGGCACACACAGTCACACAATGCAAAGACTAAGTGAACTTCTCTCCTTTTTATCTGCTTTCAGGTGTGAGTTTTATATTGCCCACACCTCTTACTTGCCCCAGGTGAGTTTAAAGGAGCATCACATGCTTGAAACAATCTTATTTATCCACAATTTTGAAAGGGTGCCAGTGATTTTGTCCAGCCCATTTTTGGAGTTTTGTGTGACATTATGTCCAATTTGCTATTTTTCCTCCCTTTTTTGGTTTTGTTCCAATACACACAAAGGGAATAAACATGTGTATAGAAAAACATGTGTTACTGCACTACTTTTCTGTGAGAAATACTTCATTTTCTGGAAAAATTTCAGGGGTGCCAACATTTACGGCCATGACTGTATTTTATGTTTAAGTTTGAAAAAAAATAAAAAAAAAATATTTACAAAAAAAAGACACTGCAAAGGTCATAAATATGAGTCAGTTGCCAAGTGCCTGAATTTTGATAATGACCATGGGGATGCTGCAACAGTCATAAGTATGAAAAATGGTCATAAGTCACTTTTTTGAGTGATGTTGTAACTTTGAATGGTCACTAAATGAACTATTGTAAGTTGAGGACTACCTGTATTTTACTGGACAGATCTAGGCTTTCCCATGAAATAATCAAATCTCTAATCTTATAAACTCCATTATTATTTGTCATAACAACTGCATTTTCTTTGCAACAGGCTATGTTTAGTTGATTATTCACCTTTTTAGTTTTGACTTTCACCTCTAACAAATGCTGAATTTAATATTGGACTATGATGAACAGTTTTGTGCCTTACTTGTATTCAAGAAGATTCTGTACCTAACTTGAATGCTAGATACATTTTAGATAGAATAATCCTAAATTTCTGTTTCTAAATTTCTTTTCTAAAGATTTAACTACAGTAAAACCTTAATTTAATAGCACATTCAGGTAGAGGGATATCCATTAACGTTAATGCCTATTAAATCCTAACTTACATGGTTTACACCAACAATCATTATTTGGAAAATTGCATAATTCATGCAAATAATATATGGCAGTAAACTCTTGATTTAATGAATAATCTAAACAAATAATGTGTTCGGCGTCTTTGAGCCTATTAAATTGAGGTCAGCCAAGGATTTACTGTAAAAGAGTACCCAAAACAAATGAACAAACAAACAAACAAACAAAAACCTAGGCTGTTCTTTCTTGACTATCTCTAGGCAATTCATTCAACCTCCTAGGAATATGAAGCTTGATTACATAGCTTTGAATAGAATTCCAAAGATTTGTTAGATTAACATTCCTTGTTTTAATTGACAAGGAATTGTGTTGGAAGACTTCTTGCTATTCCTTTCTCTTCTGGGCAAAATACAGAATCTGGGCTCCTTGTCTTTTAAACAGATTAATATAATGATGGCATTAATGTAATATTCCTGTAATGCAGGGGTGTCAAACTCAATTTCACTTAGGGTCGCATCAAGGTTGTGTTTGATCTCGGAGGGGGGGGGCATGGTGGGGGCGTGGCCAGCTCGATATCACTCATGTTGGGGGTGCCTGTGGTGGCCCGGGTGGGGCTGGAGGGATCCATTGTCTCCTGCAGAGGAATGCGAGACCAGTGAGAGGGCCAAACACTTGTCCTCTAGAGGAGCCTTGCCATCCCTCTCACACAATGCAGAAGAACCCCAGATGGCAGCGCAGGCTGTCCACAGCCCTAGGGAGCAGAGGGCAAGCGCTTCCAGGGCATCAGCGCCCCCAGCCCAGCCCAGCCCTGCTTCCCCAAGGGGGTGCCCAGCTGCATTTACCTCCTCGAGCTGCTTACCTGTTGCTGCTGTGCTCGCTCTCCTTGGCCAGGTTGCTCATGGGGTGTACAGGAGGGCAATGTGTGTGGGTCAGGGAGAGGCCCACTCCAGCTCCACGCAAGGAGACCCAGCTTTGTAACCATAGCATCCTCAGCAATAGGATGGGAGATTACCAGGAGAGGAGACAAGGGGATGGGGAAAGGGCAGCAGGGCTGCTGGTGGCCAAGTGCTCAGACCCTCCCTCTCATTGTAATCTCCTTCTTCCTTCCTTCCTTCCTTCCTTCCTTCCTTCCTTCCTTCCTTCCTTCCTTCCTTCCTTCCCTAAATACATTTTAGATATCTGGTGAACTGATAGATTCTCTATTTTTGACATCCCTAATAGTGAGATAAAAAGCTATTATAGACATAAATATATGTAGGAGCAACAAGAATGTATTCATGATTATCATTGTTGGAATGTCTCTAGGTACATCCTATTTCTGGTGGTAATCTATTTAATGATATATTTAAAAATGAGACTGATTAATAGTTTTGGGGTAGGGTAGGAGAGGAGAGGACATTTATCTGTGTATTTCCCATTCTTTTATGTTTTGCATGTTGTATAGTAAAGTAATATGATATGCCATACTATAACAAATACTTGTTTTCTACATACATAGGACACTTACAAAACATTATATAGGAATGAGATCTTACATTGCTGAACTTTGTTTTCCTTTTTAGGCAAATTTTTTATGTCAAGACATAGGACCATGGTATTTTCAAAAAATGTATGCAAGATATTGGAAACATTACAATGAAGCTATGGAGTGGATGAATAGACATAAAAACGCTTATAGAAAAGCCATGGAATTATTATATAATCCATCACTTCATCTTTCCAAACAACGTTATTCTGACTGGGATGAAAATGTTCCAGGGAGAACTGGTCCATCTTCGTTCTCCACCTCAGCCAGCAAACCACGGTATCCTCCAAAGCCTCAGAATGACCTGCATTATGTCAGAAAAAGGAGAGCAGCAGAGAAAGATTATGAAACAGATTCAGAATCTGAAGGTGAAGAGGACTTAGAATATGACCTCGACAACATGGAAATCACAGAAGAGCTCCGTCACTATTTTGAGCAGACAGAAAGACACCAGGAAGAACTACGTGAGTGTGTTCTCTTCTCTTATTCTTCATATCAGTTTATTTTTATACATCTTATCCCTTCTTTTCACGTTCATGTGTGGATTCCATCTGTTGTCTAAGGAGCTCAGCCTGGAAATCTTGAAGCTAGGATTTTCATTGTGAGCTCTTTACAAATCAGGGACCAATAAACTCAACGATTGATAATTTGTAGTCAAAGTGTCAATGTCTCTAGACAAAATTGCAAAATATTTTTTCAAGCTGCTTTGGAATGAAAAAATAATGAAAAAATTGGTGATGGTTTATCTGAGCCACTTAAATTTGGATATAAATACCTTACAGTGTCACTGAATAACCATTACAATTCAAATAGCCAATTTTGGCTAGTGATTATCAGCATTAGTTCATAATCAGCAATGGTTCATTACAGGAAAAAAGCCTGGGATATAAAGACTTTAGGAAATTGTAAACTTTTCTCTTAAAATGAGAAAATCTTATGCAATATACTAGGCAAGTTTCTTCAAGCTTCAAGTATTTATGATCAGGTCAGACTTAGTTATGCTCAATCAAGTCAGAAGAGCAAAACTGGGATTTCTCCACACTCTCCCCTTCATTTTCTCAGGCATTTTTCATTCAGAAGTTGATGAGAGAAATACTACTTTGCAGTTTTATATAACTTGGTCTTAAAATTCTCTTAGATTGCATTAAATAAAAGATAAGATCTAAGCTATCCAGCCGAGCTGATACATTGATTTTTCAAATTTGGCCATAAGGCATAGCAAAAAGCCATTTATATACAGTTATGAAACCTGTGCTTGTTAGCTACTCGATCTGCTAATAATTTGAGTCCCAAATATTTTGGTAAAATGGCATTTAACCAAGCCAGTTTTTCTTCTGACTACTTCTCTTGAGCATATATCATAATAAAGAAAACTGGCCAGGGATCTTTTCTGGGAAGTGAATCTCACATTGGTTATGTTACCATTGGAAATTCTCTACCTTACTTTGGCTGTTCAAAATGACTGGGGAATTTCAATCCTAATCAGAATCTGAGTATATATATACATACAAATATTTATAGCCCTATTAATATGGAATTTGTAAACCTAAGGCTATAAGAGTCTTGTGCTTTGTGTGGATTTGGTTTCTGTGGCAAGAGAAATAATCTGCAGGGCAATTTTACAGTTTGTTCTTCTAGGCAATGTATTGAAACTTTTTAAAAAGCACTGTTCTGAACCTTATCGTGTGAAATTTGTGCATATAGAATGCTATTGTTTAAAATTAATATCAATTTGATTTTTAACATTTTAAATAGTAGATTATTAAAATGGTCCAAAGGAAATTCCTAGTTATATTGCTGAAGCTTGGAGGAAAGTCATGACTAGTGTATCATACAGATCAGCCATTTACTTTCTCTTTCCTTGATTTAATCCAACAGAGTAGATTTCAATGCATCTTTATCCTTCAAGTGTTTGTTATGCAGTACAGGAAGTTTCTCTCTCTCTTTCTCTCCCCCTCCTTCTCCCCCACCAATAATACAACTTTTACTTGAGGAGAAAAGGTTTTAGACAAATTAAAAGCATCTTCTTCCCTAAGTAATCCTTTTCTTTAAAAAGTGTTGGATTTGAAAAACCTTTTATAGCTTTCTTTTTGATTGGCTCAATTCACAGACTAAATAAAATTACTTCTCCCTTGTGAATTTTACACTGAGGCACTTCTCTTAGAGTTTTACACTGAGACACTCACAGCGCAAAGCCTGTTTTCTAGAATAGATAACCTCTCCCTCAATAAGAATCCCACTGTCATAGTACCAAATAAAAATAAATACAGGTAGTCCTCTACTTATGACCATAATTGAGCCCAATATTTATGTTGTTAAGTGAGAAATTTGTTAAGTGAGTTTAGTCCCATTTTATGTCTTTTCTTGCCACATTTGTTATGTGAATCACTGAAGTTGTTAAATTAATAACACGGTTGTTAAGTGAAGTTGGTTTCTATTGCCTTTGCTTGTCAGAAGGCTGCAAAAGTTTATAACATGACCCTGGGACACTGCAACTGTCATAAATATGAACCAGTTATCAAACATCCAAATATAAATCATGTGACCACGGGGATGATGCTGCCATGGTTATAAGTGTGAAAAATGGTCATGTCACTTTTTTCAGTGCCGTTGAGGACTACCTGTACAGATTGGGAAAGAACATCTATCTATCTTTCCAATTTTGTTATCATTTGGGAAGACTCTTACCACCTGGCAATTCCCTAGAATTTGGAGAAGATATATATTTAATTTCACAAACCTATTGATTTTGCAGTTGACTGTTTTCAGCTGAACAAATTTCAAAATAAAATTTGATCAAGTTATTAGTCCATTACTTCATTTCATCATTCCTCCTCTGCAGAAAACCTTTGGAGTATATATGTTGAAGAAGCTGCATGTTGTTTTCTTTAAATGTCAGAAGATTATCTGTCACTATTAAGTTCTGCATCAAAGTCTATGGCTATGTGAATCTGACTGGCTTTTTAAATTTAGGGATAATGCTGGGGGGAAATGGGGCTGGGGAGTTACCAGATATTATATATAATACCAACTCCTCATGTCTATGACTGTTTAATAATGCTACCACCTACAGATGTATCTTTTTGGCTTCCTCATCAAAATCCTCAATCCAAATTTATAAAGATTCCCTGGAGGACAAACCAACTTCTCATGCCTGCTTGTTCTTTTAAATCCAGAATTCAGAGACATTTATTGGTTGATAGCATATCACAGTGCAATATTTAAAATATCTGGGCGTCTTGTGAAATGGAGAGAGAAATAAATGGTAGATATGTAGTAAATATCTCCTCCCAGTTAGTGGAATATTTCCATTTGACCAAATAGAGTTTAAAGCTGGATAGATGACACAGCCACACAAACAACCCTATTTCTTACTCTCATCAACTTTAATATGGTCAACTGGAAAGTATGTAGGTGAGTGTCCTCAATTGAACGTAAACTATATCTCAGTGCACTATAAAACATGGTCCCAATTCACATGGAGAGTTGTAGTTTTATTCAAATACAGTCATGGCCGTAAATGTTGGCACCCCTGAAATTTTCCCAGAAAATGAAGTATTTTTCACAGAAAAGTATTGCAGTAACACATGTTTTGCTATACACGTGTTTATTCCCTTTGTGTGTAATGGAACAAAACCAAAAAGGGGAGGAAAAAAAGCAAATTGGACATAATGTCACACAAAACTCCAAAAATGGGCTGGACAAAATCATTGGCACCCTTTCAAAATTGTGGATAAATAAGATTGTTTCAAGCATGTGATGCTCCTTTAAACTCACCTGGGGCAAGTAAGAGGTGTGGGCAATATAAAACTCACACCTGAAAGCAGATAAAAAGGAGAGAAGTTCACTTAGTCTTTGCATTGTGTGTCTGTGTGTGCCACACTAAGCATGGACAACAGAAAGAGGAGAAGAGAACTGTCTGAGGACTTGAGAACCAAAATTGTGGAAAAATATCAGCAATCTCAAGGTTACAAGTTCATCTCTAGAGATCTAGATTTGTCTTTGTCCACAGTGTGCAACATTATCAAGAAGTTTGCAACCGATGGCACTGTAGCTAATCTCCCTGGGCATGGACAGAAGAGAAAAATTGATGAAAGGTGCCAACGCAGGATAGTCCGGATGGTGGATAAGCAGCCCCAAACAGGTTCCAAAGCAATTCAAGCTGTCCTGCAGGCTCAGGGAGCATCAGTGTCAGCGCGAACTATCTGTCGACATTTAAATGAAATGAAACGCTATGGCAGGAGACCCAGGAGGACCCCACTGCTGACACAGAGACATAAAAAAGCAACACTACAGTTTGCCAACATGTACTTGAGTAAGCCAAAATCCTTCTGGGCAAATGTCTTGTGGACAGATGAGACCAAGATAGAGCTTTTTGGTAAAGCACATCATTCTAGTGTTTACCGCAAACGGAATGAGGCCTACAAAGAAAAGAACACAGTACCTACAGTGAAATATGCTGGAGGTTCACTGATGTTTTGGGGTTGTTTTGCTGCCTCTGGCACTGGGTGCCTTGAATGTGTGCAAGGCATCATGAAATCTGAGGATTACCAACGGATTTTGGGTCGCACTGTAGAGCCCAGTGTCAGAAAGCTGGGTTTGCGTCAGAGATCTTGGGTCTTCCAGCAGGACAATGACCCCAAACATACGTCAAAAAGCACCCAGAAATGGATGGCAACAAAGTGCTGGAGAGTTCTGAAGTGGCCAGCAATGAGTCCAGATCCCAATCCCATTGAACACCTGTGGAGAGATCTTAAAATTGCTGTTGGGAAGAGGCGCCCTTCCAATAAGAGAGACCTGGAGCAGTTTGCAAAGGAAGAGTGGTCCAAAATTCCGGGTGAGAGGTATAAGAAGCTTATTGATGGTTATCGGAAGCAACTGATTTCAGTTATTTATTCCAAAGGGTGTGTAACCAAATATTAAGTAAAGGGTGCCAATGATTTTGTCCAGCCCATTTTTGGAGTTTTGTGTGACATTATGTCCAATTTGCTTTTTTTCCTCCCCTTTTTGGTTTTGTTCCATTACACACAAAGGGAATAAACATGTGTATAGCAAAACATGTGTTACTGCAATACTTTTCTGTGAGAAATACTTCATTTTCTGGAAAAATTTCAGGGGTGCCAACATTTACGGCCATGATTGTACAAGGAAACTTATTTTCAGATGAATGCATGGAGATAAAAGAAGAAAAGGGACAGGTCAACATTTGCAGCTTGTTCTTTATCCAGTCAGTGTATGCAAAGAGCCCAGCTTGCCTAGAATAGCTCCTTGTTTGTTAAATTTTAGAATAGATTTCAGGCCCTTCTTGATAGATGTTAACAGTTCTGGTGCCCAGAGGAAAAGAAGTTGCCACAGGCATGAAGGTCTGACTAAAATGATGCCCAGACGGTGTTAAAGACATGGTGGAGAAGCTCTCAGTACTCCTTAAGCCCACTAACAGCTATGGAAAAAAGTAAATGTAATCCTAGACTGCATCAACAAAAGTATAGTTCCTTTCTATTCTATGTTGATCAAACTGCTCTGGAATATTGTACCCAGTGCCACATTTTAGAAAAGACATGGAGAAATTGGAATATGTCTAGAGGAAATCAAAGCAGATAAAGGTCCTAGAAGAATAAATATATAGTTGGAGGCACTGAATATGTTCAGTCTGAAGATTGGAGTGGGGGGCATGATAAATCTCACCAGAGAAAGGACTGTCGAATAGAAGCTGTGACAGTTCTGTTCAGGGTTTTTCCAAAAACAGTAGTCTTAAATTACAGATTTCATTATAGATTTAATTGCAGATCTAATTGTAGATTTATTTGGACATTGGGAATAAAATTATAACAATGAACGCTATTTCATTGAACAATGAACTCTATTCAGCAGTGGAAATGTCTTTCTTTAGAGATAGCAGACTATTCTTTATTGGCGGCTGGATCTCTTGTCTGTCGCGGATATGTAGTTCTGCATTCTAAATGTTCTCCAAGGTTCCTTCCAGTTCTTCCATTCTAGGATTTTATGCAGTATTCAGTCTTCCCAGTGTGAAGTCATTACATTTCAAAATAATATATGAAATAAGGGTAAAATACCAACCACCCCCTAAATATTTTTATGCTAATCTTCAGACCTTCAGTACTTAAGAATAATTCTAAAAACTGTCAATTTTTCTGAAACTCTGTCTCTGTTTTAACATTTCAGTAAGGACAAGATTGCTTTCCCCTGCTCCTGCCTGTGTAGGCCCATTCTCCCCTCACAATTTTTTATTTCCATTTCTCTTAAATGCCATATTTTTATAATTCATATCATGTGCCATGTTCCAAATGGCCCAAAACTAGCTGTGGATAGTTCAACATGTATAATATGCCAAATTAGTAGCCTTGTACAGTAAACAGTTATGATTCTCAGATAAAGAGAACATAATGGTTTGTTCTTATTCCCTCCAAGATAATAAAATATTGTAAAGAAGTAACATAAGGAGTTCAAAAAACTGCCTGGATAAGGTCCCTGAAAGTAAAGCAGAACAAAACCAAATGTGGCATTGCATCGGTGTGTATTTCTGTATGTGTTATGTGTATATGTATGTGTATGTATGCATTGAAAAACCACAGGAGAAGCCAGCAAATGAAAGGTCATGCCTGGAAATGGTCTATATCCAGGTAGGGACAGTAAAGAGGAGAAAGTCACCCAAATGGATTCCCACAACGGAATCAATTGGACTGCTTATATCATTGCCAGTTCATCGACTTCTCCTCCATTCTTGGCCTGGTGGCCCATCATAAGCATATTTAGCCTGTCCTGGATTTCTCAGGGCATATATACATATGAAGCTTGTGTGGAAAGCAGAACTTATATACACAGATGCAACACATATATACTTTCTCTGCTTACACCCAGATATAACATACAGGTAGTCCTCGACTTTCAACAGTTCATTTAGTGACCATTCAAAGTTACAATGGCAATGAAAAAAGTGATTTTTGATCATTTTTCACACTTACAATTTTTGTAGCATCCCCATGGTCATATGATCAAAATTCAAATGCCTGGCAGCTGGTTCATACTTATGACCGTTGCTGTGTCCTAAGGTCATGTGATCACCTTTTGCAACCTTTTGACAAGTATGACAATGAGGAATCCAGATTAACTCAATAACTGTGTTACTAATTTATCAACTGCAGTGGGTCACTTAACAACTGTGGCAAAAGAAGTCATAAAATGGGGCAAAACTCATTTAGCAAATGTCTCACTTAACAACAGAAAATGGGCTCAATTCTGATTGTAAGTCGAGGACTACTTGTATTGCTTCATTACACAAAAGAAGAAGCAGATGCCTCCTATGGCCATTTTTGATGTAAGGGTTAGAAAGTATCAGGAAGTCATATTTTGCATGATTTCTGGGTTTTCCTTTAAAGGCAGCAACATACTCTTTTCCATTTCTTTCCCACAGATGTCATAAATTCAGCAAGATATATCAATCTATCATCTGCCTATCTGTCTCCCTATCAAGAGATATACCACCACATTTAAAATTATTAATAGGTATTATTTGTTTTGTTAAATATTGGCCACTCTTTCTGTATCCTATGTTTCCTGTGGAGCTTGTAATTTTAACCCGCAGGAGATGTTTTGTGAATGTGTTTGAATGACATCCCAGAGGCTATTTATTAAAAGCATGAAATCATTTTTCCGGATTATTGCACCTGTCGGATGCATTCAGCGTTTAGTTGTGAAACTGTTCAAAAATGCTGGTTATCAGGAACTTGAGAGAGCAGACTAATCCTCTTAGGTAATTCAAGACATCGTTCTTAAAACTAAAGAAGAATATAACATTTTGTTTTTAAAAAAGGCTTCCTGAAAATTCTTTAGTAGCTGGATTAAAAATGAAATCACTTACATTTCATCACCTCCATGCTTTGTTGCATAATGTCCCTATATTATTTAATTATTAAAATTTATCCATCTGTCAGTTTATAAAATAAGGAAATGGTTTCTTATCTTGAATCATACAGAAATTAAGGTCTTAAACTAATGTCTAAATAGCATCATGTCTTTTCCTCTTCAGTTTTACTTTTCTTGGACTTTTAAAACTCAAATCCACTCAAGCTGTAATTAGTGTATTAACTGGGTTAACACAGAGTTATATACTGTTAAATAGTGGGACTGTATCTGATTATTTTTTCATGCCAGCCATGAGCTCATTACTTCTGTCTTAGATTTGGGAAAAGGCTTTTAGCTAGAGGAGGAGGGTACTATGATTATGATATTTTCTAGATTTTTAATCTCATCTTTATTACTCTTATACATAAATCAAGGCAATGAACATACATAATATTCCTTCCTATTCCTCCTACTTTCCCTACAACAACAACTCTGTGAGTTGAGGGTGAATGATTGGCCCAAAGTCATCCAGCCAATTTTCATGGCTAAAGTAGGACTAGAACCCAAAGCTTTCTGTGAAGCCTGAGATACAGTGGGGCAAAAAAGTATTTAGTCAGCCACCAATTGTGCAAGTTCTCCCACTTAAAAAGATGAGAGAGGCCTGTAATTGTCATCATAGGTAGACCTCAACTATGAGAGACAAAATGAGAAAACAAATCCAAACAATCACATTGTCTGATTTGGAAAGAATTTATTTGCAAATTATGATGGAAAATAAGTATTTGGTCACCTACAAACAAGCAAGATTTCTGACTCTCACAGATCTGTAACTTCTTCTTTAAGAGGCTCCTCTGTCCGCCACTCATTACCTGTATTAATGGCACCTGTTTGAACTTGTTATCAGTATAAAAGACACCTGTCCACAATCTCAAACAGTCACACTCCAAACTCTACTATGGTGAGGACCAAAGAGCTGTCGAAGGACACCAGAAACAAAATTGTAGAACTGCACCAGGCTGGGAAGACTGAATCTGCAATAGGCAAGCAGCTTGGTGTGAAGAAATCAACTGTGGGAGCAATAACTAGAAAATGGAAGACATACAAGACCACTGATAATCTCCCTCGATCTGGGGCTCCACGCAAGATCTCACCCCGTGGGGTCAAAATGATCACAAGAACGGTGAGCAAAAATCCCAGAACCACATGGGGGGACCTAGTGAATGACCTGCAGAGAGCTGGGACCAACGTAACTATGCCGCCAGGGACTCAGATCCTGCAGTGCCAGACGTGTCCGGGCCAGTACATGTCCGGGCCTGTCTGAAGTTTGCTAGCGAGCATTTGGATGATCCAGAAGAGGATTGGGAGAATGTCATATGGTCAGATGAAACCAAAGTAGAACTGTTTGGTAGAAACACAAGGAGGAGGAGAGAGAATGCTGAGTTGCATCCAAAGAACACCATACCTACTGTGAAGCATGGGGGTGGCAACATCATGCTTTGGGGCTGTTTCTCTGCAAAGGGACCAGGACGACTGATCCGTGTAGAGGAAAGAATGAATGGGGCCAAGTATCATGAGATTTTGAGTTCAAACCTCCTTCCATCAGCAAGGGCATTGAAGATGAAATGTGGCTGGATCTTTCAGCATGACAATGATCCCAAACACACTGCCCGAAGGAATGGCTTCGTAAGAAGCATTTCAAGGTCCTGGAGTGGTCTAACCAGTCTCCAGATCTCAACCCCATAGAAAACCTTTGGAGGGAGTTGAAAGTCCGTGTTGCCCAGCGACAGCCCCAAAACATCACTGCTCTAGAGGAGATCTGCATGGAGGAATGGGCCAACATACCAGCAACAGTGTGTGCCAACCTTGTGAAGACTTACAGAAAACGTTTGTCCTCTGTCATTGCCAACAAAGGATATATAACAAAGTATTGAAATGAACTTTTGATATTGACCAAATACTTATTTTCCACCATAATTTGCAAATAAATTCTTTCCAAATCAGACAGTGTGATTTTCTGGATTTGTTTTCTCATTTTGTCTCTCATAGTTGAGGTCTACCTATGATGACAATTACAGGCCTCTCTCATCTTTTTAAGTAGGAGAACTTGCACAATTGGTGGCTGAATAAATACTTTTTTGCCCCACTGTACTTATAATATGGACATACTATACTTTATTAAGCCTATCAATGTCAGCATGGTGTATGTTTCTCTTTATTCAAGAAATTCAGTTTATCTGTTTGGGAAAACAAAAACTATAAATCTCAATATTATAGAGACATAAATGCAAATGTCATTAGTTGTATTTTATGGAACTGACATGTAAAAAGTTCCAAGACTAGAAAGTCATTGACAATAAACTTACTTGGCAAAATTCCAAAGACAGATGCTATGAAGAAGGTATTGGGGAGTTACCTATTGAACTTCTCTCTGTGGACAATAAAGGGTGGCTTTCTTAATAATTTAGGACTCTCCCATCCTAAGTAGTCTTATGAATTGGGCCTTCTGTAATCCATTAATGGCTGCAGCCGCACCAGTAGGCTTTTATAAATATTTCTTCTTTTTAGATTTCTTTTCTCCAGGGGAGCCTGTAAGAACATCTGTTGACCAAATAAGATACTGATGCCAAGACCATCTCTTAGGAAAAGTCATTCTTTTCCAATTCTACTTCTGTTTCCTGTGTTGCTTCTCAGGAAACTTCAGCTTTCTCTTGGTCCCCTGGTTTTATTGTTAAGTCACTTTTCCAGAGAAAGTTACATCTGAAGTTCACTGCTGGTTTATTTATCTTGTTATTACTGCTTACTGTGGGTGGATATGTGTGTATGGATATCACGGTACACACATATTGTCAGGTATGCTTCCTTCAATATCCAGGAAAGAAAACCCCAAACTTAATCATTTTGAAGAGATTAGTACTTTTACTGAATACGAAATGATTGCAACCCAGGTAAAGCTGGAAGTGAGCAAAATGCGCGAAATGCATCTACTAAGCTTCTCCCTCCCCCCGTGTCCATTGATCATCAGCCAATCCAAAGGTCTCCCAAAGGTCAGGTGGCATCACGTCTGGCAGCGTCATTCATCAGGAATGTAGGGCAGTTGGTCAGCCGTCCCCTTTGAAGATTCACTTTCGTTTCTTATGAAGACATGTCCTACAAGGAAAAAAAACACCTCCTGCATCTTCCCACCCTTCGTCCCCATAACTAATCCCTCCCCCGTTTCTTATGGCAGCTGAAGCAGACAAAGCTGAGGCTGACATTCGGCCCCTCTTGCAGAAGAGGCATTATTCCTAAATAAAAGGAAAGAAAAGAGAGAGAAACAGAATATATACAATAATTATGGTTTATCTGGGTATTTGGTATAGAATTGCTGTACTTTCTTGGGAGCTCGGACATCCCGTTTATTCACCCATTCAGCCTGAGACAAAGGGAAATGTTTCCAGGCAATCAGATATTGGACTTTACCATGGTGTTTTCTAGAGTCCAAGATTTCTTTAACTTCAAAATGTTGCTCCCCCTCTATGAGAATGGGAATTGGAGGGGTGCTTTGGTCAGCCCTTAGGGGAGACGAGTGTTCAGGTTTCAATAAACTAACATGAAATACAGGATGTATACGTCTCAACATTTTTGGCAATTCCAATTCAACTGTTACTGAATTAATCAGTCTAATCAACGAAATGGTCCCACATACTTAGGCCCTAGCTTTTTGGACTTCTGGGTAGTCTGTAAGTATTTAGTAGATAAATAGACTTTATCACCCACTTTATAAATGTGAGCTGGAGACCTTTTCTTATCGGCTTGCGCCTTATGGGCCCGGTGTGCCTCATCTAATGCCTTCTGAGTAACTGCCCATGTGCTCTTTAATTGTTCAATCCAATCCATCAAGGAGGGATTCTGAGGATCATCTTGTGGTAGCTCGGGAATGGGTACGAAATCCTGGCCCGACGCGACCTTAAAAGGAGTGAATCCGGTGCTACTGTGTACGGAATTATTATATGCCACTTCTGCAAATGGCAACAAGTCTACCCAATTGTCTTGCTGGTAATTTACGTAACACCTCAGGTATTGTTCTAGCACCCCATTGGTTCTTTCACAGGCCCCATTTGTCTGGAGGTGATGACTGGAACTTAGCCCCTAGGCGGAGCCTATCAACTTCAAAAACTCTTTCCAGAAACTGGAAGTAAATTGTACACCCCTGTCAGAAATTATTCTTTTTGGAGATCCATGTAGTCGGTAAATCTACCGAATAAACAGTTTTGCAAGGGTTCTTGCTGAAGGGATCTTTGAGCAAGGGATGAAATGTACTTGTTTGGAAAACAAATCAGTTACTACCCAAATGACAGTGCAGCCCTCACTCTCTGGTAAGTCCACAATAAAGTCCATAGATATTTCCTTCCATGGGGCGGTCAGTCTAGCCAAACTTTGCAGTAATCCAGGGGATTTTCCTGGAGGTCTTTTAGCCGAGGCACATACTGGACAGCTAGCCACATATGCCTCTATGTCCTTTTTAAGTGCAGGCCACCAAAATTGTCTCTTAACAAGATGTAGAGTCTTGACAAACGCAAAGTGTCCTGCGGCCTTGGCATCATGACCATATTCTCCCACTGGGATGCGGAGTGGGTCAGGAGTGGGATGATCCAGCCCGTCTGGCCAATCACTGAGTCGGATAAACTTGGCCACGCCTACTCAGGCCTCCCTTCCTTCCAGTTTATTCGACTCAGTGGTTCTGACCAGTCGCTTCGCTGAGTCTCTCACTTCTGACAGAATTGGAGATCGTTTTTTCTTGCTGGGGGCTTTTCAGCTGGAACACTGTTTTCTGTTGCTTCTTGATATTCAAGGGAACATGAGTGTTTAAAAAAAAAAATCCTCTCAGCCTCCGTTCGCTTCTTGCGCTGTGCGTGCGGGCCAATTCAGTCTTCCTAGGCTGGAAACGCCGCCGCCGCGCTCCCCGGACAGCCGCCACTCCAGCGCTTCAGCTGAGGGGCGCGAAGATCGTTATCGCTTTGGGGCCCGGCGCCTGGCTTCTCTCATTCGCCGCTGCGCTCCACTGCCACTCTCCGCCTCAGCATTGATCAGCTGGAGGTTGCAGAAGCCACAGCCTGCCCGAAAGCTTCATTCCGGCTCTGTTGGCTACCGCCGTTCTTCCCAGCTATCGGAGAAGACGGCGATTTGATTCTCGCTGCCTTTGTCTTGGCGTGGGGGGGTGTCTGACACTTCACCGCCAAATTTCTGGGCCGCCATCTTGTTGCAGCCATTAATTAGCCGCCATTTCTGCGCGCCTCTTTCATCGGCTGCTGGGTCCTGCCTGACCTCCTTGCTTGGTAAGCTATGGCACTTGCCCAAATCAAAAAAAAAAAAAAAAAAAAAAGGAGAGGACAATTGAAGCAGGGCTGTAATTTTGGTGATTTCGGTTAATTTACAGTTTACTCCCAACCATTGGTGGCCATTTTGTCTGTCCCTGGAGTCTTATTCCCGGGCAGCCATTTTATCTCGCAACATAAAGAAAAATTTTTCCTTCGTGGTTGGATTGTTGCAGCGGTCTCTCCTTATCTTTGGTTTAAGATATGTGGGGGAATTAAAATTGCATATGCTGTCTTCTTTAAAAAATAAATAAATAAATAAATTTCTTTGTTCCTATCTTGAAACCTTTGATATCTACTGATGCCTTTACCATTGTTCATTTGTGTACAGATTCCCGCTGTGACACAACCTAACCATCGCAATGGCAGACCAGTCATCTTGCAAGATGGATTCTGGCCATAAGGCCTCTTCAAAATCAAAACATACAAAACAGTCTCATCAGCATTCTTCTGATTTGACTACGCATACTCATAGAAATAAGCCAAATCCGGATACCGGTCTCGATTCAGGGGTTGCAGAGGAGGTTGATTTGTCCAAAGCCTTCTCTCCAGAACGACAGGACAGCCTTCATGGCTCTCCACCTAGACAAGAGGGGGACCCCTTTGATTGTTCTATCCCTGTTCAGGATCCTCCACCAAGTAATAAACCTAAGTCAGATCTGGAGAATCTTCCTCAATCAGTTCAGATGTTAATTGCCAGGGCTATTTCTCATGGCATTCAAGCTGGCATCAGAGAGCATCACTCTGCTTCTCTTGTCTCAGAAAGCCTTCATTCCAGAAGATCAAGGGTTTCTCCTGATGCCAGTCTCACTGGGTCCCCTGATCACTCTCCAGTTAGGTCTAGGGGCAGTGCTGATATTGATCTAGAGGACGAACCTCATAGGGAGGTGGAATTGTCGGATGACGAATCCACTCTTCCAGATGTACCAGCCTTTACGGGGCTTTTTCCCCAGGGACTTTTTAAATCATTGCTTCACAAGGCCAAAGTCACCTCGGGCCTAATTGACACTAATACTGTCCAGTCAACTTCTGCCGCTTCCACCAGTCAGGGCATATTTTCTGAGCCAGTAGCTGAGCAACTCTTTGTCCCGGCACCAAAACTTTTCACTGATGTGATTCGCAAACAATGGACTAATCCAACTTCTCTCCCTACTCCTAGTGGCTTCGATCGTAGAAATTACAACATGGATCCTGCCCTGACTAGTCTTTTGCAGGTTCCTGAAGTCGATGGCCCGGTGGCAGCGCTTTCATCGTCGTCTCCTTTCATCTCGGGGGACACTTCTGAGGGACTTAAACCGGAAGACCGTAAGTTTGATTCATCTTTCAAGAAAGCCCACCAGGCCTCAGCTTGGGCAATTCAGGCCGCTACTGCGCCCTCATTCTTCTCACGGTCATCACTATTGTGGCTACAACAACTGCAGTCCCGCTTACCAGCTCAGGATGCCAGAGTCCATCAGGACTTGAATAAGATAATAGCTGCCACACAATTCACCTCAGATGCCACATTAAATGCGGCCAAATTTGCCTCGCGGGCTATGGCCTCTTCAGTTACTTCCCGTTGCCTCTTGTGGCTCAAATCTTGGCACGCTGACCTCAAGGCCAAATGGCGTCTAGCATCTACACCATATTCTGGGCCTAAATTATTTGGCGATTCCCTAGAGCCATTGTTAGTGGAGGATAGGGATAAAAGGAAGGTCCTTCCTTCCATTACTAGACGAGCTGATCGCAGGGCCACCCCATACTATCGCAGGCAACCGGGCCGTAGCTTCTTCCAGGAGGGTTCCAGTCAGAGGCCTTACTCACAGGGTTCCTTTCGTCCCCAGGACAGAGGTTCCATCAGGGATAAGTCCAGACCCTTCTCCTCTCAGAAACGGCCCTTTCGTGGTAATGGCGGACGTCAGTTCCGCTGCCAAAAGTGACTCCCACTTGAGAGCTCCCATTGGGGGGAGGTTGAGCCTGTTTCTCTCCGAATGGGCTCGCAGTACGACAGACCAATGGGTTCTTCATACCATCGAATTCGGCCTCCCATTGGAGTTCCTCTCCCACCCTCCGAGCCGCTTCGTACCTTGCCCTGTCTCCAGCTCTCCCAACAAGTGCCATCTGATGGAGCTCGCCATCCAGCACCTTCTGGAGATCAATGCTGTGGAGGACGTTCCACGGGAGCAATGGAGACAGGGATTTTACTCGATCCTTTTCGTGGTACCAAAGCGCTCGGGGGGGATGGAGAGCGATTCTAAATCTAAAATCCCTGAACACTCATTTAGTGTACCGCAAGTTCAAAATGAGTACACTGAAATCCATCCTGGAGGGAATCAGACCCGGAGACTTCCTAGCCTCCATCGATCTCTCCGAGGCGTACCTCCATATCCCCATAGAGCCAGCTCACCGGCGGTACCTCCAATTCAGCTACGCGGGGCGTCACTTACAATACCGGGCCCTTCCATTCGGCCTGGCATCAGCCCCGCGCAGCTTCACCAAGATCCTGGCAGCCTTGGTAGCCCACTTGCGGTCCATACCGATTCGAATTCAGGCTTACCTGGACGATATTTTAATACAAGCCTCGTCCCTGGACAAAGCCAAGACCAATGTGTATCTCACATTGCAAATATTACAGAATCATGGGTTCCTAGTCAACGAGCCCAAGAGTCAGTTGGTCCCACAAACTCGCCTAACTCATCTGGGGGCGGTCATAGACACGCAGGTAGGGCAAGTGTTCCTTTCTCAGGAGAGAAAAGACAGCATCAGGTCCCTGGTTCGGCATCTGTTACAAGATCCGACAGTTCCCAAGCTAGACTTATCTCGCCTGCTGGGGAAACTAGTTTCATGCACAGACATAGTTCCCTGGGCTCGGCTTCATGCCCGCAACCTTCAATGGCTGCTGCTCCCTTATCAGCGGGCAAAGACAGCGGCCTCCAAATCCAAGATCAGGGTTCCCCTGTCAGTTCGCCGATCTTTGCACTGGTGGCTATCCCCAGCTCTGGACAAAGGTTGCATCTTCTTGGACGTACATCCACTAACTATGACTACAGACGCCAGCCTGACCGGCTGGGGCGCGCACCTGAGTCCCCAGGTTGCTCAAGGGCGATGGTCCTCGACAGAAGCCAGGTCGAGTATCAATCTTCTGGAACTCAGAGCCATTCACCTAGCTCTTCTGGCCTTTCATCGGACTGTGCAGGGACAACACTTGCGAGTACTTACAGACAATGTGTCGGCGAAGGCACACGTCAATCGCCAAGGGGGAACAAGGTCCAAGACCTTGATGCAGGAGGCTCTTCTTGTCGGGAGGTGGGCGGAATCTCACCTTCACTCCCTCAGGGCAGATCACATAGCGGGGAAGGACAACCTTCAGGCGGACTATCTCAGCCGCACCACGATAGACGCATCAGAATGCCGCTTCAGTCCCGCTCTGTTTCACGACATCTGTCTCCGGTTCGGCCAGCCACAGGTAGACCTCCTGGCATCCCCAGAGAACGCACAGCTACAACGCTTCTTCACGCGCTACCCATCGCCGGGGGCAGAGGACACAAACACCCTCCGTTGTCCCTGGCCTCGGGAGCTACTTTATGCGTTCCCACCGATCCCCTTGATTCCGCGGGTCCTTCGCAGGATTGCAGCCGAGGAAGCCGACGTAGTCTTCATCGCTCCTTATTGGCCAAGAAGGCCATGGTTCTCCGACCTCGTAGCCCTCTCCACGACGGGCCCTTGGCGTCTACCTCCAGAGAGAGTGTCCCTCAGTCAAGGAACAATCCTACATCCGGAGCCACAGTGGCTCAACCTAACCGCTTGGCGCTTGAAGGGCTGCTCTTGAGGGAGGCGAGGTACTCAGAGAACATCATCCGGGTGATGCAGGCTGACAAGAAGGAGTCCACCATCAGATTCTACAACATCACGTGGAAGATATTTGTTTCATGGTGCTCTGCGCGCGGAATTAACCCGTTGTTAGCTTCTGTTCCGCAGGTATTGGAGTTTCTCCATGACGGCTACAGCAAGGGCCTGGCACATAATACCCTCATGCCGCATGTTGCAGCTCTCGCCACGGTGTTGTCTCCCAGGGACGGCGTGCCTCTGTCTCATCACCTTTCCATCCGGAGATTCCTGCGTGGGGTTCGAAATCTGTGTCCCCCCGTGGTACACCGATATCCCACATGGGACTTGCCACATGTATTGTCAGCATTGACGGGCCCACCCTTCGAACCTCTCCGGACTGCCTCTCTTAAATTTCTAACAATGAAAGTGGCCTTTTTGGTGGCCGTAACTTCGGCTCGCCACATTTCTGAGCTGGCAGCCCTATCTGTCAGATCAGACTTATGTATTATACACCCAGATAGGGTAATTCTTAGACTGGACCCAGCATTCATGCCAAAAATTAACTCACGGTTCCATCGTGAGCAGGAAGTTATCCTACCTAACTTTTGTCCAAATCCATCTCACCCCCTAGAACGCAAATGGCGGACCCTCGATGTTCGCAGGGCTTTAAAGATATATATCTCTCGGACCGCATCCTCAAGACGCTCCGAAGCCCTATTTATTTCCTTTCAACCCGCATCTTTGGGATCCAAGGTCTCTTCAGTCACCATAGGACGTTGGATCCGAGCTTGCATTTCCAAAGCTTATGACTCACGATCTCTCCCCATTCCACGTCATATCACGGCTCACTCCACACGGAGTGCTGCTACAACCGCTGCTTGGGCCACGCAGGCCTCCTTTGAGGAAATTTGCCGGGCAGCTACCTGGGCCTCTCCTGTTCCTTTCATCAAGCACTACCATTTGGACACCTTTGCCTCCGCTGAGGCAGCCTTCGGAAGGAGAGTCCTCCAACAGGTTCACCTGGCACCTCGACATCGACCTTCACAGACTTCCCGCCCGACAAATTAACAAGCTTGGGTATGTCCCACTCCTGACCCACTCCGCATCCCAGTGGGAGAAGAGGCGTTGGACTTACCGTGAACGCTCTTTCTCCAGGGGATGCGGAGTGGGTCAGCCCCACCCATCTGCGATTTTTCTCTCGTATTTTCTAGCCTTGAGACTGTTTTGCAGATCTGCCTTCGTCGAACAAACTGGAAGGAAGGGAGGCCTGAGTAGGCGTGGCCAAGTTTATCCGACTCAGTGATTGGCCAGACGGGCTGGATCATCCCACTCCTGACCCACTCCTGACCCACTCCGCATCCCCTGGAGAAAGAGCATTCACGGTAAGTCCAACGCCTCTTTCAATACGGTTGTCCTTAATGTGGTTGGAATATACAATTTTGATCCAACTCAAGCTAGTCCGTCACGAAGTGTGCATTCATTCGAGTGGTTCTTAAACCACTCGTCAGTTTTTAGCGCTTCTCGTAATTTTTCGAGCAAATCCCCCGAGAGTTCTGGTTCGGTTTTACTCTGCGCTCTGGTAGTGAGAGGTGTTGCCAATTGTGTCAAGGGGATCATTGGTTGAACCACTTCCTTCTTGATGCTGTTGTACTGCGGCAATCTGGAAAGTGTGTCTGCCATGAAATTTTTTCCACCAGGGAGGTAACGTAAAGTGAAATTGAAACGCTTGAAATGTTGGGCCCAACGAGCCTGTTTTGGTGATAGTTTGCATGGTGTTTTTAATGCTTCTAGATTCTTATGATCAGTCCACACCTCGAAAGGGTGTTTCGCCCCTTCTAAAAATTGTCTCCATGTTAATAGCGCCCATCTAACTGCAAATGCCTCCTTCTCCCATATGGCCCATCTCCTTTCCGTATCTGATAGTTTACGGGACATGTAAGCACAGGGTTGTAAGATCCCATTTTCATTCTTTTGCAAGAGTATTGCTCCTACAGCTACGTCGCTGGCGTCAGCTTGTACTACAAAAGGTTGTTCCACTACAACCTTTTGTAGTGTCAACCTGTGTTTGAGCACAGGTTCAGCCGCAAACAGCCGTTTCAATTTTTTGAAAGCGGCTTGACAGTCCATAGTCCATTCTAGTGGTTTCGAGGGTTTGGGCCTTACTTCCCCTTTGGTTTTTAACAAGTCTGTAATTGGTAGTGCGATTTTCGCGAAAGAGGGGATAAATTGTCTATAGAAGTTAGCAAACCCTAAGAAACTTTGTAACTGTTTACGGGTGCGTGGTGCGGCCCATTCCAGCACTGCCCGGACCTTTTCAGGGTCCATCTCTATTCCCTCATGCGATATTCGATATCCAAGATAGTCGATTTTGTCTTAGTGAAATTCACATTTAGAAAGTTTGGCATAGAGTTCAGCTGCTCTGAGTTTCTTCAAGACCGTTCGAACCAACTTTACATGGTCGGCCATGTTGTCAGAATAGATCAGAATGTCATCCAAATAGACCAACACCCCCTTATACAGGTGCTCGTGCAATACTTCGTTGATCAACTGCATGAATACAGCCGGGGCTCCCTGTAGTCCAAAAGGGAGTACTCTAAACTGGAAACATCCCAGTGGGCAATTAAATGCTGTTTTCCATTCATCTCCCTCTTTTATTCTCACTCGGTAGTATGCCTCTCTTAAATCAAGTTTGGTGAAAATTTTTCCCTTCCCTAAATGGGCCAACATATCCTTCATGAGTGGGAGGGGGTAGACATTTTCTACACAAATCGCGTTCATATTTCTATAATCAACCACTAAACGAAAGGATCCATCTTTCTTTTCGCGGAACATTACTGGCGCCGCCACCTTGGGTTTGGCTCGTTCGATGAATCCCCGTTCTAAGTTTTTGTCAATAAAATTTCGCAATTCCCCCAACTCTCGAGGTGTCATGGGGTAAATTTTTGGTTTGGGAAGCTTCACCCCAGGGAGTATTTCAATAGTGCAGTCGGTGGCCCTGTGGGGAGGCAAAGCATCCGATGCCTTTTCGCTAAAAACTTCCTTGAGATCCCAATATTCCTTTGGAATTTTCTCTTCTCCCTCAATATAGTTAATGGCTACTGCCACCCTTTCTGGTTTCATGTAGTCTCTCGGGGGGGGGGCTTCCTTTTCCGGAGTTGGTTCTGCCGTGTGGATGCACAGGAACCCCGTCTTCCAATTTACCCGTGGGTTTCATTTTCGAAGCCAGGGCAGTCCTAGAATGAGGGGTCTTTCCATACCAGGGGCTACAATAAATCTGAGATTCTCTACATGATTCCCCAATTGCAGTTCAAGGGGTTCGGTCATAAAGCTAGCTGGGCCCCCTCCTGCAATCGACCCGTCCAATTGACAAAATGCAATGGGTCTTTTTAAAGTTTTTAGTCTCAGTCCCATTTCCTCCACTACTTTGGGGCTAATTATGCACCTAGTGCACCCCAAGTCCAACAGGGCTAACAATTGCGCGTGAGCCCCTGTGGATGGCACCCTTATTTCTACGGGGATGAGTAATGGTTCTTCCGTGTGACTCACCCGATCATCGGTGTCGGAGTCGGAGTCCGTCTCGCTGTCGTCATCGTTGGTCGGAGTTCCCAACTCACCCTGGTTTCGGGGAGTGAACTCAATAACTTCTCCTTTCAGGGCGGTGCCGCGGGCTTTGGCGGGTATTTTGTCACCTTTCTTCGGGCCGGTCCCGGTAGCTTTTGGCGGTGGCTTGGAGAAGCATTCGGCAGCCCGGTGACCTTCTTTCCCACATTTGAAACAGGTGAAGGGCTTTGGCTTGGGTTTGAATTCGGCCTTCCCCCCAGTCATCTTTGGTGCCCCTTTACGGTGGAAAGAGGATGACTGGTCCCCCATATGCCTTCCTCGGAGTTCACTCTGTCTCAGCTCGATCTCCACATCCTCAGCTACTATGTACCATCTATGCAAATCTTCGGGGACCCCCATGCTTCTGCAATCTTGATATATCTCTTCATTCAATCCATCTTTGAAACTCTCCAAAAGAGCCATTTCTGACCAGTCTGTCATATAGGGTGCCAGCTCACGAAACTCTTGGATATACTCTGCCACCGGTCTCCGGCCCTGCTGAATGCTCTTCATTCTGAGTCTCGCCTTTCGTTCAGCTAAATGGTCTTCAAAACGCTTCCTCAGGGCCCCCATGAACTGGTTGTAATTTCTCAGCAAGAGGGAGTTGTTATTGTGGAGAACCACCATCCACTCAGCAGCTGCTCCCTCTAGAGCGTTTGCGACGCTTCTCACTTTAGCAGCCTCTGATACGTAGTCCTCCCCCCAATCCTGCATGTGGTTCCACACTTGGGTCAGGAAAAATCCCAATGTTTTAGGATTTCCATCATACTTCCCAGGAAGGGGGGGGGGATTTTTGGCTTTTTACGTCTGCGGGGGGGGGGGCTACAGGGCTGGGGTTCTCTGGCCAGCTGCATCTCTCCCTCGAGCTGCTGAAGCCTTCCTCAAACTCTTCCTCTCCCCTGCAGGCTGTCTCTTCTGGCTCCCCCCTGGGGCTTGCTCCCCGCTTCTCCACAGGAATTCCCAAAGACTCACGGTTTTTTCTGCTTTCTTCTACATCACGAATAAGCTGCAAGGCTTGTTCCATCATGAGACGTTCCTTTTGCTTTTGCATCCACATTGCCTCCTTTTTACGGGGTCTGGAAATCGTCACCCCCCCCGGGGGTCCTCTCCCCAGTCCGGCAGCCTCCCCACTCCTTTCGACCATCTAGCTTCCTCCGGCTCTAAACGGAGTCTTTCCAACCATTCTTCATTCTCTTTCTCCGCTTGGAGGGCGGCTGCCGTTGAACTCGCAGCCCCCATTTGCTCTTCTTCATCACTCCCTCGATCTGACATATTTTGGATTTATAGTCCCCTCGGGTTTTGTCCGGGATGACTGGATGTGACTTCCAGCTTAATGTCAGGTATGCTTCCTTCAATATCCAGGAAAGAAAACCCCAAACTCAATCATTTTGAAGAGATTAGTACTTTTACTGAATACGAAATGATCGCAACCCAGGTAAAGCTGGAAGTGAGCAAAATGCGCGAAATGCCTCTACTAAGCTTCTCCCTCCCCCCGTGTCCATTGATCATCAGCCAATCCAAAGGTCTCCCAAAGGTCAGGTGGCATCACGTCTGGCAGCGTCATTCATCAGGAATGTAGGGCAGTTGGTCAGCCGTCCCCTTTGAAGATTCACTTTTGCTTCTTATGAAGACACGTCCTACAAGGGAAAAAAACACCTCCTGCATCTTCCCACCCTTCGCCCCCATAACTAATCCCTCCCCCGTTTCTTATGGCAGCTGAAGCAGGCAAAGCTGAGGCTGACACATATAATTAATCCTGGAGCCATCTAATATACTCAGAATGAATTGGAAAGTTAAAATTTATTTCTTTCAAGAAAGGAAGTTTCACTACGAGGGAAAGTTATTTACCCTTATGGTAAATTCTAAGATTAGAGGATTTGTATTTTACTTCATGCAAAAAATAATTGAAAAATATAAGGGAAAGTTGGGGTTATTTAATATCATCCTGCACTCTTAATTTATCTTTTAGTTTGTGTTACATTTTCAAAATGGCAAGTCCCAAACTCATTATCTTTAGGACCTTATACTACTGAACTCTAGTTCTGTAAGCTTAACCAATATATTTGATAGGCGGAGATTGCAGTTCAGCATCAACTAGAAAATCACAGGTCTCCACAGCTGTTAAAATGTACCAACATTTATTACAAAATCTTGCTCTTTTGTTAATTATAATCTAGTTTTAAAGCTGGCCTAGAAGAAGGGGATTGTGAGGAGGAGAGAGATGACGCATTTATTTTGCATTCTGATGGTGTTGGAATGGAATATCATCCAGAAAGCAGAATAGAATAAAGACCATCATTTACTGCATCTTTTCCTATGTGCTTAGAATTAGGGATGCAATAGTGTCTTGCAAATTCAAGGTCAAAAATACCTCCCATATGCCCTTGTGAAGGACTATATACAAGTTATATAAGGTCACTCTTACTCTAGCAGGGACTTGGACTAGGGGGCCTCCAAGGTTCCTTCCAACCCTATGATTCTATAAGTTGTGGGTATGTTTTCTTCTATAGATATAATCCTTTTTTATAATTAAACCTGGAGGAAAGCCATGATTTAAAAAATGCCAGACAGTTTGGCTTCGTAAAAATGTTACACCTGATTAAGTGCCAGTTCTGGTGGCTGTCACTTAAAAAGGACATTCAAAGTTATGTGGCTAGCTGCCCAATTTGTGCTTCTGCTAAGCAGTGACAAGGGAAAACTCCAGGACTCCTCCAACCTGTGGCAGAGCTTAACGTTCCCGGAAGCAAGTTTCAGGCCATCTGAATCTGCTTTTTCTTGATATTATGACAGCTAGTGTACCAACATTTCATACCCTGAATTAGTAGACCGTGATGCAGCAGAATTCAGATGGGACAAAAGTCTTGTTGTATTATGTAATTTTACATCACTTATGTAATGTTATAATTACGTAAATAGCATTAAATGACACACATGCTATAATTTGCATAAGGAAATCATTATGCAAGTAATATATAGTACAAAAGATTTTTGATTTGTGTAATGATATTGCTGTGGATGATACAATCTTTGTTTGAACAGATAATCAGGAATTACAGACATCTTCTCCACACTTACTGATTTATTAAATCAAGATTTATCTGTATCTGACACCGATAAGCCAATAAAATATTGCCTGAACTGGTATTAATTTTTCCTGCATATGACCTTAATATCATGAAAACCATTTTAGACGACAATTTTCCCATCTTTTTAGATTCAAGTCTTATACTAGCATGAAATGAGAATTCTAGATTTGGGAATGAGAATTCAGTCAGTAGATTAAGTTCTTAAGCGATTAAGTGATTTTGTGGCATTTAACATACAGATTTGCCTAGCAAAGTTATTATGGGGCTTTTTTGTATGTGTAAAAGGAAGAATTCTTGTTCCTCATCAATGCTCTGTCATACCCAGTTGGCTATCAGTTACTGCACCAAATGCACTTTGTAAATAAATAAAATGGAATATATGACTTCAGTTTTCAGATATTTATAAACATAAACATAGATTGGATATATAAAATAGATACAAATAGAGGAAACATTAGAATTAGGGACGGTAGGCACGCTGGTGCTCTTATGCACGCCCCTATTTATATGATAAAACTTTCAGCATACAAAACTCCAGGGGCTTGCAGACTAAATAAAATAAAATAAACATTAAGCATCAAAATTAAACATCAGAAAATAACAGTGATGATAAAAATTGCATTCTATCTCCTAATGTGCTAAAAATCTGAATCTACACTCATATAAAAGCACAAGACATCTGTAGAAATAAGAGAAACTTCAGTACAGTGCTGTGACTTTAAAGTAGTATGCCAAAGACAAAAGTAAAATTGAAATATTCACAGTTTCCCCTGATAAATAATTTATTTTGTCAATTTGCCTATTACGAAGTGACAATTCTTTGTCTACACTGCAGTTCACACCTTGAGAAAGAAAACAAACAGAAATGATAATGATCCTTTGGAAAAGATTTGTGAAGTAAGACTGGACACCAGTCAGCCACATGAAAACACATAAAATAAGTGAGACTGTCTGCTTAATGATATACAATATCACTTAGAATAATTTTCTCTTTTTGCCACAGCTGAATAGCTACACAGCTGGCTGTTTCATGTTACTTTGTAAATGTGGCTACATGATTGCAGTGTGTAGGGGTTGAAACTGCTACGCTATGCAGTGGGAACGCTTCTCTTTTATTTTCCCAAGGAAACTTTTAACAGGTCCAGCCAGTTCTCTTTATTATTTATAAACAACTAGAAAGATCCTCAGTTATGCTTCACTTAATATTCTTCTGAGTTACAGAATTGTGCAGAGATATTTTGGAAACTTCTTAATTGAAAAGTATAATTGGCATGATAGTCAAAGCACTGTGGATGTTATATTTTCCTGAAATTGGCATCAGGTGTAAATACATGTGTTCCCCTTCTAAGAGTATTTGTGTATACCTCAAGCTCAAGCTTTTTCAACAATTTTCCACAAACAAGAATTAAAAAGATTTTTATTTTTATCTTTGTGTCATCAAGTATACAAACAGGATGCAAACTTGATAAATGAATTGGGTTATATACATTAAAGTTAGCATCAAATAAACTATTTTCAAACTAACCCATAGTAACTAACAACAAACCAAATCTCATTTGATAAGAAACAAAAACAAAAGTTGAATTCTTGATTGTATGTAGAAAGATGGAATGAGAATAGGAATGTAGGGCACAGACGTCTTTAAGCACAATAGAAGAGACACAGATTTATTGTTGTTGTACACACAAACACACACTTCTGACAACAACACTCTGGTTTTGGTTGGCCCCAAATCTCATAGTAATTAAAAGTGGACCTAAATCTTTAATTTTACACACACACTTTACAACATATCTCAAATTTGTAAAGCATTATTAACCACAAATTGTAGGAGGTTGCTATGTCTCTAGCCACCAAATGGTGCCTAAATGGTGACAGGAGAAACCTGAGTTTTTTGTTAGTAGTTTTCTGAGTTTGGTATTCATCAAAAAGCACAATAAAGTTAGCAGGAGACAATTTAACCTGGCAGCTTTAATTAACAAGTTGATATTTTTAATCTAAAAATTATGAATTGCATACAGATTTCTAGATAGAAATAATTCGAAATTTAAAAAATATGAAGGACACCTAGAAGAAAGTGATAGGAGGTAAATGTCACTGAACAAAGTCTTATAATTAGTCTTTAATTATACCCTCTCAAGGGGCCTCTTGCAAAACTGACAGGCTTGTTGCCAAGAAGCATGGAAACAATTTTAATTTTTTTTAAAAAAAATCTTCTAGACACAAGCTTTATGTCTATCAGTGAAACTTATCCTTTTGTGTGGATACCAATAGTTACTCAGACAGCTGCTAGACAGCTGGAGGTTCTATTCCTGGCTGTAGCATAGTTGCTTTTTTTTTAAGCTAACTTGATAATCAAATAGTTGTTTAACTCTTGAAAACTTATTTCTGGGGTTACAGAAGCAGTGTGTTATACTTACCCTGTTCTCCTTTGTTCATCCTAATGCCACAAATGGAATGTTGGTTGGAAATATTCTTAAGCTTATATATGCTGAAACATTGAAAAGATTCTTTTAAAATCCCACACAGTATCCAATTTTATACGGTAATCCATCTGTTGCATTTGCTTTCAGAAAATCAGTAACTTCTTTGTAAAATTAATTAAAAAGTGTGATGGACTAGTTATCAACATTACAATTTAAAATGCAGCAAAATGTGGCATTTGCCCAAATTAGAAAATGTATGTTAAAAGTTTCCTATTTTGATCATCTAGTTTGATATATTGATTTTTAAAAATCCCATTTTACAACCCTGTAATCCTTTAATTTGGGGTACAATGGGGCAACTGTATGGAGCTGAGCATTTACTGGCCGGATGTCCTTCCTGATGCCATGTGGAGTTCACAGCAGATATTTTTTCTTTGCGCCCTAGGAGTGAAATATCTGCCACTACCTAAGATTGCACTCTCAACCTTCCAAGTGGGAGGTGAGCGTCTTCACCACTAAGCCACCACACCACTCTAGTTTAATATAGTGATGAGTTATCCTAATGATTATCCAAACTACATGAAGGAAAATCAAGTAAGTAGAATAGTAACATTAATGCATTACTAATTTTATCAGTGCTGTCAGTGAAGATAGGTTCAAATCTTGTTGAACATGAACCAATGCAAAATCAACAGATTTATATGGAATATCAGTACTGCAAATGTGATTATTTTTTGTAACAGTCGGTTTATTTTGCTTTGATTTTGAAATACTACTGTGAAACAAATATTGCAAAATAGTGGAATATAATTGTCATGACTTCATAAGGTCAGTAGTCTTGTTTCTTAAGTATCATAATGAAGTCAGAAGTTGATTGTGTCTTTCCTGAAACAAAAATCCAACATCAAGTGATTTGGGATAAAATAGGACTTTGGACCTCTTTGAAGGCAATCTGTGCCTTCTAATTTGGGGTAAATTCTGGATAATTCTGATTCCGTGTAAAGGAAACTAAAATAAATTTTAATACCTTCTATCAAAAGAAACAATAAAGTGTTTGGAAATGCCTTTTTTAAAAAAGGGAGAGAGAGAGAGACCAAATAAGGAAATTGCACAGAGAAATTAGACAGAACTTTTTCTTCCTAAACTAGAATTCAAGATGACTAAATGCTACAAAGTAGCAGTAAAGAGAACAAACAAGAAAGGTAAAATACCCATTGTGTTAATTTTATTTTGTTTTTAATTTAAGAATCCTTTTGACAATTCACCAATCCTTCCAATGACCTGAGGCATAAGATCAGCCAGCAGAAATGCAAAAATGTTTTGTCAATTTCCTTGTCTTTTCCATTAGGAGTGATTTTCTATAGAAGTCTTCCTACCTACAAAGGGAGTATCTTAGATCAAAGCTAATAAGTATTTTTGTTCTCTTTACGAATTTTCCATTTTTAGCATTCAAGGTTATTAAAACATTTTTTAAACCAAGCATTCCATGTTAATTGCTATTATTAACAATGTTATTAACTCTGAAAAACATTTTAATAGGTATAGCCTTAAGATCTATAACATCGTAAAATATGCAGCCTGCCTAAATTTTGAACAATGGAAAACATATCAGAGGGATTTAAAAGGCTTCATTTTCTCTCTGAAATGGACATATACCAGGGGTGAAACTAAAAAATTTCCCCTACCGGTTCTGTGGGTGTGGTTTGTTGGGGGGAGGTCA
The DNA here is from genome assembly GCA_022577455.1 of Arizona elegans. Lineage (NCBI taxonomy): Eukaryota > Metazoa > Chordata > Lepidosauria > Squamata > Colubridae > Arizona > Arizona elegans. The sequence continues at coordinate 31,746,872 of JAKOOJ010000006.1, read as the reverse complement.
TGTGACTGGGTGGACATGGCCAACTTGACATCACTCACATTCAGGGGCTCCTCACCGGCCCCTCCCCTCCCAGCCACTCCTTGTCGCGAATGGTAGGAAAATGGGGAGGGAAATATTCTTGCCTACCATCAGTCTGTGCTGAGATTGAGGAATGGATGACAGGCAGGAAAATCCCCTTCCCCATTTTCCTGCATTTCACAAAAACGTCTCCATTCCAATTGCTCCCCACTCCCGTCCCCCTCCCTCTTGGGGACTACCTTAAAGGGACAAGTTGCAGCAGCCCCGTTCTGAATGGAGGGAGAAAAGTTAGCATTCTCTCTGCTGCATTTAACACTAAATTCTGTGGAATATCGAACAACTGGAAGAGGTGAGTGGTGACCGGCTGGGCGTGGGTGGGGCTAAGGAGGGGTAATTACTATTGGTTTGGCGAACTGATGCCCATAATTCCTAGCAGTTCACCCGAACCGGTCTGAACTGGTAGGATTTCAACCCTGACATATACCACCTACAACAGTACATATAACGCTTTCTAATCAATATAGAATGAGTTGTAAGACAAGATGATACAATATCACCTCTCCTTTTCTCAGGCTGTCTTGAAGAAGTATATCACAAACTAGATTGGGCAAAAGATGGAATAGAAATCAATTGCACCTATTTAAATCACTTAAGATTTGCAGATGATGATGTTCTCATCTCACAAGACCCAGAAGAGCTACAAAGACACATACAAGAGCTGCATAAAGCAGGACAACCATTTGGCTTAAAAATAAACCTGAAAAAGAGCCAGGTTATGTTTAATAAATTCATCAGAGAGGAAAATATATATATATCTGGAGAACAGCTAGACATAGTAGACCAGTATCTTGGCCAATGGATCTCATTGGAAGGTGATACAATAAGGGAAATTGAATGGCGCATTAAATCTGGTTGGCAGGCTAAGCATAATTTTCAAGAACAACCTCCCATATGCCTAAAGAGAAACATTTTTGATTAGTGTATGCTACCTGCTCTAACATATATCAGTGGTCACTAACTGCAGTTCCTTTGTTTTGGGGAAACAGTTCTGTGCTGTTTGAACAGTTCTTGGAACTTGGCCTTGATTGGTTTTTCTTCTCAGGCAGCAGAAGGCTCTCATGCATTCCTTAGTCCTCCCCCTTCCTAGGAATTTACCAACCCCCTCCCATTTTTATTTGTCAAACTGCAAGCTGAAATCAGGAGCAGACAACAATGAAGCACAGTCAGGTTTTGACAGTACCCTAAATACAACCATCAAAAAGCTAAGAGATTTGCCTTATCAGACACACCTGGGCCAGATATAAAACCAGGCTGATCCTTTAGGAAAGTAAAACTCTTGACTCCATTTGATTGAAGTGAAAATGCACTTTTACTAAGATTTACCGATTGCAGTAGAGTCAAGTGGAACCTAAAATTCCCACGTGCAAACACAGAACTAAAACCCCTGGTTTCCCCTAGCCCTCCCCTGTGGTCCATCCATGCACAACAAATCCAGCACTGCCAAGATGTTATGGGAAACTCTGAGGTGTTTGGGCTGATGAAATTGAAGATGCCAGTGCCCAGCATGAACTGGATTCCAAGATACTCTGCTCTTTCTCAGCTGTCAATTCCCCCCTCCCAATTTCCTATCACAAAGGTATACAGCCTTATTGCCCATTTGTTTCCATCCTCCCTTCCCCAATTGATGAGAGAATGCCGGCAAGGCACCAAGCAAAAGCTGGTGGATTTGACACCACATCTGATCTCAGATAGAGTGATGTCCCAAAGGGCAAGCACCATGGCAGAAAATGCTTTCTGGGCCCCATCAATCTATAGCTGATGGCACCTGGAGCATGCCCCTCCTGGGTAGGACAAATCAAGATATTTGGACAGCAACAGTCCTGTAGTTCCAAGACATAAAAGGCTTTAAGGGTAACCTCATGTTGCACTGGAAGTCACCAATGTATCTTGAATTGCACTGGAAGGACATTGTAAACCAGTATAGCTCATGCAACAGTGGTGTCTCGTGATTGTGCTAATTAACCCAGTGCCATTAACTGTCTTCCAGATATATATTTTGCTCTAGTATATTTGTAAATACAACATTCAAGATCATTTCATATTTTAAAAATGCCTTTGCTCTAATTTCTAACGTGAACTATAGGCAGGAAAGCCTATGGTGTTTGAGATTTTCAGGGCTAAGAAGGATTGTTCCCATGCGCTGATATGATTGTATTGCTATTGTTGTAGCTATTGATTATAAAAATAGCATATCACATTCTATTATTTATTTTGTACAAATGATCTCCCGCTAGTTTTCTGTATAATTACTATCTGTGGGAATTTAATAATATTTGATTCTTAAAGCTAATGTTATGAATTAGTTACTTAAAACAATGGTAACAACATAACTTGAAACAATTGTTTATATTTGCAGATTTTATATAGCTTAGTTTTCCTTTAGAAAAGAAACAGGTTTAACCCATCTTTTCCCAGCTGAAAGCCTAACCTTTGCTAGAAAGAGAAGAGCAAAAACCACATGTTCATATTCTAATTTGCAGGATTATTTTTAAGTGCAAAAGTATTTGTGCAAGAAATATGTGCAAATATTATAGTAGAAAGTTGAAAGATGCAGATACAATAATAATGTAAAGTAATTAGTTAATACAGAATAATCTTTAAAAAGTAGTATAATAGCATGATTATGCGAGGATGTTAAGAATTTAGGACTTTCCTGGATTACACAGACTGTTTATTTTTACTCCTTCATTGGCTAGACAGTGAACTTGGCTTGACATAAAAGAATGCCTAACCATCCAAAAATATTTTATACACATCCTATTGAAGGATGAGAGCCAGTTTGATGTAGTAGTAAAGACACCAGGCTAGAAACCAGGACTATAAATTCTAGTCTTTCTTGAGAGTTTATGCACCGGAGACAAATTCCTTGTGTGTCCAATCACACTTGACAAATAAAAAATATTCTCTCTTTTAAATAATTGCATGAAAATCTTGAAGAACAGGAGCTAAGGGATTTTTCCCTTTCTAATACCCTCCCAGAGAGCAGTGGCATGCTTTTTTGGATTCCTCCAGAGCAGGGGTGTCAAACTCATGTCGTCACGTGACGTATCATTGTTTTTTTTCCATTCCCTAAAATGGGGATGGGCATGGCCAGCACATGACACATCCGGCCCGTTGGCCACGAGTTTGACACCCCTGCTCCAGAGGATGCCTTGCAAATTAGTGACAAGGCTAATGATAAATATCGCAACATGGAAAAGGAATGGGTCTTAAAACTATGATAATGATAATACTGTTTAAGTATCTATTTTCTATGAATGTAGTATAATTTGTTTTGTGAGCTGCAGAGAATTTTTTTTCCCACCATAAAATATATTGCAGATGTTCTGGAGGATAATATGGTAAGACACTTAACTCTGAATGCAAACTGAAATGGACTTCATCTGTTTAGATGAAAGAATATCTACTAATATAAGAGAACTTTCTGGCCCATACATCCACCCTTTTCTCCCACAGAGTTCTGAATAATGTTTGCAAAATCTTCTCTGGAAATTACACCAATTCTCTGAAGCAATCCAGATGAATTGGAATAGATAGACTTGAAAAATCCAATTAATAAACTATTAAATAATATCTACCGGTAATATACTGAAATGGTTGTACTGACAGAACTACACAAGTCTTTCTGGACTGAGATTGCACTTGATTTGGGAGATTTGGACTCCAAAACATCAGGGGGGTGGGACAAATACATGCAACCCCAATATATTATTTAAATGTGAGGAATGTTCATTCATTTTACATGTCATTTTGCAGCTATTTTGATTTTATCTACTGTAGGTAGGCAGATGGGGAACTAAAGTACACCCTAGAAGTTAATTTATCAATAACATAGATAATCATAGCTTGCAAACAATCAGATTTAACATTTCAAAAAATCCTGTCGTAACATAAATGAAAAATATACATGAAAATAATACAACAGGCAGGTTAAAATGTAAAACTAAAACTGCATACAAAATAGCTTTATGAATTGTCATTCATGAACTTTGGAAAGGAGTCCCAAAGCCTAGATCTGGTTCTCTAAAATGTTGTAGTCTCAATCTAAATGAGATTTTTTCTGGAGCTGTTCCAACAATCTGATTTCCTTGAAGATGCTACTAACCAGTAGATCTGAATGGGAGAACAGGGTCTGGCCTGAACCTAAAGCATTCAGGGCCTTAATTATCAGCAGCAATTTAAATTGAAATGAAACAACTAGGAAGCCATGCAGTTGTTGAAATAAGGTTGAATTTTCTGTATACAGCCAGGCTGATACAGAAATTTAATTTTCTAAAAATACATTTGTTAAAGAAGGCATATATTACTCTTGCCATATTAGTAGGCAGAGTTATCCTGCCCCACTCTATTGCACAAATTGAGTTTGACCATAGCCAAGTTCTAAACAAATAGATTCAAGAACTCCCAAACTCTACACCTTCATTTTCAATATCTCATCTAAGTGATACCTTGATTTTAGATCAGTGCTATTGGATAATTGTACTTCTGATTAGTCAAGATTCAGTTTCATGTTGCTGTTCAGACTAAAACCACTGTCATTTTCTAGCAACAGTTTAAATCCAGAAGAGTCTCCTTGAATGGGATGGAAAGTAGAGATTGGCAAGTAGCATTAATGGTTTGAAGTGCTTAATTCTGAAACCCTGAATCACTTTTCCCACTCCATGTGGCTTGTGTGTTCAAGATGCATGTTAAAACACAGGACTTTTTCAATGGTAGCGTCTAACTTTGGAACTTTTTGGTAATGCTTGTTGGATCTTGTATATGTGTGTTTCTTTTTGACAGAGTTGAATACTTTTACATGTTCCGGGAACTTTTAGAGACTTTAGCATTGTGTGTTAGCTATCCATGGCATATTTTGAAAACTGTGCTGCTTCTTTAAGGAAAATGGTTTTTATTCCAATTTTAAACAATTGTTAACTCATCCAAGAACTTTTGGGATGATCAGGGTAAAAAATCAATATTAAAAGAATGTTCTCCTTGAAGATAATAATCTTTCTTTTTACTGCTGGAAATAATAAGTAAGAACTGTATATCCAGAATTACTGTAGGCTCACACAGCTGTTCTTTAAGGAGGCCAGCACATTAGCCATTTCTTTTAAAGATGTGCTTTTGGCAAAAGTCCACAAACCAGTAAAAACAGTGGTGTTTTGTAAGGGGTGCATATATAAGGATTTAAGATAAGTTAAAGACAATGATTTTTTTAAAAATTCCTAATGCCAAAAACATGTTAAAAGATTTTTTTCATTTCATTTATTATAATCATCAGTGTTACATATTCAGTATAGTTATTATCATCTAAATACCAGTCCTTTAAAATTAGCATTCCAAGTGGGTTCATAGACTCAGTTGTATACACAAATTACTCACTTTTTCAAAACTGGTAATAAATTTAATGTAACCTATTTCTATGAGAGTGTAAGTCTAAATATTTGAATGTATTAATGATAAAGTGAAGTTTTTCAAGCAATAACTTTCTCAACACATCTGTCTTAATCACAATCTTGTCTATACAAGTTAGAATTGTGTAAATTTAGCAGACAATTGTAAACTATATCAGTAGTTGTATCACAAAATCAGCTTAATTTGGGCAGAATTTTTTTTTAATGTCAACTGTCTTCATTGATAGTAATTTGGCTGAATTTATATTGTCCTGTTTGTATTATTTGATTGCCACAGCTAGGAAACAGTTTAGGTCTATTGATTTCATCTTTATGGAACATTAAAAATTTAATGTCTCTGTATATGTTACTTCTTTTTTTCAATTTAAGAGCTGCTGTAGTAAATTATTTACCACTTTTTTAAGCATTGCAATAAAATGTATTTTTTGAATCTCCTTCGGTTATGTTCATCTTCTCAATTTTTTTTTAAATTTCTACTATAATTTATTAACATTGTCATGTCTTAACCACTTATTCCATTTATAGTGCTCAGGGGCAGGTGATGATATTTAAAACAAAAACAGATAAAAGTCAATATAATTATTGCATCATTTACATGTGTATTCATCCAGCCATCAATTAGCTCAAGCTTGTGAATGTTTTACACTCTTCCCTTTATTTGTATCTCACCAGATTCAATCAGTGTTATCCCCACAAAAATCTCCTGATATTGGTCCAAAGTCACTAAATGGCAAAGTGGGGGCTATATCTAAAGTTACTAAATATATGTAACACTGCCTGTAAAAGTAGATACTCTGACTTTTCAACAATTGTAATATTCTTACTCTGTTTTGCTATCTAAGTTTAACATGTGTTATTTTGAACTCTGGTCTATGACTGTAATAAGCACTATTTTATCTCTCATTCTCTCCCCCCCCCCCCTTATGTATAATTACTCCTGTTTTGTATAACCACTATGTATTGATCATCATAGGCACTTCAAAAAGGGATCATAGATATTGGGGAATGATCAGGATGATACAATACAGAGGCTGTCTTTTAAATCCAAATTGATTTGTGACATAAGTACTATGTCACAAATGACATTGAGCTGATAATGCCATTTTTGTAAAATAGGTGCAGTGTTCCTTTTATGTAACAGTATGCTTCAGTTCATAGTGGATTGGTTGACCGTGGTTGAGGGTTTAAAATACAATCAAGGTATACACGTCTTTAGACAACATATCTGAATTGTACATTGCTGGCATCATTTGGGATTCCCATAATAATAAAAAAAACCTCATGAAGTTCTTTGTGTTCTTTTTTACCTAGGGAAACAGAAACAGCTGGAGGCAGAACACCAAGAGATATATGTGGAAGCTGACCACAACCTTCACTTGTCCACAAGCCGGTCAGTGCAGCCCCCAACTGAGAAGCCTGGCGAGAGAAGAATGGCTGAAATGAGAAAGCTCTATGGCAAAGGTGCCAACAAAATACAAGCAATGGAGACCACCATGCAACTCAACTTTGATAGGAATTGTGATACAAAACAGCCTAAATACTGGCCAATTATTTCTCTAAAACTCTGAGTAAGCGCCTCTTTTCTTTTTTGGAGATTCAGAGTTGTATATCCTGATGTTCAACCAAATAGAAGGATTAAGGGAATGAATCAAGAGTCAGCAAAAGACCTTTTTAATTTTCCATTCCCCTTTCCAGCACAACTTTGAATTTGTTTGCCAATTTCCAGAGTCTGTTCCAACTCAACAGGAAAAGCTGAATCAGTCATTTGTACAAGGGATAAGGAAAATTCCCTTTTAAAGGGTATTTCAACTAATTTAATCTTGGCATGTGTTAGTCTTGCAGGAAATGAAGTAACATTTATTTTTGTTCAATTGGGCTAGGGAAAAGGCTAAAAACTTATCAAAATTCAAAGCATTTGTTAAAATTGCTTTTAGTGCTACACATGTTTTGCTGTAGGATTTTAAATGCAGCTGTTTTTTTGCAAAAACATTTATTTTCTTGGAGGCACCTGTATTAATTGGACAAAATAGCTTAAATTACTGTAATTTTGCTTTTTGAGATTGGGTTGAGCTGTATGTAGAGAAAGTTTCTCTTCCAAAATGAAAAGTTCGGCTCTAGGGTTTCAAGTCAGAAGCAAGCATTGTCTGCTTTCACAGAAGTAACAGAACAAAACACCCCAATCAGATTAAAATACACATTTTTTTTTAATTTTGAAGTTGTATTTAACCGATCAGGAAGAAAAATAAACTAGACGTGGGGGTGGGGTGGGGAAGGAAAGAGGTTATATATGTGATTCTCATCATGAATATAGAGGAATTCTAATCAAGCCACATTCATTTCCCCTCCATGGCTACTGACTTTTCTCTCTTGTCTTACTTAGCTGTAGCATCTCAAAATCCATTTTTAAAAAGGTGGTTCAAAACTAACATTCCTGTTAACTGAGAAAGAGGCAGTCATACATATGCATAAATAAATTTACTGGCTGATATTTCTGTCTTGTGTGAATATATGTTAGAAGTTTTGTGGTTTTCAGGATAATCCTTTCCTTGAACCAGTACCTCCATAGACATTTTATGCTAGATCTGATTAATTGAAATAAGATATTTGCATCCTTGCCATTCAGATGCTCCTAATTGGTACAATATCTCCATTCAAAGATCTTCCTTAAAATGCATATTTATTTCCTTGCAAAATTAGCAGCTATATTAATAAAGAGCTTATATTTTATCTCATCCATTTCTACATTCAGAATAGAAGTTCTATACATAATACATTTTGAGAACGTGCCATCATCTCTTTTCCAAGTTTAAGTTTTATTTTGTGGGGAAAAAAATTCAAAATTTACTTGCACAGATGGCCTTTGCTTTTCATGTGTATTTTTCTCTGCAAGTGTTTCTATCATACTTTTGTACTAAATTGACAAGGTACATTGCTCAACTATTTCAGCTATTTTGAAAAGGGCTGTTGTTTCATGGGTATTTGCAGGTAAAAGATAATGGGTTTTTTTTTAATAATAATGACTTGAAACTTACAAAAGACAGTTTGTGGGATGGCCTCTTCTCAGTGATAATCTGTCCATCCCAGACACTCCCATTAGAGTAGGTATGTAATTAAATGCGGCCCAGGAGCTATGCCTCTTCTGTTGGAAGGCCTGCTCTCTGCAAAGATTGCCCTCAATGGGCCTTCCAAAAGGCAGAAAAAACTTGGCTTTTTGCTTGGATCTTAGGACCAGCATGATTGGAATTCCCATCTGGAATGTCAGCTTCTGGTTATTCTTAAACATCTTGGTTCTTAATTGAAATTGTTTATCTTATTTTCTTTGTATATCACTTGGAGTCACTGTGTTTGAGTTGGACAGACATATGGATTGTTTTAATAAACCAGTAAAGATTTCCAATACAATTGTTTGGATGAATTATTGTAGAGCAATTTGCACAATAAAATGTGCATTTGGAAGTACCATTAGAATGGTTCTCAGAAAGCCTTGTTCTGTTATTTAGTAAAAAATCAAATGGTGTCTGCTTTAAAAAAATAAAAGCCACTTTCCTTTTTTTGTTCACTGAGGGCTGCTGTCAAATCTATTGAATTATTTTCAGAAAGTATGCTCTTTAACAGTACATAATGATTTATTGTAGCTTGTTTTTTAAACAGGTTTGTTAATTAATCTTTCTTGAAAGGACTGCAGTTAAAGTATGATTGTATTAAAATATATTTTTAACTCAGTTTATTTGAAAATATTCAGAGTTTGAAAGCCAAACTAAGTATCTTTTCAGACAATAAAATTTTATTAAAACACTTTATATTTTGTCAGTTACTCTATAACATCTTCCACTCCTGTGCATCTGATGAAGAGAATTGTAACTACCAAATTCTTTTAAGTTTGAAAAGTAAAGAAAATTGCAATCCTATGTCTCTTCAATCAGAAATTAATAAAGAATTTTAGGTTGTGAGTATAGATGCAGTCCAACTCATACTTATGCCCATTGCAAAAATATTTGGGGAGAAAGTGAGAGAGAAGTGCAAGTATATTGAAAATCAAAACCAATTAAGACCATATTTACCTAATGATTTTAGCCTATTTGGGAGATATAAATTAGGGGTTTAGTTTCAGATATAGTAAATTGGCATTTTCTGCTTAGTTCTACTTGTTTGCATGAAGCAGAGTACTGTATATTCAGCTTGTTGTCTATTCATTTAACCAACAAATGTGAGTTAAGACGGTGACAGAGATGGGTTTCAGCAGGTTCTGACCAGTTCTGGAGAACCGGTAGCGGAAATTTTGAGTAGTTTGGAGAACCGGTAGTAAAAATTCTGACTGGCCCCACCCCCATCTCTTCTCTGTCTCCCAAGTCCCAGCTGATCGGGAGGAAATGGGGATTTTGCAGTAACTTTCCCCTGCCACACCCACCAAGCCATGCCATGGCCACCAAGCCACACCCACAGAACCAGTAGTAAAACATTTTAAAACCCACCACTGGACGGTGAGTGAACATGGTTGTAATTCATGGCTGAGTTTTTTCATACTCGACTTCAGCTCAAGCCTTCTCCACAGTTCAACATGATAAAAAAAAAGACAATATAATTTGCTAGTGGATACTACAAAATTGGCACATCTCTCAATCAAACGTACTGTAACTGCATTTGTCAATTGCTTTCCTGTTTTATAGACATAAGAATAAGGAGAATAAAGGAGATGTAGAAACTCAAACCTTCTGAACATTGACATTCAGATAATCACACTGACAGGACAATATAATACACAATAATTTCACATAATGACCTGATGGAATCAATAATTGTACTTGAGTGAGCAATTTTTCATTTTCCATGCTCCAGCTGATCAGCACAGGTAGTAGTCACCAATTGTTACATAGGAGTGTGTATTATGGAATTTTGGGTTAGAATTGCAGAACTTGCTTAGTGGGACCAAATGGCAGAAGGCAACTTCAGATCATTCTTTGTGGGGTTCTTGTAGGCAGAAAACCACCTCAACAAAGGCAGGACAAATTGCACAGCACATCAGATTCTCCCTCAGCATCACTTTGCTTCTACTGGTTTATAACTTAATCTGATGCCGGAAAGAAAGATGCCCCATATCTTGTCAGCTAAAATATATAGTCAATCCCTAAGGCACTGTTTTCAAGAGAGTGGCACTCTGCTGCAAACCTAGTCAAAGTCCTTTTACCAGCAAAGGATTGAGAAAAGCCACTGGGTGAAACTGCCAGCCTTTTCAAATCAGCAATGAACTGGCTTAAGAGACTGGGTATGGCCAAAGCAGCCTTGGATCAACTGAAGCAGTCCTAGGCTACAGTAACAGGGACAGAATCAAGATCATGTGAAATGTTAGAACCAGTGGTGGGTTCCTCCCGGTTCGGCCCGGTTCAGGCAATCCGGTAGCAGTGATGATATGATGTCACCGAACCAGTTCTGTTTGTTCAGGAGCTCAGCCCTCCTGCCCACCCCCGCATTATTTTTACCTTTTATTTGGCCCCGCCCCCAATCTATTCGCTGCCTCCCGAGTCCCAGCTGATCGGCTAGAAGGAAAAAAACTGTTTAAACTCTTGCCGCAGGGCTTCAAAGGGGCGCCCTACAGCTGATAGTGTTAAAAGGTAGTGTGGTGGTAGACCAGTGTGCTCCAAAAACAAATGGGTAGACCGGTGGCTCCAAAAACAAATGGATAGATTAGTGCCTCCAAAAACAAATGGGTAGACCGGAACACTCCAAGAACAAATGGGTAGACTGGTACAGCTCTGCAAGCAGTTAAAAGGCTAGTAGACCAGTACCTCTGCTAAATTCTAAAGAATTGTCACATGACCATCAAAACATACCCACAAAAGCCATGCCCACAGAACCAGTAGTAAAAAAATTTAGAACCCATCCCTGGTTAGAACCACTTTATAATGCTTTGGTAAGACCACACTTGGAATACTGCATTCAGTTTTTGTCACCAGAAAAAAAAAAGGCGTTGAGACTAGAAAAGAGTGCAGAGAAGACGCTCATTTGTAAATCAGTGGACATAGTCTGACTTTGCCTTTTTCAGGATGGTGTTCTTTATAGGCATTTATAGACAACAAGGCCCCAAAGGAATTAAAATGAATGTGGAAGATACTATCTTAGAAAAGTGGTTGTAATTTTTAAATGAAGCATAGTTTCCCTTTTAGTAACTCTAGATTCACCCTATAGCCCTCAGCAATTATGTTGCTATTTCTATCCAAATGTTACTCACCCTCAAATTCCAAAAATACTTAGCCTACAGACTGGTTCAGTTCTATCTTCAAAAGAAAGAAAAGCCTGCGGCAATGGAAAGACCATATAGCATACAGTAGTCATTTCAGGAAGGTTTTTTTTTCCCTTTTCCTCAGTGGAAGGAATGCAATCTCTGCTAAGCCAAAACAAAAGATTGTGTCATTTAATTTGCATGCACAAAGTCAAAATATGAATGAGTTTGCAGCTGCTCTTTAGATTTATATATCCAGTTTAATCAATCCTGAAATACTATAGTGAACTAGTGTTCACAGTGAGATGCTGAGTCAGCTTTCTGTTCCAGTAGATTACATTTTCTATATACCATGTCTCCCCTTTTCTTTTGATATTTTGAAATAATTCCTTTTTTTATTGAAAAGTTTTACAAAAAAGAAATACAAAAATTTTTCCCCTGTTCCCCCCACCCTTTCCCCCCTTCATCCCATTCTTCCCCCCAGATTTCCCAGAGCAAAATACAAGGTATTTCATTTAATCAATCATAAACTAGATTAATCTACTTATCCTCAAAGTACTAACTCCCCCCCTGAAACCTTAGCTCCACTATAGATAACCTAATACTTCTAATACTAACATTCATTCATAAGCTATTTGATATTTTCTTGTCTGATACTTATTTTGAATATAATCTTCCATCTTCTCCATTCCGATATGTATCTTTCTTACGTGTGGTCCTTCAAGTACGCTGAGATTTTCGCCATTTCTACTAGGTTTGTTACTTTCAATATCCACTCTTCAATAGTAGGCAAAGAGTCCTTCTTCCAATATTGAGCTACCAACAGCCTAGCTGCTGATATTAAGTTCAAAATCAATTTAGTCTCTGATACTGTACAGTCCGTCGTTATAGCCAATAGGAACAATTGAGGAGTAAATTTCAACCACCTTTTCAGAATATTCTGCATCACCCACCAAATTTTTATCCAAAATGCCTTGATTTTCTTACAGGTCCACCATATATGATAATAGGTTGCATCATTACATTCACATCTCCAACATTTAGCTTGCAAATTCAAGTACATACATGATAGTTTTTTAGGATATAAGTGCCATCTATAAAACATTTTATAAAAATTCTCTCGCGGATTTTGTGCTTGCGTAAATTTAACATTTCTGACCCAAATCTTTTCCCACGTTTCCATCATCACTGGTTCCTGAAAGTTTTGTGCCCATTTTATCATACAATCCTTAACCAATTCCATTTCTGAGTCTATTTGCAATAATGCATTATACAACCTTTTAATATGCATCTGACTTTGATCTCTAATCTGTTTCACCAGATTTTCCTCATTTTGCATACCCCAATTTTTTGATCCTCCCTCCATCTAGCTTGAAGCTGACCATACTGAAACCACGTATAAATTATCCCTTCTTCTTTTAATTCATCTAGAGATTTCAGTTGCAACTTACCCCTTTCCAAAAGAAGAAGCTCTTTATAAGTAATCACCTCTATTTTTTGCTCTGTACTTATATTTTCTATTGCATGTCTGGGATTTACCCATATAGGTATTTTATAGTTCAGCTTATATTGGTACTTTTTCCACACCCTCAACAATGCATTTCTGAGTATATGACCCTTAAACACTTTATCCACTTTTTTTTCATATAACAAATAAGCATGCCATCCATATAACAAATCATAGCCTTCTATGTTTAACATTCTTTCTTCAGTTAAGTTAAACCAATCGCTAATTTGTGATAAAACAGCTGCTTCATAGTACAATCTTAAATTAGGCATTTTAAGACCTCCTCTCTCCCGTATATCCTGTATAATGTTCAGTTTCACTCTTGGTTTCTTCCCAGCCCAGATAAAAGTATTAACCCCTTTCTGCCATTCCATCAGATTTCCATCTTTTTTAAGCACTGGTATCATTTGGAACAAAAATAAAAATCTAGGTAGTACATTCATTTTTATTGCTGCTATCCTTCCCAGTAGTGATAGTTGTAACTTTTTCCATTTTTCCATTTCTTTCAGTACTTTTTGCCAAATAATTCCATAATTATTTTTAAACAATTTCGTATTTGAGGCTGCAATATATACTCCTAGATACTTAACCTTTTTAACTACTTCAAACCCCGTTATTCTCCCTAAATCTTCTCTGAGTTATGGTCATATTTTTAGTTATCATCTTTGTCTTATGTAGATTTATTTTAAATCCAGATACTTTGCCATATTGAGCTACTATGTCCAGCATATAGGGAGCCACTTCTATAGGTTGAGATAAAGTAAGAACCAGGTCATCTGCAAACGCTCTTAGTCTATAATCCTGCTGTCTAATTACAATTCCTTTTATTTTGTCAGAATCACGTAACTTGTTCAACAAAACTTCTAAAGTTAAAATAAACAACAATGGCGACAAGGGACAACCCTGCCTCGTACCTTTCTCAATTTTAAACACATCTGTTAAACCTCCATTAATTATTATTTGTGCTGTTTGTTCTTGGTATATTGCTCTAATTGAATGTATGAAATACTCCCCAAAGTGCATTTTTTCTATTATTTTAAACAGGAATTGCCAGTTCAATTGATCAAATGCTTTCTCTGCATCCAAGAATATGAACGCTGTAGGAACCTGGTTATTTTTTTCCAAATATTCCAATAAGTTTATAATTTGCCTAACATTATATTTCATCTGCCTCCCTTTTATAAAACCTGATTGGTCATTGTGAATAACTTGTTGCATAACTGACATTAATCTATTCGCTAATATCTTAGCAAAAATTTTATAATCCGTGTTCAAAAGTGAAATTGGCCTAAAATTTTCAGGTTTAGTACAGTTTTGATCTTCCTTCGGAATCAATGAAACAAAAGCTGTTCTCCAAGAGGGTGGAACTCCTCCCCTAATTGAATTTTACAAAGTAGAGTTCTAAGCGGCGCTACCATTTCAAGCTGTAAGTTCTTATAATAAACAGCTGTTAGTCCATCCGTTCCTGGAGCTTTCCCTGTTTTTAACTGCTTAATTGCCACAACAATCTCCTCAGAAGTTATTGGTTGATTCAATCCTTCCCTCTGTTCCAACGTTAGTTCCAAGATATTCCCTTCCTTTAAATATCTATCTATATCTACACCTTGTATTGAGTCACTAGCATATAACTTTGTATAAAATTCCAAAAAAGCCTTTTTAATCATATTCTGTTGGTAAACTTCCTTACCTCTATATTCTATCTTACTAATGACTCGTGATTTCTGTTTTTTCCTCAACATGTAGGCCAACCACCTACCTGGTTTATTGGAATTACAAAATGTATTATGTTTAGCATATTGTAAACTAGTTGCCACCTGCTCAGCCATTAACATATTAAATTGCCCTTGTAGTATGTTTATTGTTTCTTTTACTTTCTTATCTCCTGGATTAGATATAAGTAATTGTTCTTTCTTTGTTATTTCTTCCTCTATCTCTTTACGCTTCTTTTGTTGTTTTAGTCGATATTTATTGTTCATATGTATTAAGATACCCCTCATATAAGCCTTGCTAGCATCCCAGACCATTTCCATAGGAGTACCCTTATTCATATTAATAACAAAAAATTCTTTCATTTGTTTTTTAAGCTCCTTTACATTTTCTTCATATCTAAATAAGTTTTCATTTAACCTCCAAGACCTCCTTTCCCCCCTCTCCTGTTCAAATTCAACCCAAATCGGACTATGATCAGTTAAAGTTCTTGGACATATCTTTGTCTTCTTCACCCTGGAAATAAGATCATTTGTGATTAGTATAAAATCAATCCTGGAGAAGGATTGATGTCTATCAGGAAAAAAAAAAAATCTTTTTCGTCCAGGTTACGTTCTCTCCAGATATCTCTCAATTCTATATCTTCCATCATACCAAAAAAAGATTTTGGTAGTTTTGCACGTGCTGAAATCTTTGATAAACTTTTTTTATCTTTCTGCATGTCAATTACTCCATTCCAATCACCCATTAAAATAAAAGTTTTATAGTTCCATTGTATTATTTTAATATGTAAAAATTTATAAAACTTGTCTTGTTGCTGATTAGGGTCATATATTCCAATAAAAAGCATTTTTCCAGTCTGTGTTAATAATTCAATTGCAATATATCTTCCTTGATCATCTGCCTCAATTAAATTAGCTGATAGTCCTTTTCTTACATATATAACTAGTCCATTTTTCTTCTCTGGTGCTGATGCCACAAAATTTGTACCTAATCTTGAATTTATCAAATATTTTTGGTCTGATAATCTAATATGTGTTTCTTGCAAGCAAATAACATCATTGTTAAATTGTTTCAAGTAGTGAAATACTTTCTTTTTTGTGGTGAGTTTAGGCCATTGACATTCCAAGATAGGAATTTAGTTGCCATCTTTAGCCTTTCGAAGCCTTGTGAGCATCAGCTGAAGCTTCTCCTCCACCTTACTCTTCGGCCTAGCACCCACCCACCCCCCACTGCTTTTTTTTTTTGGACTTCTTGAGATAAATCTTGAGATTGTTGCCTTTTTGATTGTTGTTGTTGCAATTTATAAGTTGATCGGGTCAGTCGTTGTACTTTTGGCTCTCCCTTGTTAGGTGGTTCCAAAGTTGGGGGTAAACCCCCAAGATCCAAATCTTCTTCCATGATAATTCCTCCAGCTGCAACTTCAGCATAAATTTGTATCTGTTTTCCATCTTTTTCTTGTTGTAACATCTCCATTTTCTTCCTCCCCCCCCCCGGAGAAGTTGGGTATCCAGCCTGTAAAACATTTACATAGAAATCTTTTGCCTTCAAAACTGTGTTTAACTGGTATCTTTCTCCATTATAAGTCACTATTAGACCAATTGGAACGTCCCATCTGTATGCCACTTGTTGATTTCTCAACTCATTTACCAGAAAGCCAAAGTCTTTTCTACTTCTCAACATCTTTGGAGAATCTCTTTCAAAACCACCAGCTCTTGCCCAGCCACCTGAACTCTATTCTTGTAAGAAGCTTTTAGAATTTCATTTCTGATCCTCCTAGTTGTAAAGTAAATCACCACATCTCTTGGCAGCTGTCTTTGTTTTGCCAACCAGGAATTAACCCTGTAAATTTTATCAATTTGAATTGCCACATCTTCTGGTCTTTCTTTAATTATCTCCGCCATAGCATCAGCACAAATGTCTTTTAAATTTTCTTTGCTATTTTCCTTCAGGCCTCTCAATCTCAGAGCAAACTCCATGGATCTGTATTGTAACATTACCAATTCATCATCCACTTTCTCTGTTCTGGTCATGACATCACCCATTTTGCTTTCCAAATTTAAGTTGGCTTCATTAATTTCTTCAACTTTCCCATCAAGCTGGATAACAAGGTTTGAGAGTCCTGATACAGCAAAAACAATATCCTCTCTTATTTTATTGTGTTCATCTGCAACTGCTTCCTTGATCGAGCTTATATCCTCCTCAATTTTCTTAAATTTCCCTTCAACAAGTAGTGTTAAATTATTCATTGCTTCACTCATTGCTGTTGCTTGATTATTCATGGCTTCTTTCATAACTTCCTTAAAATCATTAAGTGCTGCATCTTGACTCTGGGTCTAGCTCTGTGAATCAGCCGGAAATTTCTTGCTTTCTGTGTCACCACTGACACAACTGGAGTACCTCCCCCTCCTTTAACAACTACTGGTTTCACTTGTCTAGAAGCCCTTTTTTTTCCTTACCCCCCCTCTTTTCTTTAAAAGCCACAAAGTCTTTAAAAATGTTTATAATTTATAGTCTCTGATTTGCCAGGCAGAATAGGTTTTTTTTTTATTCTCTTTCCTCCACAAACTCTCAGTTCCCAGCAGTTAATAGGCAGCTAATCCACTCTCCCAGCGCAAAGTTCTCAAGCACTTTTGTTTCTGGCTTTCACTTTCAAAACCATAACAAAGATGCCATCTTCCGCCTCCAGCTTAAGATTCAAATTGAAACAAAGTAACTTCGTAGTTAAGCTCTGTA
Organism: Arizona elegans; assembly: GCA_022577455.1. NCBI lineage: Eukaryota > Metazoa > Chordata > Lepidosauria > Squamata > Colubridae > Arizona > Arizona elegans. Next base: position 31,729,228 of record JAKOOJ010000006.1, on the reverse strand, counting down.
CTTTTAAGGCTTGTTCTCCTGTTTTCCGCTCTGCCTGCGCTTGAAGTCAATCAAACTCACTTTTAAAAGCAGGATCGGATTGCGGCTTCTCGCTCTGCTTTCGCAGAGTCGTCCTGGCTCCGGAGCTTCTTGGTGGGCTGGCTGGGGAGCTCTCACCCTCCAAGCCTCTGGAAATGTTCCAGAGGGCTTTTGGGGAGCTACTCTCGGACAACCGGCTCTCCTCTCCTTCTTTTCCTGAAGGAGAGTTTTTCAGCCGCTAGATAGCCAATTTGCGCTGTCAAAGCGGCTTTTACAGAGACACAGGGCTGGCGGTCATAAATGACCATCCACGGAGCCTGCAGTACCAACCGGAAGTCAATATTTTGAAATAATTCTAATCCTAAATTTGCAGTTGAAATATTACTCTTTGACAATTCACAAAAGCAACAGAGACTAGCGGGGGTGAGGTAAGAGATTAGAAAGGAATTGAATGGCATGAAGTAAATCTTTTCACTATCTTCTTTCAAAATGAAACAAGTCTCATCACTATCTCTTAATAGGTCTCAATTAGCTGGGAGAAGATTCAATTTGTTTGAAGATTGTTTGCCTGCACTGGTTTGGTCACATTAATATTTTCTCTCTAACTAGCATCTAATTTAGGAAGGACCTACAAACCTGAGTTTTCTGGTAACATGGCTAGAAAAATTGAGTTTGCAGTTACTTCATTTTTTCTCAACCAAACACACGAGAGAAAGACAAAGAATAGTTTATGCTCTAGAGGTTCTCTTTTCAGAGAATGATTTATCATTGTGCTATTTTATTACATGTAGCCAAATCAAGGAATTTGTATACAAACTTGAGAAACAACTGTTTACACTTCAGCAAATCTGTATACATGGAGATATAAGCAGTACAGGTGGTTCTCTACTTATGACCACAATTGGGATTGAAATTTCCATCATACATCAGTGCAGTCGTAAAGTGAATCACCATGTGACCAAACCTGATTTTACAACTATTTTTGCCATGGTTACTAAGCAAGTCACCATGGTTGTTAAGTGAATCACATGATCAGTAGGTAAATCTATCATCTTCAATTGGCTTGTCAAAAGACATCAGGGAAGGTTGCAAATCGCAATCATGCAACCACAAAATGCTGCAACCATCATAAATGTGAGCCAGTTGCCAAGAGCCCAAATTGTGATCAGATGACCATGGGGGCGGTGCATCAGTTGTAACGTTGAGGACAGGTTGCAAATCACTTTTCCTGAAATCATCATAACTTCATTTGTTAATCAAATATTCATAAGGACTACTTGTATTGTCTGCTTATATGCATAGCATAGCAGGGATTGGATTCACACACTCTCTGTAAATCATATTATGCTTCAAAGGTTTCAACAAACATTAATAAGAGGGGGTATATTGCAGTAATTTTACCATGAAACCTATTGTATTTTTAATTACAGATTTAAGAATAGTTTTAGTATGACATATTGTATATGCAAACATGGTTATATACTTGGCATAACAAAAGTATAAATTAGTTTTAATGGGCAATATAACAGGTAAGTTGCAGAATGCATTTCACGGTATCAATTTCATTCCTGCTTCTGTATTTTTTTGTCTCTGTTCTCTAAAAGTAAATACCAGTGGCAACTAAGCACGCTCACTACTACATGGGCTGGTTTAGAGATTTCTTTATCCCTAAATAATATTTTTCCTACTTCTGGAAACCTTAGAGTTCTCTTAAGCACTCCTGCTCCTTTTGCTGATAATTCAATAGACCTATTATAATATGTCTGTTATGACTGAGCATTTGAATTTTTTCTTTTATGGGATACTTGGGGGAAAAATGGTCCACAATATTACTATTGGTATGACCATTGATTTCTTCCTCCACAGTTGCTCAAATTCCATTTGCAGGTTGTGGTATTTTGTAATTTTTTATAATTATTTCCCTTCAATTTGTGCATCACCTGCTATGAGGTGTCAGGTATCAATGAACCAGACTTTTTTCTTTTCTACAATAGTGATGTCAGGCATGTTGTCAGCCAGATGTTTGTCTGTTTGGATTCCCACAAGTCCCACAAAACCTGTTCATTTTTAAGAACTTTGTCAATTTGCTGTTCCCAGTAATTTTTGCTGCATTCAAACTTCCGGCAAAGCTTCCAATGTATGATTTTGGCAACTCGATCATGGTGTTGTAGATAATCAGTTGGTGAGATTTTGCTGCAGCCACTGATAAGATGATTCACTGTTTCATCTTTCTCATTGCATAAGCGACATTTGTTGTTATTACTGACACGTTGAATTTTTGCTTTCATGGAATTGGTCTGCAGGTCGTTCTTGGGCAGCCAAAATGAAGCCTTCAGTTTCTTTCTTCAGCACCCCTGATCTCAACCATCTCCATGTTAGCTTTGTATCTACTTTTCCTTCAACATCTTTCTGGTATTGACTGTGCATAGGCATTTATTTATTTATTTATTTATTTATTTATTTATTTATTTATTTATTCAATGTGTTAAGCAATAGCCTTCATACTTTTGTATATACCTGCTTAGTAGGGCTTTCACCCCCCACCCCAGCGGTGTTCTTTTTTATACAAAGTCAGCTTCTTGCCCCCACAATCCAGGTCCTCATTTTACCTATCTCGAAAGGATGGAAGGCTGAGTCAACCTTGAGCCTGGTGAGATTTGAACTTGCAGTAATTGTAGGCAGCTGGTGCTACTTAACAGCACTTTAGTATGCTGCGCCACCAAGGCTTTTTTTCCGGTTAGAAACTTGATGCTCAATTGTTTCCTTTCAATATTCTACTTTCAATCTCGTTGTTTTCAAGGTATTTCCCTTGTTCACCTACTTCAGCAGAGATTCTTTTGCTTGTTTTACAGCAGTGGCCAAAATTGTGGAAACCTTTTGGGAAAAGTGTATTTTTGAGGTTTGATGGCTAATAACACCACTTTTTTTTTAGTAGTACCATAAAATTATATATCAATGGAAAGATAATTTAATCAATAATAATCACAATAAGGGGGCTGCAAGATCTGGATGCAGGTGTTGTGAGACAGATTCAAAGACCCCACAGCAGCCCAATGAGCAGAGATTCACATACTTTTCCTATGGCAGGGCAAGCGGCCAGTGGCAGAATACATCCAAGATTTTCACAGCCTGGTGTCTCACCTGAGAAACTGGCCCAAGTGTATGCTAGTTTACCAATTCCAGGAGGGGTTGAACAAGGAGCTATATCACAACTGCCTACCCTGGGTAGTGCCCCGTGATCTTTCAGCATGGTAGCAGTTAGTCACCAACGTGGAGCTTGATCTGATGGAGTATCAAGAACATGTGGTACATGAGAACTGTCCGTATCATATGCCCAAGAGACACCCAGCACCCCCTGGAGAAAAAGGGGGTACACCCCCTGCCACAGGGGAGAAGTCCCACAGGAGCCCAGGAGCATGTTTCTGATGTGGGAAAGAAGGTCATCAAGTGGCTGATTGCCTTGCACTACAGCCGGCATCTGCACCACAAGCCCTGCCCAGCCAAAGCTGAGAAAATTACCCATGAAGCCAAAAGGGCACTCAACAGGTCATGGAGGTCACTTCCCAATCCAGCAAAGGGGAGGGAACTCTGACCCATGACAAACCCAGCTTAGTCTTCTATGAAAGCGACAGTGAAGGAGAAGATGACCCAATGGTAAGTAGCACCATCATCCCAATGATAACCCAAACTAGTCCAAACTCCATTGCAATGTCATATTTGGACAGTTTTGAACAGTCATTCTATTTCAATATTTCCATATTGTTTTTCCAAACAGCTTCAGATTGTCTATATAGAGGAAGTGGGATAATTTGGCAGATGTTTTGATGTCTAATAGCCATAGCCTTTTTCAGTATTATTGACAGAGGAATCAATGCAATGACAAGCAGTAGTGGTAACAGTGAAAGATTCATCTCTTGATATTAACCTCTCTGTTTGTCACCATTGACCAGTAACTGTGTTTCATTGTGCCATTGAACCAGAGGTGGGTTGCTCCTGGTTCGCACCGGTTTGCAAGAACTGGTAGTAAAAAATTTTAGTAGTTCAGAGAACTGGTAATAAGATTGGCTCGCCACGCCCCCGAACCGGTTCCCGGCTCAGTCGCTGCTCGCTTACCCTGCCCACTGTCATTGCCCACATGCAGCCCTGGGATTCCGCCCTTTGCCAGCCAGGAGCGCTGTTGCTAGTCGCTTCTTCAGGCAGGCACCCTTCTGCCTGCCTGCCTGCCTGATCACTGCCACCATGAGGATAGGCCCCGAAGTTGCGCTGCCTGGGATCCACGCCGCAGGGAGAAGCCAGGTATGGCTGGGGGGATGCTGCCCGGAGCTGAGCTTGAGGCTGGCAGGAGGAGGAATGTTGCCTCTTAGCTGGCTCAAACTGTCTGCTGCCGAAGCCTGCCGCCATCCCCTCTCCCCTGCCAGCTGTTCCTGTGAGAGAACCGCTGCCGCCAAGGGTGAGGGGATGGTGGTGGCAAGGATGGGCCGCCGGGGCTTCCTTGTCTCCCTGCCCGAGCAGACTTCTGGCATAGCCCCAGGCCTCTGGAGGGAGGGAGGGAGGGAGGGAGGGTAGCCCTGGCCTGCTGCTCCTCCTGCCGCCACCCCCTTGCCCCCAGCAAGAGCGGTTCTCGTGCTGCTGCTTCTCCGGCAGCACCAGGAGCAACTGCCAGGGCAGAGAGGGTGGGGCAGGCTGTGGTGGCAGGCCGTTCTTGCCGGGTAACAGACAGGCTACTCCTGGAGCAGCCAGGAAAAGGAGAAGCTGCCAGCAGAGAGGCGAGCTGCTCCAGGAGGACCGGAGGAGAGCGCAGCTACTAACTCATGGAGATCTATTGGTGGGGAAGTAGGCGCAGTAAGAAATGTGTGAGCCAGGAAGCGGTTATGCTCCCTGGCCGGAGAAGGTTGCAGAAACCTTTGCTGGAGTGAACGTGCAACCCTCTCTGGCCAGGGAGCATAACCGCTCGGCCCCCTGAGTTTGCAGGGGGCCGATCTAGCATCCGGGCTGGGTACAAGAGAAACGTTTGTTCTCGGCTGTATTTGAGATTTCTAGCTGCAATGTATGGCAAAGCTAGGGTTGACCCCGGGTGCTTCTCTCCACTAACAGGCGGCCAAGCTAACTGCCTGAAGGACCCCCTACTGTCCCTGGGAGTCAAAGCGCTAACGTGCAAGTGGTGCAGGTGCAGGAAACTTCGTCTGGGCTCCTCAAGAGAAATGCAAAGATTTTTCAGCGGACCACCAAAATTTTCTCGCGGACCACCGGTTGGTGACCACTGCTCTAGATAATCCAAAAGTGGAACCTTCATAAATTTTTGCTATCTTTTCTGATGTCCATCACATCTTAAGACTACAGCTCTTGCTACCAGCTCTTATAATTTGCATACCAAACACATCTATTGTATTTGTACTTTTCCTTACATTAAATAATGTCTATCTACAGTATATATGGTATGAATAAAAACCGAGTTCATGTACAGATTTAACAGAACACTATTGTTGCTTACATAGAATTTCATTTTGTTAGATAGGACCCAGTGTTCAAGTCTGTCAAGATCCATCTGGATCTTGGGCCTATCATCTGGGACTGTGATTGCAAACCTATGGCACAAGTGCCACAGGTGGCATGCTCAGCACCGTGCATGTGCGTGCACCTCCAGCCGGCCAGCTGGTTTTCAGGTCTCTGCCATGCATGTGTGGGGGGCAGGGCAAATGTGGGAGATACGCATGCGTGGGGGAAGGGCACATACAAAGGGGTAATGCGCACATGTGCAGGGGCAAGGGGCATGCAGGGGGCATGCATGCATGTGCAGGAAGTGGGGCCCGCAGGGGGGATTGTGCCCGCATTGCATTATGCATTATACTCAGTGCCAAAAAGGTTAGCCATCACTGATCTAGGGTGTTGCCTATTCCTGCCAGTTTAGTATCATCTGCAGATTTGATAAGTTCCCTTCCATTCCTTCATCTAAGCCATTTATGAAGATATTGAAGAGTACTGGGCCTAAGACAGAACCTTATAGTACCCCACTGCTTACTTCCCTCCATGTAGACATAGTACCATTAAGGACTATTCATTGAGTACGGTTTGTCAGCCAGTTACAAATCCATTTGATGGTGATGCTCTTTATCCCACTTTTTTCTAGCTTACCAAGAACTAGGCTGTGGTCTACCTTGTTGAATGCCTTGCTAAAGCCTAAGTATACTATGTCCACAGAATTTCACTGATCTACTAATTTAGTCACTATGTCAAATAATGAAATATGATTTGTTTGGCATTATCTGTTTTTAACAAACCCATGCTGACTTCTAGTTATTACTTTACTTGTTTCTAGATGTTTACAGATCTGTTTATTTATTACCTTTTCCAGTATCTTCCAGGGTATTGATATTAGGCTGATTGGTTTGTAGTTTGCTGGGTTTGTTTTTTTCCCTTTTTTGAAGATGGGAACTACATCAGCTCTTTTCCAGGCCTCTATTACTTCCCTGGTGCTCCATGATTTTTGAAAGATATGGTACAGTGGTTCTGCCAGTTCCTTTAAAACTCTGGGATGTAATCTGTCAGGTTCCAGTGATTTATATTCATCAAAATCAGACAGGTGTTCTACCATTTTTTTTCTTATTTTAACTTTTATTTCTAATCTGTCTTTTACAGTTATGTTTTGGTAGGTTAGGCTATAGTTTCTTTTTGCGTGAAGACCAATGCAAAGAATGCGTTAAGCAGCTCTGCTTTTTCTCTACTGTCTGTTACTTCCTTGTGAAAGAAGTGCAGACCATGGTCCAGGAATCCAAAGTTCTTGTTATTTATATGTTTAAAGAAACTTTTTAATTTTTTTGACTTTTGTTGCAAGTCTTTGTTCATTGTGAGCCTTTGTTTTCTGACTTCATCTTTGCAGATTCTGGCTACCTGCTGATATTCTGCCTTAGTTATGTGTCCCTCTTTCTATTTTTTGTACTTATCCTTTTTGTCTCTCAGTTTATCAGAGAGATCTTTGTGCAGCCATGCTGGTTTCTTCTTGGATTTCTTGTTTTTCTTTTTCAGTGGTATTATGCTGGACTGGGCTTTTATGATCATATTTTTCAGAGTTTCCCAAGCTATTTTCCCTTTTAGGATTTTCATCCAAGGAATCTATACTTTCCAGAGTTCTCTCTGAATTTGTTAAAATCAGCTGTTTTAAAATATAAGAGTCTGATATCATAGTGTTCTATTGCTTGTGTTTGCATTATGTTGAATTCCAGTATGATGTGGTCACTCTCACACAAGGTTCCTGCAGTTTCAACTCCTTCTATCATTTCTTCTCTGTTCATGAGAATTAAGTCCAGTATTTCTGTCCCTCTAGTTCCATCCTCTACCTTTTGGACAACAAAGTTGTCAGCTAGGTTGGTCAGGAACCTATTCAATTTCTCACTCGATGCAGAATTAGTCTTCCAGTTGATGTCAGGGTAATTGACTATTGTAGTGTGTTTCCTACATGTATTTGTTAACTGGTTAGCAAAAAGTACAGCTATTTTTTTCTGCTTGGTTGGGTGGCCTGTAGTATATACCTATGGCAATGTCATTCTTTGTTTCTTTTATATTGATTCACATGCATTCTAGGAGGTTTTTGTTTTTAGATTCATGCATTTCTGTAGCAATATAGCGGTCTTTTATATACAGTGCAACTCCACCTCCTCTTTTATGGGGTCTGGGTTTTTTCAAGTTTATATCCTTCTATGAGCATGTTCATCATGGGTTTCACCCCACCAAGTTTCTGTAATTCCAACTATATCATATCTATTTTCATGTATTAATAATTCAAGTTCATCCTGTTTGTTCCCCAAAGTTTGTGCATTTGTATATAGGCATTTGAGATCTTTATGTCTGAGTATGCTTCCTATGTCTCCCATATGATGTTTGAGTTTATCTTCCTTCCCATTCCTCCTTACCTCATTATTTGATTTGTTTTCTAGGGGTTTTTGCTTGAAATTCGGTCCTGGAGATCCTAAAGATTGGTCAACCTCCCCCCTCAATTTTAGTTAAAAGCCTCCTGATAAATTGAGTCAGCTGTTTTCCGAAAACATTCTTCCCAGGTTTTGTGAGGTGCAGCCCATCCCTTGCCAAAAGGCCATTGTGGAAATAGCGTGGACCATGGTCCAGGAATCCAAAGTTATTTTGGCGACACCAACCCCTTAGCCAGCGGTTCACTTCTAGAATCCTTTGTTCTCTTACTAGTTGTTGTCCTTTATTACAGTATTATACTAACCTAAATGACAAATTTGGTTCTATTTTTGCATGTTGCATGAACCTATTCAATGATGGCTTCTCCATAGTTAAGCACACAATGTGCATATTGAATCTGTTTTGAGACTGTTCATACATTCTGAAAGCCATGGTTTCATTATGGAAAGCCATGGTTTATTACACAGCCCCATGGAATCATTGAATACATATTTCAAAATCACAATAGCTGGGATAGGATCAGCTGTAACATTATTTGCTCTTGTGATTTGGAATGCAGTCTCCTGAACTTCACGTTTGAAGTTCATTGAAGTTCATTCATTCATATGGCTTTCGTTATAAATATTTTGGCTCCTTTAAACCTCGTTGACTGAGCAGATGACAAAAACCTAGGCTCGCCCTTCGGTGTGTGCTGATGGCGGTGGGCCCACTCTCGACACAGATTTCCCGAACCAGTTTTGGCTTCTGATACACTAGAAGAGGCGCCCTTCCAACCTTTTGCGCTTCCTCGGAACCCGGCTACTCAGGACAACAGGCGGCCGCTTTACTATAAAGGGCAGCGCAGCAGCAGCTCTCACGTCCCATCCTCTCACAAAGGCGCGAAAAGAGACAATAATAGCCATTGCACCCCGGCCGCCTTCTCCTTAGTGGCTGCTCAACGCAGGCGCCGCCCCTTTGGCTGTGGTCGCTGAGGGAGGGACCCAGCCGAAGAGAGCTCGGACTTCGAGCGCTGATTCTTCGACTACGCTGGGCTCCTGCCGTTTCCTTTCCGAAGCCGAGAAAGTCGACCTCGCAAAGCAACCTCACACCGCCGCACCTCCCCCCCCCCGCCGCAGTCGAGCCATCTGTCCGCCTGTGAGAGACCATGGGTGAGTAGAGCACTGCAACTACGGTTCGGCTTTCCTCCTCCGCCCCCCACCCAAAACAACCCTAAACTTCTCCGGCTCCGCATTCACCGTTAATTCCTTCCTTGGCTGGTGGTAGTTCTGGTTCTGAAACGAAGCGTAAGAGCCCCCACGTGTGCACCTTGACCACAATAATGCATGTTACAGAAAGATCTGCTTAAGCCTCGGGCTTCCTAACTCGTATTATCCGGCTTGGCGAGACATCTTTTGGCTTGGTCGGCTGAAATAGGAGAGACACTCTGCACATGTTTAAAGGAAATGTCTTGTTAGGCACTGCGTTGGACATTCTTTGGAGGGGAGAAGAGGCTTTTCTGACCACTGGAAAGAGATTGCAAGGATTTTCTCTTTGTGGTGTTAGAGACATGGTGGAAGAATACCTAAGAGATTGCTGGATAAAGCACTCAATGAAAGTTTATACAATAAGAGAACACCCAGTTGCTAAGAAAGCTGTTTCTCCCTTAAGTCTGTGGAGGTCTAGATCCAATGTGCCTTTATTTGCTGTAGATTTTCTTGCATCAGTAGAATCATATATCTTAAATGGAGCCCATAGAGGTTGAGCCCATGGAGCCCACAGTGATTGAGTCCAAGCAGCCTTGGAGAAACTTAAACTAGATAGTTTCTATACTTGAGTTTGACCACTCTCCTGATTATTTCAGCACCACTTTGCTTTTCCTTTTTGTCCATGTCTTTTTTAGAAAGTTAGAACTACATCCTTCAATCTGGTTAGAACTGGAAAAAGCTGGCGAAGAAATTTAAGACTATCAGAATAACCTTGACTACCAAACAGAACTAGGAATTTATAGCTGGCTATAAGTCATTTGTCTTGATTTATGTACTACTTATAGTCTTCTTGGTTTTAAAAAGTGCTGCCTTAACGTGATCTTTGAAAGTCCTGGAGTTCCTGAGTGAATAAGACCACAGCTCTTTGTAGAAATAAATTCCACATCTTTCCTTCTCATATTAATATAAAGCCATTGTTAAAGCATTTAGGTTATTACAATAGCTGTTCTGAAGCTTAGCATTTACACTGGAACAATATTGCAAAAATGTGCTAATTTATTCCAGATGTAGTCAGTTTCAGAGATCTCTTGGATAGAATGAATTAGACATGCTAAAAGTTCTTTATGGCACACCTAACTTTAATAATTGTGCAGTCAGCTAAAAATTTTAATGTACAATCAGACACTACATAAGTTGTGTGTGTGTGTGTGTGTGTGTGTGTAATCAAAGAAATATCAACATCTCATAATTGTGGTGACTGATTTGAATTCATTGTTAAGGCCTGCTTGCTCCTTTGGGAATGGAGAAAGAAAATAAGTCAGTTATTCTGCTTATTTAGGGTTAACCTAGTGGTTTACACACTATCTGAAATATAAATTATAGCAAAAGAATAGTTCATAGAGCCAAGTTGTATATCATTATTTAGATTTCTATAGGTAGTCTACCAAAAGTTACTAAATGATGGATTGATGTTCTGTTTTGTTTATAGATATTTCTTTGAACAAAGCAAAATGTGGTTAAATGCATATAAAAACTCTTGAAATGGGAATCTAATGGTGAACAATTTTTGAGAAACTTTGGAGTGTGTTGCCAATTATGATAAATTAAACCTACTTTTAATGAGCAAAATAAAACATTGTCTCAGAATTAATTAGTTGATGATAATGATATCTGAGATTTTCTAGCTGGAATATTTTTCATTTGTAGACTTTTAGCTTTACAAAGTTCGGAATTTGAAAGAGGTCAAATCTCAACATATTTGGGATTCAACTTACAGCTTGTCTAAATTTGTATCGTATAGTTTGTTTACAATAATTTTTCTAAGTTTATAATGTTCTAATTAACACTATTCTTGGGGAGTGGCAGCTAGAAATTTCATAAAATGCAGCTTTGTAAAATACTGATACTTTTTGTTTGAGGATGAGTCCAAGCTTCATATTTTTATATATTATTCAATGAATCTTATCTGCCCATTACTGGTATTTATCACTTATGTCTTACTATTAGTGTGCATCAAATCAGCTGGCATCTCAAACTACTAGCACCTCCTGCCTTGCTTCATACACCACCCCCCACTGCCTCACTTCGTTCTTCATTCTTAGCCACCTCTTCTCCTTGCTTGCTGCCATGATGAAGCAGTAGGCTAAGCAACACACCGGTGCGGTGGCCACAAAACCAGGCAGGGGGGGTGGAGGATGAAGCAAGGCAGGGGGTGTGGAGCTGTCCCCCCGTGCCCCACATCGGCTTACCTGAGCGCCCCGCAGCCAGGCCATCAACATCCTGACAACTGCCTCGTCTTGCGGCAGCTCCAGCAGCCACGCAGAATGCTGCGAGGCTCATTTCGCTGGTGGAACCTTTCGTATCAGAATGCTGCGAGGCTTGCTACAAGACTCGTTTTGCTGGTGGAGCTGCTCGCGGCTGGACACTGTGTAATGTGTTGTGCCATTGTGCATGCAAGCGGCTCCAGCAGCAAGATGAGCCTTGCAGTGTTCTGCCTTGAGTGCCTCCCATCAGTGCAATGAACCTCGCAGCGTTCTGTAAAGTGGCTCCACCGGCATGACGAGGTAAGCAGGTGCGGAGCATGTGGGACACTTCTAGCTCCCTACCCCCACCCTAGCTTGATTTTTACACCTGAGCCTCGCTCCACCTCATACAGCCAGATAGTGGGCGGGGCTTAACTAGACCTTATTTTTGGACTAGGGCTTATATTAGGTGCAGGTGTGAAAATTGGGCTGGGGCTTGTTTTTGAGGTAGGTCGTATTTTTGGGAAAACACAGTATGTAATAGCTTTTAGATGTTTTTCATTTCTATATCTATTTTGTTCGTTCTTTATTGATTATTATTAGCAACCTTTGGGTAATATTTCTTTTTGTAGCTGTGGATTAGAAGCGAGCCACTTATTAAATGAACTACATAAACTAGCATTACAATATCATAAGAGATAGAGTTTGCAAGACAATTCAGTAATATCCAGTACTGCCTGGTAGGGAAACTATCAAATATGCAATCCTATGCATATTTATTCTTCTAAAAATCTATGCATAAGATAGCAGTTTAAGGACCAAAATCATTATTACTGTTTTAAGAAAAAAATCCTGGAAAAATTGATGCTAATAATGATGTTCTCAAGAGTAATGTTTATGTAGTGACACAGGTGAAATATAAATTTCAGAGTATTTAGCCTCCAACTAAATATTACAATTACAACAAGTGATCTTAACATGTTAAGCCATTGCTTTTGTTGTTTAGCATTTGCAAGCAAGATAAGGAAGATCAATGCCACAGCAGCAAATTGCCTGCCTAATCAAAACTGGAATTCTGTTTCCAGTTTTATCTAGCAATAGTGGAAAGAAGATGAGCAAGTGGCTTTGGAAACATTAAGATATGCTTTTTATCCTGGATCAGGTTTCAATTTCAATTTTTAAATATATATACATGGTATTTTCCAGCAAAGGTCTATTGAAAATGCCTGTATTGAACTTTACTTAGGGCATCTTCTTCCTCTGCAAAATCAGGGATGTTTTTTTATATCATCCATTATCACTGAGGGTTTTCAGCTTTTCAGAGCTGGCTAGTAAGTCCTATTGAAAACCTCATCATTCTGACTTACTTAGTTGGCCATTGTTGCCAAGTGCTGCTCTTCTGAACAGAATCTAAATTGCTCCTTGGTATACCCTTAAAGGAAGATAATAAAACAAGATGGGAGAGTGTTAGACTATTTTTAATTTCAGCATTGCCATTGGAAGCCTCTCTGACTTGAAATCCATTTTATTACTTTAGCCAAGGATGTTCACTTGAGCTCCGATCAAGAGTTTTCCATGTTAAGGAACTATCAGTTGGAAAAGAGTATATATGAACTTAGTGTTTCTCCTTCTTCATATTTCTAACCACATGTTAATCTTGCCATTCTCTTTATTAATAATGCACAATGAGGAAGTTAAACTTTATGAATGTATATAAGTATGTGTACATTCCAGCTCCATTTTTCACTAGCCATGCTTCTAGCACAATAGCTGAAAGGATTTCAGATAGGTAGAGTTTTTCCATTTCTGATCCTATTTATGTGGTTGGAAATGACCAATCATTTTCAAAGATAACCTCATATTATATGCTAGAACAAAACAGATGAAATGCTATTTTCCAAAGGCTACTTAGAGAAGAAGTAGAACTAGTGACAGCTAAAACATCTTTCTCTTATTGTGCCCAAAATTCCACAGGTTAGGCTGTGTATACTGAATAAATAAATGAATAAATGAATGCATGAACAAACAAACAAACAAAAGTAGCTATTGGAACCATCTGGATGCTTAATTGTAGCAGCGCAGTGGGAATAGGTAAATGAAAGAACTCCAGTCTTCTTCCTGGTGATGCTTTCTCATTAAAGAACAGCAGCATGCTAGGAAAAACTGTTACCAGTTTCATTTTCATTCATTTGACCATATGGGAAGAACCAGAATAAGGTTCAGCAGGGAGTTTATTGAGCAGTCTGTTTGGGACAGTCTGTTTCTCTTTTATCTCAAGTGTTCTTATATTATCGTTGGAGAGAAGGATAATGAGTTGAAAACCACTTGTAAGTTGACTTGTATGTTCAGGAGCAAAAACATAATACAAATATATAAACAGGAGATGGCATCTCTACTAAATATATAGAACAATCCCTTTTATAGGGTGGTGACAGGCCACTTATAAAAGTTATATACACAAATAGAAATGAGAGATGATGAAATTGCAGGCTCTAAATTTATGCCCTTTTGTGTGACTCCCTGCTGATTCCCTACCCCCTAGGAATCAGTGGCCAGAGATGGGGGGAAAGTTCCTTCTGTTTTCCTCTTATGATGTGGTAGGAAGTTCTTGTGCCAAAAAAACCCAGTTGGAGCTGGCTACTCATTAATTTCTTGTATGTTCCTTATTTTCAATTTCCCAGCTCCATTTTCACAGAGAATCCTGTTACATGCATGGGAAAGAGTCTCATAGCCAGATTCTTTGGCATGAAAGTTCCTGAACTGAATAGGTCTTCAACCAGCAGGACACTCTGGTTTTCATAAGAGAAGAGGAAATGAGGCCGTTTCTCTCTCCCCTACCATTTTAAAGTACATGGCTAGAAAATACTAAGGCAACAATCATCAGCTGTTTGAAGAATGTCTCCTTTTCTGAGAAGATTATGCATGCTTTCAAACAGTACTTTGAGAAGAGAACTTCAGTGAATTAACTATATTTTGTTTATTTAAAATGTTTTCTAAATAATGGATTCTAGAATGGCATACAAAACTAACTGAACTAGTCAACATGATAACCGTGTAAGAAAAATAGTAATGGTGCTGATCTTCCACTATACTAGCTATCATAGTTAAACTTACATTGTTGATGAAAAAGTTAGTGCTGGGTGCTACCTTGAAATAGAGAAGTAAAGAATGTATTTTTACTGTTTGATATAAGGTTTGCTATATACAATTTGACTCAAGAAAAGAAAGACAATTGTGTTTGTGTTTCAACTGTGCTTTCTTCTTTTGAACAGCTGGAGACAAACCCTGAAAGAAAAGCAATCCTCTTTCTTCCTATTCAGCTGTACAGTTTGGCTAGGCAGGATTAAAAACCCTTTGTGAGCCACAATAATGGTCAAATCAGATTAGTATTGGTCATTATAGCTGGCTACATTTTAATTAAAGGATCCTTTAGACCACTCCTCCCTTCCCCTCTATGTGTGTGTGTATGTGTGTTCTGTTTTTCTGAATTGTGTGAAAATATTCATCTCTGTTCCCTTTACATGAAATAAATACAATATTCTTGATGTTCTATTGCCTTTTTCATTTGTTTTAGGTAAATTGTTTTTTACAGAAACATATAGGGATTAAATACATTAAGAGTAAAGGTAGTCCTCAATTTATAACCGCAATTGAGCCCAAATTTTATGTTGCTAAGTGAGACAGTTGTTAAGTTAGTTTGCCCCATTTTACGACCTTTCTTGCCACAGTTGTTAAGTGAATCACTGCAGTTGTTGGGTTAGTAACATGGTTGTTAAGTGAATCTGGTTTTCCCATTGACTTTTTTTGTCAGAAGATTGACCTTAGGACACTGCCACAGTCATAAATATGAGTGAATTGCCAAGCATTTTAATTTGGATCACATGACCATGCCGATGCTGAAACATTCGTAAATGTAAAAAACTGTCACTTTTTCAGTGCTGTTGTAACT
Source organism: Arizona elegans (assembly GCA_022577455.1). Taxonomy (NCBI): domain Eukaryota; kingdom Metazoa; phylum Chordata; class Lepidosauria; order Squamata; family Colubridae; genus Arizona; species Arizona elegans. The sequence goes on along the minus strand of JAKOOJ010000006.1, from coordinate 31,713,914 downwards.
TTGAAGGTCATTAAATGAACTGTTGTAAGTCGAGGACTATGTGTCTATGAAGCAGATGCATAGGCTTATCTACTAAAATTCATTTTTTCTTAATTACCTTTATTTAACTACAGGTAGTCCTTGACTTACAACAGTTCATTTAGTGACAGTTCAAAGTTATAATGGCACTGAAAAAAGTGATTTGTGACTGTTTTTCATTCATATGACTGTTGCAGCATCCCCATGACCATGTGATCAAAATTCAGACACTTGGTAACTGACTCATATTTATGATGGTTGCAGTGTCCCAGGGTCATGTGATCACTTTTTGAGACCTCCTGACAAGCAAACTCAGTGGGGAAGCCAGATTCACTTAACAACTGTATTACTAAATTAACAACTGCAGTGATTCACTTAACAACTGTGGCAAGAAAGTCATGAAATGGGGCAAAATTCACTTAACCACTATCACACTTAACAACAGAAAGTTTGGGCTAAATTGTGGTTGTAACTCGAAGACTACCTATATTTTCAGTTTCTATGACCAGTTTCTATGAGCAGTTAAAACATAACATATCATTGGTATCACAGAAATACAAAAACAGCAGTGTGGATAGCAACCATTGCAACATATCCCAACCCCCATCCCCAGTGGCATCATCAGGTCTTCAGAGTCATTCAAAAGGCTACCAGGTTGGAGTTAATATAAACTCTGTGGGCATGGTGTTTTGAGAAACAAGCCCTTTGACAGAAAATTTATGTCTGTAGTGTGGCAAGTCATGACCCCTTTAAAGTTAAGGATAAAAATCCTGTACATATTGCAGTTTAATATTAGAACTTGGAATGTCTTTGGGTAACTGCTTCTTAGTTGAGTTTTAGAATAAAGGTCCAGACAGACTTAAGGTTACTTTAACTTTGATGTGTATTTATTTCAATTTACTCCTTTGAAAACTGTGTGAATTATTACTACTGTTTATCTACTACAACTATGACATGGATCACAGTGATAGCATTTCTCTGAAGGTCTTGAAAATTATAAACCTGGTATTTTAAATTCTTAAACGGAGCCTAATTTTTATTCTGTTTTCTAAATCCGCATACCAGTATTGTCATGTGGGCACCAATTTCTAGACCAGTGGTGTGAAACTCAAGGCCCAGGGGCCAGATCTGGCCCGTGGGGTGCTTAGATTTGGCCTGCAGGGCCACCCTGAAAATAGCAAAGGACCAGCCCACGGTACCTCTGCCAGCAAAAATGGAGCTCATGAGGACCACACACAGCCCTCCAAGGCTTTGTTTTCGGCCATGATGGCCTCCTACAGACATTTGCCAGCGAAAATGGAGCTCTGCCTAAAAATGGGGCATGTGGGGGCACGTGCAGCCCACCTGAGCTCCATTTTCTCTGGCAGAGGGCTGCAGGAGGGCATCGCAGCTGAAAATGGAGTTCAGGAGTCTGTTTTGGCTGGCAGAGCATTCGGACCACCACATGTGCCCCTGACATGAGTGGTGTCAAGCTTGCCACGCCCACCCAGGCCACTCCCACCCCACCCCCAACATTAAACACAATTCTGATGTGGCCCTCAATGCAATCGAGTTTGACACCCCTGTTCTAGACTGACATGTGTTATGACATCCTAGAATTGCATTTGAACAATGAAAGGGTGAGGGGATCTTCTAACTCAATGCTGGAGTGAGCTTGCAGTTCTGCTTCTAAATAGGAATGGAAATACAATACATGAGTGAATATCTTCTGTAATATTACATGGTTGTTTTTTATTGCAAGGTAAAAAATGTGATAAAGGTAAAAAAATGTGGGTGAGGCATGGTGTACCTTTGAATATAATAATAGTGTGAAAATGGCAATTGAAAAACTGGTTGCTCATGGCATAGGAACTGATTACTTGAGGGACCAGCTGCGCCCCCTCCCCCCAATAACTGTCCACCTGATTTGATCTGGCAGAGTTAACATTCTCAGGGTTCCTTTGAGGATATCATGCCATCCCTCAGATCTAGAAGACCTAGAAATGTGCCTTCTGTATAACTGCATTTATGTTTTTGAATAATATTTCCCCAAGATCTGGATGGCCCTTGCCCCGCTAGTGTTTCAAAGGGCCTTGAAAGACCTACCTCTTTACCCTATCCTTTGGTGAGAGTGAGTGATTGGATTGTGGGCATGCATTTATTTTTCATTTGTCATCCTTGCCATCTTCTTCATTTTTTTATAATATTTTTTTTGTTTTTAATATTTGTACTTGTGAAGTGTCCAGAGTCATGGGGACTTGGATGGCACATAAATTCATAATTTTTAGTGATACTTTGGCTGGATACAGACAGGCATCAACATAATTAATTTATCAAGAACAAAACAGCTCCATAGTCTGCAAATACTTCCCAATTGGTGGTTTTTTATTTAACATTAAATTTGTCACCAAAATTCTGCAGGAAACCATATCACTAAAAAAACCAAGAAAAATACTTGAAAATGGTTCTGCTAGAGCTACGGTAGGAAAATATTAATGAAAGAAAAATATCAAGTAAATATAAGTAAACTGATCTGTTAAACTTTTCAAATTCCACCCATCTTTTCAAATATTTCGTTTGAGGACCAAATAGATTGAATTTTCTGATTTATTATAGGTGTGTGTGTACATGCACACACTGTCCTTTTTAAAAAAGTTTTCTTATGTTCTTGGAACCATCTGACCAGTTGCTACTGTGTGTATTGGTTTTCTCAGGCTCACAGACTGAGCCATCATTCTGCTGGTCCTATTTATTTGATTCAGCCTTTTTCTTAACAAAAATACTATTTTATGATCACTGGTATCTCAAGAAGCAGAAATTAAACCATCTACTCCTTCTCATGTTTCCTTTGGGAGTTGGCTTGCAATACTACAATACTGTATGTTTACAAATGAATTGTATAGAAAATTCCTTTCTTTCTAATTATCTGGAATTTTGAAACAGATCCAGGTTTTTGCACATGGAAGCCACAATTTGTTGAAGAAAATTAATAAACTCGGGAAAGAAAAAGAATTTTTGAGCGAAACCAGTTTCAATTATATGATCAGTCCAATCAAAAATATCACACCTGTGTATATTTAATTATAATCTTTACTCCAAAACAAATTGTAATTAGTACAAAACTTTATTAGTTGATGTTAAGGATATTGTTGTTGTGTTACCAACCAGCAGAGTGTAGAGCACAGAGAAACATTGCTGAGAGCAATGAATAAGAGATGTGCAAACTGGTTTATCAAAAGTTTACTTTATAGTGAAAAAACAATCTCATAGTCTTTAAATAATCCAAGTCTTTGCCAGTTAAATCAGTCCAGTGATACAAAAACTCTTCTTACCACACAAACAGTAGTTGGTTAGAATAACAAACTCACTCTGGTTCACAAACCACGATGGTAGCAGATCCATCCAACCGATGATAGCACAATGGTTGTAACTCCACACACAATGGTAGCTTATCATCAACTGAATACGTTACAGTACCTTTCTTAAATACGTTCACAACTAATTACAGCATGACTCAGCATTACAATGAATCAGCAGGAAAACTTCAAAGTCACACAATACATATTCATATTAAAGTTACAGAACACATATATTGCCTGGACAACTTGTTAGGCTCAAACTATATCCTTGTCTCTCTCCCTATAAGCAGAATGTAGCTTTCTACGTATAAAACTGGAATTTTGAAACAGATCCAGGTTTTTGCACATGGAAGCCACAATTTGTTGAAGAAAATTAATAAACTCAGGAAAGAAAAAGAATTTTTGAGCGAAACCAGATTCAATTATATGATCAGTCCAATCAAAAATATCACACCTGTGTATATTCAATTATAATCTTTACTCCAAAACAAATTGTAATTAGTAGAAAACTTTATTAGTTGAAATCTTTATTATGAAATAAATTAAGGATCATATTGTTAATAAGAAATATGGATTGTTTCACATTAATAAAACAAATAAATACCGTATTTTCCAGAGTATAAGACACACCTTTTTACCCCCCAAAAGGGGGTGAAAATTTAGGTGCGTCTTATACACCGAATGTAGCCCTGCCCACTCACTGGCCCCCACCCTTTGGCCTGTGCCTCGCAGCAGTTACCTCCTTGCCAGCAAACAGCAAGAAAAAAACAGCCCCTTTCAGCTACAGCATAGGTTAATTAGCACAAGTTGATTAGATCGGCCTCCCAACTCTCAGCTGATTTTCTCTCAGCTGATTTTCTCTCAGCTGCTTGCTGCAAAAAGTGCTGGAGCAGATTTTTTCCCCCTAGCTATGCTGAAAAAACGAAACTGAAAGTAAAGCAGATTCTTTACTGCAACGTGATAAAATGAGGCAGAGAGAGATTTCTTTTTCTTTTTTCTCACCAAAAAAGGTAAGTGCAAACAATGGGAAATGTAGGGCAAAAGAGGAGAATTCTAGATTTTAAAACACAAAAGAAAAAAAGCTCTATTTAACTAGGGTATTGTAATAATTGAGATACTATTAATTGTATATTGTGTTGAAAGCAGAAATGGTTAAGTTGTGGTTTGGAGAAATATATGGGGAAAAGTATTTGGTTTATTATTATTGGTAAATATAATTAATTGATTTGTAAGAAATTGGATTGCATGGAAATAATTGGAATATTCATGTTCATATTGATTAATATACAAAAAAGGTAGTTATAACTAATTTATTTATATAAAAATGTTGAATTTGTATTAAACAATTGTAATATTAAATAATTAACCAATGTGAGGATGGATATAAAAATAGATGACAATGGGAAGGGGTATAATATAGAATAGAAGGGAAAAATTGAATTTGATTAAGATTAGAGATGAGAATGAAGGGTAATATTTTTTTTTAAAAAATAGATGAGGAATAAATGTGGCAAAAAGGAAATATAGAAATTGTAAATTTAATTGAAATGACTAAACACCAGCTAAACACTCTGTTCAAAGAAAATACATTGTGTGTTTGTCTAAAAAATAAAAAAAAACTTAAAAAACCAACAACCAAAAAAGGTAGGTGCGTCTTATACTCCGGTGCGTCTTATACTCTGAAAAATACGGTAGATTCACTGAGTAATAATAGTAATTTGTTCCTGAGCAAAAGGAATTTTAGCAGTGGTGCTTCCACTTAAAAACTTTTGGGAATTATGTTTTTAAAGCCACAATATTTTCCAGCCTGAGTCACATTTCTTTACCATATGTTCAGGCCACATTGAATATGTATTTAGAAATAAATTTATTAACAATAAATAACAAATTTATTGTTAAATAGACTTGTCTATGATGCTAGGGCCATGATGGCAAACCTATGGCATGTGTGCCAGAGGTGGCACATGGAGCCATGTCTGCGGGCAGGCAAGCCATCGCCCTAGGTCAGCTCCACTGCACATGTGCATGCGCCACCCGCCGGCCAGCTGATTTCTGGGTCTCTGCCTCAGATGCAAGAGACACGCATACATGCCCATGCCATCCTGCCCCTCCCAGGAGTCTCCATGCGACCCGTTTTGGATGCCAGGTAAGTACAAGGCTTGTGTGGAGGTTTTGGGAGGGCGAAAAACAGGCCTACCAGAAATCTGGAAACAGGTCGTTTCTGGCCTCTGGAAGGCCTCTGGAGGGCCGGGAGAGACGGTTTTTGCCCTCCCAGAGGCTCCAGGAAAGCCTTCTGAGCCTGTGGAGGATGAAAAATGGGTCTCCCGGAAGTTGGGAAATGGGATGTTTCTGGCCTCTGGAGGCTTCAGGGAGGCCTGCTAGGCCCAAAATGGGGCACAGAGGTGTTGTGCACATATACATGGAGGGGTGGGGGAGCGCAGGGGGGTTGCATGCACCTGCGCAGGGGGGCGGCACAGTGCAGGGCGAGTTGCATGCGTGGGGGGGGCATTGCATTATAGGTGTGGGCACGCGCTCACACACTTTTGGCACCCAAGGAAAAAAAGGTTAGCCATCACTGTACTAGGGCATTAATAGTTGCTCTGTAGTGAATCTTCCACAATTTATTACAATTTATTTACTGTTGTGAATTCTAAAAGGAATGGTCAAGCTTAGTTATCAAATGACTGATTTGTGCATAGAAGATCCCTAGCAAGTCAACATGAGGTTAAATATGTTTCTACCTTTAACCCTGGACTAACAGACCAATGGGCCCCTACAATATTTGGAAGTTAGCCAAAGGACCAGATTTTAACTCATGTTTAGAACTGAACTTCAGTTGCAACGATGAGCATTTTCATATGAAATTATTTCCTTACAAAGACCTAAGTGGAAAAATATATATGAGCTTTCCCCAGTCTGGACATCCTCTAGATGTGTGGAGTTCCCAGTTGGCATGACTATTTCTTTTTTTCATTTTATGTATATATATATTATGGTTTATCAATAGAAATAAAATACAAAACAGAAAAAAAACATATATCCAACAGTAACAACAACAATAAAAAAGAGAAAAATGTATATATAAAAGGGGGAAAAAAGAAAAAAAAATGTCCCAAACATCCAACGTTAAAATATATTTAAAAATCCACCCTCGTCGGATGCTGAGAAGAAAAATTTAAAAACCCTGATAAATTCTCCTCCCCTTACTTAATGGACCTGTAAATAGTTTTCATCCTTATTTAACAAGTAAAATATATAAACAAATATTTCAGATTAGGAGGTCGCTATCTAATAATCGAATTGAATTGGCATGATTATTTCTGAGAAATCAAGAAGTTGAAATACCCACATCTAAACAGCTGACATATAATCAAATATATCACCATGTGTGTTTTCATATTTCTTTTACCTGTACATGTTGGGAAACCATGATTGCAACTATAAAAGTAATGCAATAAAGCTTTTTCTTGAGCTCACAAAAGAAAAATGCTGTAGCAACCTGTCCTACAGAGCCATTTTTTTTGCAAAGGCAATAGTTTCCATAAAATTATGTTATCAGGTTCTTCCTTTACAATAAAAACTTGAAACATACATTTTAGTATAAGAGAAAGGTTTCTATACTAAAATATCCTGTTCTATTTATCATATGATAGATAATAACAAATAGATATCATCTATCATTAGATGAAATTTACTGATGATTTCTTATGCTTTTCCCTTTCTTTACATGATTCTTTTTTCCCCAGTGTCTTTAGTTACCTTTTTCCTTAAGGCTCATTTTACATAGAGCTATCATAATAAGAAATGCATTTCAACAATCCATGATTAGTAAGTATTTTTTAAAATGTAAGGTATTTTAGGTTAAAAAAATTGTAAATTGCCTGGTGACAGGTGCTTACTCTACAGAAGACATTGCAAAACATTCACTACTAACACAAATTACTTGTTTTCCTTTTCTGATGTGGCTATTGTGAACCATGTACTTTATTTCATGTTTAGTTCTATCCAATTTGCTTTCCAGTACAGAAGAATAATCAGTGGTTAAGCACCTAGTGTTTTTACAAGCCTGTTGAAACTATGGGGAAAACAGAAGTTGAAAGAGTGCTCAGCCAACATCTGTGCTTGTCAGGGATGCATTAGTCTCAACAGCACAGCTTACTCACTGTAATTATATATTGTATATCTGGAGAACATTACCTAACAAGAATTTTTAAAAATTCTATACAGGTCATTTCAGAGTTACAACAGTTCACTTAGTGATTGTTTATAGCTTTGACCTAACACCCCCCCCCCAAGTACTTATGACACAGTCCTGAAATTATGAATGTTGCAGCACCATGGCAGTCGTTCACACTTATGAACGACCACAGAGGCTCTACAACATTCGCCTTGCCTATTCCACCCTCCCCACCACCACCAGATCTCTACAAACACTAGGCCTGAGTATACAGTACTCACATTGCGAAGATTCTTGGCCTGCTTGATGCTTCAGGTCTTCGATGCATTTGCAGAGAATGGAGGCCTAAATTACTGCATATGAGATCAGTAGCATGAGATTCACACTACTGATCTCACCTGATCTCATACTTTAGGCCTCTGTTCTCTGCAAATGGAGGCCTGAACGAGATCTGTAGCAAAAGTCTTCCCTCTGTTTGCAAAGCCTTTTGCTATATTTGCAAAAACCCTCTGCCAGCGAGAATGGAGGCTGGGAGGGGTGCGTGCATTCCTCTGGGCCTCTGTTCTGTTTGGCAAAGGCCGCCTCAACTCATTTGCTAATGAGAACTGTTGAATATTCAGATTAAGGAGTGAAGCCGATGAATAAAGGCTTCACTCAGGTCCGCCACTAGGGCGGGAAAAACAGTTTATTCTTATTGGCTGAGCCGGCTGACAGCTCACTATAAAAGGCAAGCTGTTATCCAGATTCTTTGCTGGGTTCTTGCTAGTTGCAAATAAAGAGTGTTGTACCAAATCTGTCTCTATCTCTTCCATCAACTGACTATCTAACACTGGCGACAAAGGTGGGATAGGAAGAACTATAAAATCAGAAAGAACTGATCACGATCCCAGCTGGAGATGAACTGTGGTTCACTGTAGCACACTCTCCTCAACCATCCATGCATCTGATAATTTGCCGGCTTGCATCGGTCTACTCGAGATGGCTGCCATCCATCCACTCACCCTATATAACCCAGCCTCAGAGAACTGGGACTCCTATATTATCTGGTTCGAGTGCTTCTTAGAAGCAAACTATTTTACAGGATTTTCCAATAACTGGAAAAGGGCACTATTCCTGATGTATTGTGGCACGGAAATTTTCGAGATGGCCAGGGTCCTCCTTGCCCCAGCTGCCATACAAACCGTACTGTAGGCCACGCTACAGGACAAACTCAGAACGCATTACGCGCCCACACCATCAAAAATCGCTTGGCACCATGCATTCCACTGATGGAATCAAGAAGAGGGTGAATCAATTAATGTGTATGTCACCGCTCTTTGAAAAGTCACTTTATATTGCGACTTCAGAAAACTTGATTATGTCCTGCTTGACAGAATCGTCTGTGGAGTGAGAGATGTTAATCTGCAGCCAAGCCAAATCTAAGCCTGCAGATGGCGCTAGATGAAGCCCAAGCTGCTGAAACATCGAACCAATCCACAGTGGCAATTCAAAAATCAAATAGCCCACCATCGCGCAGAGCTGTCACAGTCCACCATGATAACGTGGAATGCGATGAATCTATTGATGATGAAGGTGAGGTCTGCTGGCTCCATTCAACAAAAAGACAAAACCCTGCAACGGAAAAAAAGCAAACCGTGTGTGTGGGTTGTGGCGGCCTGCAGATATAAAGACACAATTTGTCAGCGGTGTGACAGAAAAAGACACTTAGCAAGAGTCTGTCATGCCAGTAAACCAGCCGCCTTCGCACCAATCAACCTACCACCTATCGTGCCAATCAACCTGCCACCCAGTCGAGGGCTAAGAAGGCACCACACAGACAGCAACGTCAGGCAGACAAATGTTGTGCAGTATCAAAGGGCACATACCGTGTAGAGGAAACCATCGGGCAAGCCAGCCTAGACCACTCTAAGAAAATACACATCACCGTACTAATCAAGGGCTCCCTGTACCATACGGAGATGGACACCAGGTCATCCATGACAACTGTATCCTGGACTACAATAAAAAAAATCTAGTGCCGAGAATATCAAAAAACCAACTGCAATACTACCACCTCCAGCTAAAAGACTATCAAGGGAACCGCATCCCTGTCCCTGGAAGCAGAACGTTCCAAGTGTTTTTCAAAAACTTTGTGAGGCCCCTGCAGCTCATCATAGTGGACGGCTCCCTGCTGAGCCTACTAGGGCTTGACTGGTTTTCGTCTCTTGGCCTAGAAGTGATTGGCATCAACACCATCCATGATGAGTATTCCGGGATACCCACTTCCTTCAATCTTGACCCCCAGGTTGCCCTTATCAGGATGAAACCACGTAGGGTCCCATTTGCCTTACATCCCAGATGAACAATTGGATAAATAGATGAACAATTGGATAAATTAAGAAAATACATGTCACTGTACTAATCGAGGCCTCCCCGTGCCACATGGAGGTGGACACCGGGTCATCCAATGTTATATCCTGGACTGCAAAGGAAAAACTTTTGCTAAATTAGACCTTGCGCAGGGATACCAGCAACTGCTGGTGGACAATGCCACTGCAGAGGTGCAAATCATTGCGACACACGGGGGGCGTTCAAATGCCGCCGATTACAATTCGGAGTGAGTGTGGCATTGGGACTGTTCCAAAGCTTCATGGAACGCCTTTTACAAGGCGTTCCAGGCATCGTGCCCTATTTTGATGACATATTAGTCTCAACAAATAACAACAAAGAACTCCTCGACTGACTGAGAACAGTAGAATCCTAAGCAGATTTCAGGAGGCTGGACTAAAAGTCAAAAAAGAAAAATGCCAAATAATGGTGCCATGGGTCAAGTTCCTGGGTTACTTGATAGAGGCCTCAGGATTACACCCCACTGAGGAAAGGGTACGAGTCATACAAGAAGCTCTGACCCCCAGAAATAAAACAGAGCTCCAGCAATTTCTAGGGCTATTGAACTTTTATAATGACTTTCTACCGCAGAAGGCATCAGTAGCTGAACCTGTTGCGGTCTGCCAGCAGCCTGCGGAACTGGCAGCGGAGTCAGACAACAATGAGGCTGAGGAAGAACATGGGCCAGTTCTGGAGGCTGGGGAAGGCCCGGATGAGGGCTCTGCATTGGAGGCAGAAATGGAGCCAGAGCCATAGGGGAGTGACTTCGGAGCCTCCAGAGGCTGACAGTAGAGAGGCAGAGGAACAGGAGGAGCCTGTTCCTAGTGCACGTATGAGAAGAGCTGCCAGAAGGGATGACCAGAAGGGATAAAGCAGAGAGGATGACTTGGGAGTAAGGCCAAGAGATGATTGGCCCCTCCCATAAGGCTTAAAACACCAGCAACGTCTCTTGGCCTCTGCCGGAAAATAACCGTTGAGAGATTTGCTTCATGTATTTCTTTCTTGTCAGTGTCTTCTGTTCCTGAACTGTTGCCAAGAAAAGTCTTTGTCCATTTGCCTAATTATTCCAAGGTCAGAGATAAACTGAAGAATGGTGTTTTGAGGACTTTGCTTTCATTTAATTTGGAATACGCTGAGAATGAGTTAATTCTCCCCTGTTTTAATAAAATCTGTTTGTTTTTTGGAACTGTTTTGCATTTAATATTAACTACGTGGGCCTGGGTCACAACAGAACCTCTGCACCGATCATTGGCTAAAAAGTCACCATGGACCTGGGGCTGGAAGGAAGCCGCCGCGTTCACCGCCATAAAAAAACTGCTGTCATCCAACAGTGTCCTTATCCAATACAGTGAGAACCTCCCACTGGTTCTCACTTGTGATACCTCACCATTTGGGGTTGGAGCAGTGGTGAGCCATCGAATCCCAAATGGGACTGAGGCTCCAATTGCCTTTTACTCCAGGACATTATCAGCTGCGGAAAGAAATTACAGTCAACTGGATAAGGAGGCTTTGGCAGCAGTCACTAGAATAAAGAGATTCCATGAATATTTGTATGGCAGACACTTTGAACTGGTCACTGATCACAAACCATGGCTGGGCCTACTCACAGGAGACAGACAAACACCAACCGTCTTGTCCCCGTGAATGATGCTTTGGACTGTGTTCTTGGTGGCTTACAATTACAGACTTATCCACTGACCTGGTAAGTCCCTAGGCCAGTGATGGCTAACCTTTTTGCCATTGCGTGCCAGGAGAGGGGAGATGGGGGAGGGTCACGTGCCCACGCACATGCGCATGCAACCCCCACCCCACCCCCCTGCTCCTAGCACATAATGGCCTGGTAGGCCCGTTTTTCTTTCTTACCTGGGTCCAGATCCTCTCTATGCATCTGGGAAGGGCAAAAACAGCCTTTCCCAATCCCTTGGAGGCCCTACGGAGGCTGAAAGGGCCCATTTCCCAACTCACGGTGGGACAGGAAGTGACATTTTCTGCTGTCCCCAGCCTCCAGAACATCTCGAGGAGTCTCTAGGAGCCACTCTAGGAGCCTCTGGAGGCTGGGGACAGGAAAAAAATTCACTTCCTGTCCCACCGGGAGTCGGGAAATGGGCCCTTTCAGCCTCCATAGGGCCTCCAAGGGAGTGGGAAAGGCTGTTTTTGCCCTTCCCAGATGCATAGAAAAGATCTGGAGCCAGGTAAGAAAGAAAAACGGGCCTTCCCCACCCCCACAGGCCCTCCAGAGGCAGGAAACAACCTGTTTCCCTACTTCTGGTGGGCCCAGGAGGCCCGAAAATCAGCTGGCCAGCGTGCACATGCGCCCCAGAGCTGAACTGGCGTGCCCACTAATATGGCTCCGTGTGCCACCTGTGGCACGCGTGCCATAGGTTCGCCATCGTGGCCCTAGGCCATGTGAACGCCCTTAGCCAGTGCCCCCTGCCGGCCATCCTGGAAGACCCAGCCCCAGTTGCCCCCGACCTCTTAATAGTGGAATGGCCATCCAGCCCCATCACTGCTGCAGAAGTTGTGAAACTATCTGTGAAAGATGAAACCCTAGCCCAAGTCCTCAACTGGGTGTAGAGGGGGTGGCCTAAGGGGCCAGTTGGAGCTGAATTTGCACCCTTCCATGCCCAGCAACATGAACTATCTGTGCAGAAAGGCTGCTTGCTGTGGGGCAATAGGGTAATCATCCCACCCAAACTGCGGAGACTGATCCTGGAAGCCTTACATGTAGGGCACCCAGGCATCATCAGGATGAAATCCCTTGCCACAGCTATGTCTGGTGACCGAACATGGATAAGGGCCATTGCAGAGTGGGTCGCCTTCTGCAAACCATGCCAGGAGACACCCTCCACTCCAGCCTGAGACTGGGAGAACCCCAAGGCACCCTGGTCAAGGGTGCACATCAACTTCACGGGGCCATTCCAGGGTTATCCTTTATGGTCATTGTTGATGCCTATTCTAAATGGTTGGAGGTGGTGTTGATGCCATCCATAACCACAGATGCTGTCATCAAGGTGTTGTTAAAACTATTCACAACCCATGGCCTTCCGGACATCCTAGTGTCTGACAATTCACCGCCAACCATTTTGAAACCTTCCTGGCTAGTCATGGCATCTGCCATGCCCTGGTTGCACCGTTCCATCCATCCAGCAATAGACAGGCAGAAAGAATGGTGCAATCAGCCCAAGAGACTCTTGTTAAGAATGGGCCCCAGGGACTGGCAAACTCAAATTGCCAAATATTTGTTAGTCCAGCACGTAACACCCAGTGCCATGACTAACAGAAGTCCAGCTGAATTTTTAATGGGTTGCCAACTAAGGACGGACTTAGATTGGCTGCACCCTGAATACTCATCAGAGGTGCCTCTCGACTCGCCCAGCCAACTTGTCATTTGCTGTGGGAGACAAAGTCTATGCCCACAACTATACTGGGGGTGCCCTCTGGATCCCAGGCCAAATTGTAGCGGTCACCAGACCGCAGTCATACAGAGTGGAGCTGGAGGACGGTGACATATGGCTTCAGCACATCAACCAGCTGCTAGGCCGCTTGGGCACCTGAGTCCACCACCAGCTAGAATGGACTCAACCAAAAGAAATGCCATAATGGACAATAATAAAGACTCTGAAACCCTGCCGAAAATGGAAACAAACCAAGGCGACCGCTGACAGCATGCACCTGTAGAACCGGGAGTTCAGCGAAGAGTTACCGTGGAACCGGTTCCAGTCAAGTCGGAGACGCCCCAGGCTGAGTTCCAGACAGTTCCAAAGGTAAGTCTGGGAGTAGCAGCAGCCAACCTGATTAGTCAGGATGCCGCTCCAAATGAACTTCACAGGCCAGGGCAAACTCACTCCTCCAGTGCTGTCATATTCCAGAACTGCAACCAACTGTAACTGGAGTGCCCAGAAGTACAAGATGTTTAATGCTCACAAGACACATGGCAAAACTGGGCCAAGAAATATCTGAAGACAGATTTTTCAAAGGTTTTATGGACTGATGAGATGAGAGTGACTCTTGACGGACCAGATGAATGAGCCATGGCTGGATCAGTAACAGGCACAGAGATCGACTTCTATTCAGTTGCCAGCAAGGTGGAGGTGGGGTATAATATGGGCTGGTATTATTAAAAATGATCTAGTTGAACCTTTTTGAGTTGAAGATGGATTCAAAATCAACTCCCAAATCTACTGCCAGTTTTTAGAAGATACTTTATTCAAGCAATGGTACAGGAAAAAGTGTGCATCTTTCAAGAAGACCATTATTTTTATGCAGGACAATGCTCCCATCACATGCATTGAAGTACTCCACTGTGTGGCTAGCCAGTAAAGGCCTTAAAGATGAAAGAATAATGACATGGCCCCCTTCCTCACCTGATCTAAGCCCTATTGAGAACTTGTGGGCCCTTCTTAAATGGGAGATTTACAGTGTAGGAAAACACTATACCTCTCTGAACAGTGTCTGGGAGGCTGTGGTTGCTGCTACACAAAAAGTTGATTATCAACAGATCAAGAAACTGATAGACTCCATGAATTGAAGTCTTATGACTGTTATTGAAAAGAAGGATGGCTATATTGGTCACTGATTTTTGTTTTTGAAATGTCAGAAATGTTTTTTGTACATTTTGAGGTGTTTGTTTATTATTCTCACTTTAACAGATGCAAATAAATGAGTGAGATGGATAAATTTTCATTTTTCATTTAGTTGCATAATAATATTTCATACTAATAGCTGCCTAATAATTGTGCACACATAGATATTCTCCAAAACCTCACTTTTACTTTCTTAAATATTCAGGTTTGAGGTTTATTAACATTATGGATTGACCAAGAGCACTGTAGTTATTCAATAATAAAATTAATCCTCCAAAATACAACTTGCCTAATAATTGCGCACACAGGGTAAAAGAGAATTTAGAAGACATCCAACAATTATAATAAAATGCAATGGGGATACTTTTTATGGTTATTTATCCATACATATTTTAAGTAGAAAATAGAGCTGACTTGTCCAATCCTATTGGGGATTCAGCATCCAAAATTCTCAAACATGCCATGTTAGTTGAAGATTCCAGTAGTTTATATTTCCGACCCATATGGAGGGCACTAGTATAGGAAAACTAGGCTTGGGAGAAATGTATGGTAAAGCATATTTGGTGACTTTATGTTAAACATATATTTCTCTTCCAAGATTGTTCTCCCATAAGCATTGTATAATATCTCCAGCTGAATGATTTATTCATTATTTCAGCAGTGTTCAAAACTGTGTTCCATCCAAGTAGATCAGACATCTGGTTTGCTTTTTATCAGGAATGTTTATTTTTACAGCAGTTGAGAAGTTGACATTGTCATAAGTTCCACTTCTGAAAAGAATGGAAGTTAAATAAGCAAATAAACCAAATTTCTGTTATCTTCTTATATTTTAGAAGAGATTTTAGAATAATCAGAAATAGGAATGTACCTGGAAAATTTGTCAGTGTGTGTTTATTTAAGTATTGTGATTAATCACTCTTGTTTTGATCACTCTTTCAGTGATCAAAAGCTTTGAAAGTATGATGAAGAGAATGCTCTCCATATATTCTCTGCTTTCTTTGGGGAAGGAAGCCACCAAGAAAATGCTATGGAATGTATGATTTATCACAATCCTGAAATTATTAAATAAGGTTTTATTTACACTTCGGGTCCTTTTTATGCTTTAAATATTTTGTTGACAAGCAGTAATAAAGTTGGGATTCAGCGAAGATCACTGATCACTGTCATCTCACTTGGTATTCATCTGTTCGAGATATTCCATGAAACCTGATCCTTTTCTATTATTTGTAATGGCTTCTGGTCAGAAGCCATTGAGCACTTTTCCTTCCTCCTTTTCTTTGGTTTGGCTGCCTTTTCCTGATCTTTTCCACTTCCAACTCTGGAGGAAAATAGCTGAGCAAAGAGAATACAAAATAGCCTACTAGAATCAGCCTTTTTCCTTCTGTTAAAACAGAAGATTATTGTAGAGAAAATAAAACAATAATAATGGTCAGAGAAAGCATTCAAGCTGCCAAAACTGATAGCTATTAAAATTGTTGAGGTAGTGTTGATGGTAGTGATTATATGTAATATGTGAAAAGGATAAAAAATACTTTCATATATTAATAAGAGCCTTGATGGTACAGTGGTTTAATGCACCCTGTTATTAACACAGCTGCCTGCAATTTCTGCTGGTTCGACTCTCTCCAAGGCTCAAGGTTGACTCAGCCTTCCATCCTTTCTAAGGTAGGTGAAATGAGGACCCAGTTGTGGGGGCAATAAGCTGACTTTGTATAAAATATACAAACGAATGAAGGCTATTGCTTAACGCCTTGTAAGCCGCCCTGAGTCTCCGGAGAAGGGCGGCATATAAATCAAATTAAAAAATAAATAAATAAATAAGGATTGATCCAAATCTGGGGATATTTCCAATGACAAGGAGATTCAGAAAACTGAAAAGAGTTTATATAAAGCACCTTTTATTATCCTGGATACCCTCCAGAGGGATGGACCAGTTCCCACAGTTTCTTAAACCACCACTGCAGTCACAGAGATTTCTGAAAATTGAACTACATACATCTTGAGGACATCTTTGTTGATGGTCTAATCTAGGAATAGAATTTGAAGTGGGTTGGGTGTCATCACAGTGTTTCCCTATGTACATGAGAAAAGTACATCTTCTTTCCTCCGTCTTTACCACTCTCTATAGTGGGACAATCAAGAGCTTCCTGTCATATTGCATTACTGTCTGGTTTGGAAGCATTACTGCTTCAGACAGGAAGGTGGTGCAGAGAGTGGTGAGGATGGCAAAAAAGATTATTGGTAGTTCACTTCCTTCTATCTCAGACAGAGCATATAACCGATGCTTGAGCAGGTTTGCAGGATTGCTGGGATGCTACACATCCTCTTCATGACCTAGGAGGAGGCTTCATGGTATCTGAAGCAGAACATCCAGATTCAGTCACAGTTTTATTCCATACAACATCAAACTTGTGAACTCTCAAGTTTCCTCTTTCCGCCTTGTATTCAAAATGGACAGTGATTAATATGTGTGTGTGTGTGTGTGTGTGTGTGTGTGTAGTATAAGTATGTTGTATTATTATTGTTGTTGTGTTATTATTGCCTGATTTCTCTTCACCCTAAATTTGTTGAAAGTTTAGAAGTGTCTGATATGGCATTTAATAGCCACATTTTCCAATTCATTTTTTAAAAATATAACAAATCATTGGATTGTTTCCAGGATTTACTTGAGATAGATGGAAAATGCATCTAACTCCACTGAAGTGCTACAATTCAAGTTTCTTCAGTCTGGTGAATGCCAGATGTGTTGGACTGCAGCTCACATAATCTCTAATCAGCAGCTCTGTGTTACTGCCCTGTTCTTATTTTCTTAATTTTAATCCATACATGCACAAGGATGCACATACTAAATTTAATTCAAGGCTAGAAAATTAACACAATTCCTAGAGAAGATGAAAAAAGAAGGGAGATATATAGAAAAGATGGTCACAATCTTCTGTCATAAAAATTGCAGAAAGATTTTTTCCCTCCACCCATTCTATAGCAGAAATACACATAATTTGGGCATAGATTTTGTGGGATTTTTTTTTAATAAATTGACAAACTGTGGGAAGCTTTTGCTTTAGAGGAGGGTTGGATAACCTACAGCCAGCTTACTTTAATTTCATATAAATATAAACATTCAAAATTAGCCTTTGCAATTTCAAAATTGCTCACATCGATAATTTAGGAACCCCTTTTTTGGCTTACAGTTTCTCATTTTTAATGTGTTATTTTGACTAATTTTTCAGTTAAAATATTTCATATTTTAAAATATTCCATGTAATTTTATAAATACAAAATAAATGAACAATAATTATTTACACTGTTTCTTTTTTGCTTGTGTTGCTTTTTTATACTAAAGAAAAAGGAACCAAAGTAGGATACAAAAATTCAAAAGGAAAAGGAATAAGGTAAAAAAACAAAAACAAAAAGAAAGCAAGAATAAAAATCTTTGTGTGGGGGGGGTTTATATAACAGGTTTTTAAACATCAAATTGAACTCTGATCCCATGGAGTTTTATTGATCAGTTTTTTTATTGTGTTGTTTAAAACAGCAATCTCCAACCTTTCCGGCTCAGCAGACTGGCGGCAGCGGCAGGGGGTAGCGAGGATGGTTTCATGCTCATACATGTGCCGTTTTCATAAATGCAGCGTGGGGCACATATGTGCTTGCCCATCACTTCCACGGCCTGTTTTGAATGGGCTGTGGCATTGGGTTGCAGACCAGGGATTGGGGAACTCTGGTTTAAAAGCTAGTTCATAGGAAATACATCATAAAATCAGGATTTTAAATCAGATGTAAGAAAGTCTTTCCATCAAATTAATACAACATTTTAGCTATGTTCTAGCTATAGTTTCATTCCTTTTAATCTACATCAATAGATTCCAATATTTAAGGGACAATTGAATGTCATTTCAACTTCTTTAAATATTATTTCTCTCTTCAAGATTGTATGAAGTAAGTCTATTGTCTAAGATTGTATGAATTAAGTCATTGAATCAAAACAGGACAGTTGTAGAGCAAGCTCAAATCGTATGTCAGGATCCTTCATACTAAATACTGAACTGACATACAGAAATGCTGCATGTAATGACATCATGCAACTGGAAATTATTGGAAAGCAGAAGGTTGGCAATAGGAACCTCTCTTTCTACCCATGCATGTTTTGTTAGTCTCATTACTTTATAATCAAACGAAGACAGAATTTTAATTAGCTTATTATACTGCGTTTCTTATTTGCATTTATTTTGTAAATGGATGCTTCCTCCTGGATCCTAGCCTTGTCTTTAAAATTGCAAAAGCATTTAAAAGATTGTGGGACTACTTCTTAATAAACAAGAACATTTAATATTTTTCTTTTTCTGTTTTGATCAGTAGAAAAATTATACTTTTGTTAGTAAGCAAAAGTAAAAATCATTTGGTAGTTGTATTCTTTTTTGCATTTTAATTAGAATCATTTCATTCTTTTTCACTTTGAAGTAGGAGAAGACCTTAGTTCAACTTTGCTTGTTCAAAAACATGCATTTTATTCATTAGTGTTACTAGTTATTGGATTGGTGCCTCAGATGGCTTTGAAAAGATTTTTTGATAATGAGAAGTTTGCTTTGGGTGTCTACATAATGGAGACAAAAGTTTAAAATATATTTTACATTAAGTTAACTATAAAATAATTTGTCACTAGACTTTTTTTAAAAAATGCAGCTGTTTTCTGTGAACAACATATATCAAAAATACTCTGTTTGGAATGTCTATGGAGATTCTCAGTCATCCAGGTCATGGTTGTCCCAAAAGTGCTTTTTCAAGAGACAACTGGACTTTGTTTTTTCTTTGAAGACATTTCGCTTCTCATCCAAGAAGTGCCTTCAGCTCTGGTGGGAAATGGAAGGATTTATACTCCTTGCAGACAGCATTCTTTTAGCGGGTCGTTGAGGCCACCTCTGTGTTGACAGGGTCACTTGAGTGGTGCAAATGGGTGTGGAGACTTCTTGGAACTGTTGAAAGGACTGTGTTGTAGATTGAAGATAAATGATGTTGTATCCCTCCCCCTCTGTTGAGAGAGGGCTGTTCAATTTTGACATAGATGGCCTCTTTGACCCTTTTTTCAAACCAGTGGTCCTCTCTGTACAAAATGTGGACTTTGCTGTCTTCAAAAAAGTGGCCTTTGTACTGTATACCACATTGCTCAGTTTGTGTTTGGGTGTTTTATCATTGGGTTGGACAAGTTTCTGCTTTAGTGTATTCTTGGGTTTGAAGTGTGCATGTATGCTATGTTGCCTGAAGGTCCTCTTGAGCTTTTCCGATATTCCTGCAATGTATAGAATGACAACATTGCTTTGTTTATTGTTCTCTTTTTGTCTATTATGGAGGAGCTCCAGTAGGGTTTTTTCACACTTATGACCATTGCAGCATCCTCATGAACATGTGATTAAAATTCAGATGCTTGGCAATTGACTCATATTTATGATGGTTGCTATGATCCCCTTTTGTGACCTTCTACAAGCAAAGTCAATAGGAAAGCCAGATTTTGCTTAACAAGTAAACTAAGTTAACAACTTAGTTCAGTGATTCACTTAACTATGGCAAGAAAGGTCATAAACTGTGGCCAAATTCACTTAACAACTGACTCACTTAGCAATACAAATTTTGGACTCCATTGTGGTAGTAAATCAAGGACTAGGACCAGTGGTGGGATTCAGCCAGTTCGCACCACTTTGGGAGAACCAGTTTTTAACTTTCTGAGCAGTTTGGCAAACTGTTTGGAAGAAATCATTAGGGCAGAGAACCGGTTGTTAAATTACTTGAATCCCAACATTGACTAGGACCTCTATTTTGATTTTTGTCTATATTGTGCCTATATCCCATCTCATTATTGATTTGTATTTAGTGAATGCTTCCTGGTGAAGATTGGACCTTGAGCTATAAAACATAGCTCACTTATTTCTTGGCTTTTTATTTATCAACTTCCTTTGTTTCAATCTGTTTTGAGTTTTGAGGCATTTTGTACAGTTTTGTTTTATTCAATTAGTCTTGCTTGCTGAGATTCTGGCCTTTAGTTATCCACAATGAACCTTCTGTGCATCTGACTTGGTTCTCCAGTTCTTCATACCTCCTGTCCCAATTTTGCATGAATTTGAGCATTCATTTCTCACTATGCTCACAAACACAGTCAATGGAATATAAGACAATTTTTTGTCAAGAACTCCAGACAGAAAAAAATTGATAATCATAAGAGTTCTCATGCAAATTGTTCTTAATATTTGAGTTTAAAAATATGTTTAAAATGAGGACAAAACTGATGATCAGAGTGAGCATTTTGAGTTACAGGTAAGGTTTAGTTAAAGATATTATATATAATTTTGTATTTCCACTCTTCATTCATAAAAATTGTAGAAGATTCATTCAAAAAAATCTAGAAGATGAAAAGTAACAGATCCATTTCACCTTTTTAACCATGGTCCCTTGTCTAATGCCTCTACAATTATTATCTGTTTTAACAATTTACTGCATTTTCAAAACAGCTAGGCTTAATTCTCTTTCTTCTTTCTTATCTGGTTTTCAGTGACTAAAATTGTAAAATATGTTGCTTTCTGGAATGAAATTTGTATTTTCCTGTATAAGGCCTTGTGGAGGCAGATTGTTCTAGAAAGAGATACAGTATTGCTATGTTCTGTTCTAACTCTGAAAAACTGACAGGATTTTTGGAATTAAGTAGGGCACGTTGCCTGGATATATTCAGTTTTTAACAAGTACTGCTTTGTGTTTTGGCATCCCCATGCTTTCCACCCCCATCTTTCAATAGCTAAAGAGACAGTGAGAAAAAAAAACTGGTAAAAAGAAAATGAGAGAAGGAAGAGGAAGAAATGAATATTAATGAAGGCTATAAAAGTTGGAGGCATCACTTTAAATCCTTTGTTTACCTCTAAAGTATTAAAAAGTAACCTTGATTTTGTCCAGTTAAGATCAATATGCTGTCCTTTAAAATCTTATTAAGAAATATTGGGATACATAAATAAAAAGTACCAAACACATTAAAAGATCCTTCAGAATTTCCAGGGTTCTGAACTGAGTCCCTTTTTCCTCACCTTATCATCAGATGAATGAGGGAGGGGCGTGTCTGAGGAGTTTTCTCAAATTAATCTCTTGGAATGGACTTAAACTGCTCTTCTCTGATTGTTGCCTTGGTAACAGATTTTCCTACTGCACTTCAAGGCCAATGTCTATGCTTTCTACAACTTCTGATGTGTGGCAGGAAATGGCAGATGAAGATTGCTTCCTGATAGACTGGAGCAGCATTCTCCTCCCTGGTTGGGAACAGCAGGCAGCACTGGGTAGGCTCAGTCAGTAGACCAATCAGGACCGGGTCTGCAATGAAGCTTAGCCCCGCCCTTCCTGCTGCTCTCTCCAGTTTATCGACTCGGTCGACTTGGACAGTTTAGTCTCCTGCCTTTTCTTGCAAAAAAAAAAAAAAAATCCTTTTACACCAACATTTCTTTTAAGAACTAACAGGGCAATCAGGCTGAGCCTCTCGGCTGGGAGGATTCTTCCGGCCTTCCGGACGGCCGAACGAGGCTTCTGACTGCCGGCGAGCAGTCCATCAGGCTGGGCCCACAAGTTTGCTCCGTAGCCCTGTCCTGGCCCGCGCTTGCCCCGTTGCTGCTTCGGGCGAGGCTTGGCTGCAATCTAAAAGCCTTTGCTTAGCAGCTCTTCACAGATCCTTTGCTGGCCTTGCTCTGCTCATTCTGCTGGTTCGAATTCTTCTCCTGGCGCGAGGAGCGCAGTGAGTACTACGGGGCCTCCCTCCATTCTATCCCAAAAGCCTGATTGCCAAAATGGCAGATTCTCGTTCCTCCAAAGCTGGTCGTGGGGCTGCTTCCCAAAATTCCAGGAAACGCCACAATAGCGATCCTGGGGAGGGGACTTCAGGGCAGCAGCGCAGCCACAAAAAAACCAAGGTGGCCTCTGTCCCTCAACCTAAAGCAGCGCAAGCCTCAAAAGACGAGCAACGCAGGCATAGGGCCTTAGAAAGGGCCGTCCACAAGGCACAGCTTCAGGCCTCCAAGGACGCCATGGCTCCTCCTCCTCCTCAGGCATCCCTTCAGGAGCCTGTTTCTGAGGCCTCTCACCGCCATGCCCAGCCCCAGGCCTCCCACAGGGAATCACTTTCTCTGGATCGAATTGACTCGAGGGCTTCTCCCTCTTCCAGCACAGCAGCCATTTTGTTTGCCACACTGCCCCAAGATGGCCACCGTCACAGCCTTGTCTCACAGGCACGAGGGGATTCAGTTCAATCTGACTGTCAACCCCCTTCTTCTCCCCCTCCCCCACCCTCTCCCCCTCCTCCTCCTCCTCCCCCTCCCCCCTCTGCTAGTTCTGATTCTCTGCCAGCCACAATTTCACCTGCCCTGGCTTCCCTCATTGCAACAGCGATTCGCCAGGGGATATCGGAAGGCCTCAACCAGCGTGCAGAGTCGGTGGTGTCGGATTGTGCCAGTCATGTCAGCCATTTGTCGCACAGGAGGGAGGATTCGCCCCATCTGGATAGACCTTCCTCTCCAACCTCTGCTAGCCAGGTCTTTCTTTCTGCTGAAGACCTTGCCCTAGACCAGGAGTGGTCTGATAATGAGGGCCTTGAGCCTGACCAGCCAGCTTTCATTGGACTTTTCAAACCCCACCTTTTTCGCTCTCTACTCTTCAAAGCTCTCTCTGTTACTAAAATGTTACCAGCTTCTGCTTCCCAGGCTACTACTTCAGCCTCTGATGATCCATCTGCTTCTCTTTTTGCAGAACAGCCTGCCAGAGTGGACACCTTACCAGCACCAAAACTTTTCTTCGATGTGGTGAAGAGGCAATGGGCTTCCCCAGGCACTGGCCCCTTGCCCAATTCTCAGGATAAGAAGCTTTATGCTATTACTAATGAATTCTCTGACTTGTTACAGGTGCCAGTAGTGGATGCACCAGTTGTAGCCTTAGCCTCTTCCACCCACCTTGCTGGTCCTCCTGAGGAATCCCTGCGCCCTGAGGACAAACGAGCTGAGCGAACGCTAATTAAAGGACATCAAGCTTCTGCATGGGCGGTAAGGACCGCCTCAGCAACTTCTTTCTTCAACAGGGCCTCCATTCTCTGGCTGAAGCAGCTGCAGGATCGCATTCCAGCTTCTGACACACGTTCTCACCAAGACATTAATAAAATTCTTGCTGCGGTCGAATTCTCGGCCGATGCTACCCTGAACACGGCCCGTTTCGCAGCCAAGGCTATTGGATCTTCTGTCTCCTCCAGGAGGCTCCTCTGGCTCCGCCACTGGCAAGCCGATGCCAGGAATAAATGGCGCCTAGCAGCTGCCCCTTATGAACTAATAGTCTTTTTGGTTCTTCTCTCGATCCTATATTGGTTGAAACCAGAGATCACAAGAAGGTTTTTCCAGTCTTGTCTCCCAGGTCGGACTTTCGTCAACCAACCTACCGGAACCAGTCCTTTCGTCCCTCTGACAGTGGCTCCTCCTTCAACCGCTCCTCTCGCAACTTCTCCAGGGGTTCGCAAAATCAAGACTTTCAGGTCAGATCCAGTTCTAGATTTCCTCCCAGAAGGTCATTCCATGGCGGCAGAGGTCGCCCCTTCCGCAAGCCTCGTTGATCAGCCTCCAGACTCCCTGGTGGGTGGCCGTCTTTCCCTTTTCTCCAATGCCTGGGATGCCACTACCTCTGATGTTTGGGTTCGTTCTACCATTAGGGAGGGTCTTCGTTTGGAATTTAGTTGTTCCCCTCCTAGAGTTTTTGTCCCTTGTTCGGTATCTCAGGACCCTTCTTCCCGTGCCTGTATGGCCTCTGCTGTTGCCCATCTTCTTCAGATCAAGGCCATCGAGCCTGTTCCTCCTTCGGAGTGCAGGTCCGGTTTCTACTCCCGTCTGTTTCTGGTCCCCAAGTCCTCTGGGGGCTGGCGTGCCATTTTGGACCTGAAGTCATTGAACCGCTTCATAACCTACCGCAGGTTCAAGATGCACTCCCTGCAAACCATTTTGGAGTGCATTCATCAGGGTGACTTCCTTGCCTCGGTTGACTTAACCGAGGCCTATTTGCACGTCCGCATTTTTCCACCCCACCGCAAATTCCTCCGTTTTTATTTTAAGGGCTCTCATTATCAATATAGGGCTCTCCCCTTTGGCCTCTCTTCGGCTCCCAGGGTCTTTACTAAGTTGATGGCGGCCCTCGTCGCCCATATTAGGTCCCTCCCCATTCGTATTTTATTCTACCTGGATGATATTCTTATCCTCTCCTCCTCCCTTCCCGGAGCTCAGCAGGATATTTCAACTTCTATCCGTTTGTTTGAATCTCATGGTTTCCTAATCAATTGGGCCAAAAATTCTCTGACCCCCTCGACCCGTCTCCAGAATTTAGGGGCTGTCATAGACACTGTTTCATCTATGGTGTTTCTCTCACCGTCACGCCAGTCCAGTTTATCTGACCTAGCTTCTCAATGCCTGGAAGGCCGGCCGGTGTCCGTCCTCGTCCTTTCTCGTCTTCTGGGCAAAATGGTGTCCTCCTTCGACATCATCCCCTGGTCCCGTTTGCATAGCAGGCACCTCCAATGGTTCCTCCTCCCCTTTCAGCGTTCTTTGTCTGTTTCCTCGTTGCGCAAAGTTTCCCTTCCTTCGAAGGTTTTGGACTCCTTAAGGTGGTGGTCTTCTTCGGCACTTGCCAATGGTACCTTGTTTAGGGAACCTCATCGGTCTGTTCTTACTACCGATGCGAGCCTTTCCGGCTGGGGTGCGCACTTAGATTCCCATATGGTTCAGGGTCTTTGGACTGAAGTGGAGAGGGATTTTTCTATTAATCTTTTGGAATTACGGGCGATTTTCCTCGCCTTACGTCATTTTCTTCCCTTACTTCAGGGTAAGCACGTTCTTGTGTTAACCGATAATGTCTCCGCCAAGGCCCATGTTAATAGAGGGTGGTACCCACTCTAGGTCCCTTTTCCACGAATCCCTACAACTCGGCCTCTGGGCCGAGTCTCATTTGGCCTCTCTAAAGGCTTCTCACATTTCTGGCAAGTCTAACATTCAGGCTGATTCTCTTAGTCGCAATTTGGTGGACCATTCTGAATGGCAACTTCACCCTGATCTCTTCCTGGAGCTTTCTCACCGCTTTGGTCTTCCCGAGGTGGACTTGTTCGCTTCCCACGTCAACCATCAGGTTCCTCGTTTCCTTTCCAGATTTCCGTCCCCAGGGGCAGAAGCGGTGGATGCCCTTCGCTCTCCCTGGCCTCGGGGGGTGCTTCTTTATGTCTTCCCTCCCCTGCCACTCATCACCAAGGTCCTCAGGAAACTCCTAGCGGAGAAGTCGGAGCTAGTCCTCATAGCTCCACACTGGCCCCGCCGGCCCTGGTTTTCGGACCTGGTCTCCCTGTCCACGGCCAGTCCATGGCGAATACCGGACGATCGAATTTGCCTTCTACAAGGGGCTCTGGTCCATCCCGAGCCTCAATGGCTACAACTAACCGTTTGGAGACTGAGCGGGGATTCTTGACGAGGGCCAATATTCCTCCTGCCACCATTAGAACCATCCAGGCCGCGCGGCGCCCTTCCACTGCTCGTATTTACGAGTCTACCTGGCGCTCTTTTTCATCATGGTGCTCGGCCCGCCAGGTTTGCCCGACTTCGCCTTCGGTGGAGCACGTCATCGGTTTTCTCCAGGATGGCTTCGACTCCGGCCTTGCCCCTTCTACTCTGAAGCGACAGGTCGCGGCCTTGGCTTCCGTCTCTGCATGTGCTTCTCTGACAACTGTTACCAAGGATCCCTTGATCCGCCAATTTCTGCGGGGCGCTTCAAACCTGAGCCCTCCGGTCATTCACCGTTTCCCTACCTGGGATCTCTCAAAGGTTTTGTCCTCCCTCACTCAATCGCCCTTCGAACCTCTCCGGATGACTTCCTTGAAATTTCTCTCCTTTAAAGTGTCGTTTTTGGTGGCGGTTACATCCGCCCGTCGCATCTCCGAGCTGGCCGCTTTGTCAATCCGGCAAGACTTATGTGTTTTCCATCACGACAAGGTAGTCCTCCGTTTGGACCCCACGTTCCTTCCCAAAGTGAACTCTGTGTACCATCGTTCGCAGGAAATCGCCTTGCCCAATTTTTGCCCTCGCCCGTCTCACCGGCTCGAGAAAATGTGGCACAAGCTCGACGTCCGTAGGGCCTTGCGGATCTACCTTTCTTGTTCTGCCTCTTTTCGTAAGACGGAAGCCTTATTCGTCTCGTTCCAACCTACCACGATGGGAACCAAGGTTTCTGCTCCAACCTTGGGCCGATGGATCCGGGCCACAATTGCCTTTTCCTACGAGTCGCAATCGCTTGCGGTTCCCAACAGGGTGACTGCACATTCCACCAGGAGTGCAGCCACCTCCGCGGCTTGGGCTACTCAAGCGTCCTTGGAAGAAGTCTGCAAGGCAGCGACTTGGTCTACCCCAACACCTTTTATTAGACACTACCGTCTGGACGTCTACGCGTCGGCTGATGCGGCGTTTGGCAGACAGGTCCTGCAACGGGTTCATGTCTCCTGATCTGAGGCTCGCCCGAGCACTGCCCTCCCATTGGACATCAAGCTTCGGTATGTCCCAACGCTGCCTGCCGTTCCCAACCAGGGAGGAGAAAGGGCGTTGGTCCTACCTGATACGCCCGTTCTCTCCCGCGGGAGGGAACGGCAGGTAGCCCCCTCCCTATTGGGGCTGCGCCTTCGGATGTCGGGGCAGGGTGGGTTGTACTTACCTTTGCTTTCTATCAGCAGGAGACACACAACAGTCTGCAGTGATTACCTCACCGATAAACTGGAGAGAGCAGCAGGAAGGGCGGGGCTAAGCTTCATTGCAGACCCGGTCCTGATTGGTCTACTGACTGAGCCTACCCAGTGCTGCCTGCCGTTCCCTCCCGCGGGAGAGAACGGGCGTATCAGGTAGGACCAACGCCCTTTCTATATTTCTATCTTCCCTTCTTTATATTGAAGGAACCTGGTCATGCACATCAGCCCTCAATCCTTTGTTATTTACTGAAGTTCTGTAAATGCCTTCTTCTGCCTTCTTCAACTTGCCATCCTATAAATAAATTGTGACTGACATCCCTGGGTATCTGGCCACCTGGATCAACAAGAGAGAAATCATATAAATTAGAATCTCAGTATACCTAGTGAATATCAGGTTGAAGAGGTCATCTAACTTTAAAATTTTGCAGTAGCACCTGATTTACTGAACTTTTACAGAGCTAAGCAATTATATTGTAATATTTCGGTTAATACAGCCATAATGAACAGAACAATTTAAATCAAGAATAAAGATGAACTAACTTGTGTGTGTGTGTGTGTGTATTGAGGTTGGATGTGAAAAATTTAAGCATAGCTTTAAAAATGGAAGGCATTAATATGGGTTTAGAAATTGTGCAGTATATTTTCCCCCATTTTCATTAATATTAACTTTGCCCCATCCTTATACTGAAGGTATTCTCAAAATAAAGCATTGGATGCTAAAACTGTTTTGTTAACATCATAGCTGTTCACAGGATAATTCATTTCATATAGTTTATATTGCATACTTGCTGCATGTCCTTGTGTATGGAGTACCCACAGTTCAGATGTTTGTTTGTTTGTTGATGGGTTTAAGTATATTGAGGAGAACCAATTTAGTGCAGTTGTTAAAAACACAGAGCTAGAAATCCAGAGACTGTAAGTTCTAGTCCTTTGGGCACAAAGCCAGTTGAGTTACCTTGGTATAGACACACTTCTAGGAAGGAAGCAATGGCAAATCACATCTGAAGATGTTGCCAAGAAAACTGCAGGCACCAGGAGTAATGGCTGTAACCTTTATGAAGCTGAATATAGGTAGTCCTCAACTTATGACCACAATTGAGCCCAAAATTTATGTTGCTAAGTGAGAAATTTGTTGAGGTTTACCCCATTTTACAACTTTTCTTGCCACATTTGTTAACTGAATCACTGCAATTGTTAAATTAGTAACACTGTTGTTAAGTGAATCTGGTTTTCTCATTCACTGTCAGAAGGTTACAAAAAGTGATCATCTGACCCTGGGACCCCCACAACGTTTACGTATATATATACATATACATATACATATACATATACATATACATATACATATACATATACATAAACAATATATTTGTCTTCTTAAGTTTTTGCGGGTGTGCATATGCAAAAAATTAAAATCTCGGGTGTTTTTCCGTGTCATTGTAAATAAATTGGTTAAAATATTTAAAATCCTGGTTAAAATCCCAGCTTAAATTCTTCTAAAATCCTTACAGAGCACGACGTAGCGTGCCCAAAACTTGGGTTTGTATATTTTCATCGCTTCAATGGCTGAAAGGAGTGGTGGTGGTGGGGGATGAGATAATGGTATCTTTTGACATCGTTTCACTATTCACATTTATCCCCCAGGGGTTAGCAATACAGACCATCCAAGATTTATTATTGACAACAGAACCGAGAAACCCCAAAACCCCCAGCACGGATGACCTCATCCACCTACTGAAATTTTGCCTCAAAACCTATTTTACGTTTAACGACCAAATGTATGAACAAACCAAGGGCACACCGATGGGATCACCAATCTCGGGGGTGATTGCGGAGGCAGTCCTCCAGCGGTTAGAGCAGGAAGCGATGAAAATATACAAACCCAAGTTTTGGGCACGCTACGTCGATGACACATTCACCATCATCAAACAAAAGGATAGCACCAGGTTTATGGGAATCCTCAATTTCATATACCCGGATATCCAGTTCATGATGGAAGAGGAGGCCAATAATAAAACTAGCCTTCCTGGATGTGCAAATCAGCCGCAACCCAGATGGGAGCATCGACACAGAAGTATACTGAAAGACCACAAGCACAGATCACATTTTACACAACGAAAGCAATCACCCTAATGCGCAAAGTTAGCTGCATTCGGACATTATTTGGCAGGATAGATACCCATTACAGCACACGGGCAGCCAAAGCAAAGGAACGCGTGCATCTTTACTGGGTCTGCGCTCTCAATGGTTATCCGAGGGATTTTATCCATCGATGTATTACACCCAGGACCCGGCAGCCCATGGAGGGCGCATGCGGAACAACAACGTGGAGGGTGCTCCCATATATACAGGGGGTGTCCGAAACTGCAGCACGCATCCTTGCACCACATGGGGTTAGAGTGGCACACAGACCTGACCAAACACTGAGGAAGAGAGTAATGCGCCCGAAAGAAGCTTTGCCAAAGGAGGAGACTTCCTCAATAATCTATCGTATTAACTGCAGCAATTGCGCAGGTCATTACATAGGAGAAACATCAAAATGACTGAAAACGAGGGTGCATGAGCACAAACTAGCGGTCAGACGTAAGGAACAGTGCTCCCAGATTTGGATGCATATGGAGGAGCATGGTCATGAGTTCATCTTCCAAGAGACCGAAGTCGTTGCCCACGACGAAACAAAAGGAGGGCGCCTCTTGAAAGAAGCCTGTTTCTCTAACAACAACTCCCTCAATAGACATATTGACATACCACTGGCATACCAGGCTTTACGGCAGGAAAGACTTAAGGAGGACCGATCACTAAGACTGAATGGAGATCGGGGACAAATCTCCTCCTTTAGGCATGGAGAGTGGCCCAATGAAGGTGTGATAAACCCTGATAGAGGGCAAGAGAGTAGGTTAGGGAAACAGCAGAATGAGGAAGATGGGTGGGGGGGGGTAAGGAAGAACAACGCAGACCCATCACAAGATCATGGGTAAAACAAATGGGTTTAGAGGAGACAACGTGTGTGCCTAAAAGGGAAAGGCATAACAATGAGGGAGAGAGTGCTGGGAGAAATACCTTCAAAGCAATGCCTGATAACACTGCGTTACCCCCCAGGGAGAGAAAGAGGCAACACACAATGGGGAAGGAGGCAGGGGAAAGTGCATCATCATCGGTCAGCATGACTAAGGCAGAAAAAAAGATAACTACAGGGGAAAGGCAAGGGTGTGGGCCTGTTACACGCGCAATGACTAAATTGATCAGCATCACATAAAAGCAAGCAGCTCCTCAATGGGGATTTTATACTCTGACAAAGTCAGTAGGGGCCGACGAAAGCTTAGCACAAGTTTTAAAATAAAAAATTTTAAACATTCCGGAGATCGTGATGTCTATCGCCTCTTCTATAACTATACCTGGAACTCTATATATATATAAATTGCCAAGTGTCCGAATATTGATTTCATGACCATGGGGATGCTGCAATGGTCATAAGTGTGAAAAATTGTCATAAGTCATTTTTTTTCAGTGCCATTGTAACTTTCAACAGTCACTAAACAAACTGTTGTAAATCAAGGACTACCTGTATACCGGTGGTCCCCTCCCCTCCCCTCCCCGTTCAGGCCACAGTTTTCATTTCCCAAGACGGTGGGAAGAGTATTATTAAAATACTTGAGCCTGTAGTACAGTGGACTAAAGCACTGTAATTAACATGTGCTGCTTGCAATTACTGCAAGTTCAAATCTCACCAGGCTCAAGGCTGACTCAGCCTTCCATCCTTTCAAAGGTAGGTAAAATGAGGACCCAGATTGTGGGGGCAATAAGCTGACTTTGTATAAATATACAAAAGTATGAAGGCTATTGCTTAATGCATTGTAAGCTGCCCTGAGTCTCCGGAGAGAGATTAAAGCAAAAAAAATAATAATAAAATAGGAAGTTTTAGGTGATATTGCTACACCTATTTATCCTTCTTTTATACTAAATTATTTTTTGGGTTACTTATGCCCTTATGGCCTGCTATCTTAGTTTGAGCTGTTTAGAGATAGAGTTAGCACTAAATTCAACTGCATGTGAACATTTTTCATTTTGTGCTTTATTTTTGGTGATTCATTCTTCAATTTCCATTTGATGTTGCTTCATTCATTTTTCTATTTCATTATTGTCAGGGCTTTTTGTTTATCATCCATTTCACATCTATTATTTTACAAATAAAGTTTGTTTTCTGATATCTCTAAATTCAATAATTTCTGTTTGAAGACGGCATATGTCTCAAAAGGTGTCAGTTCTCCTATGGAATCAGACCTGACAATTTCAAAGAGATAGGAAAATTGGTCTACTTATATAGGTCATTGAAACGGTGTACAAATGATCACTTCCACATGTGTTGGTTACAGTTTTCATCAATATCCATTCATCATGGATATTAGCCATAAGAGTGATGCAGTTCAACTTAGGAGGGGAAAAGGCAGCTGCAAAATTCTGCTTCTCCTCCCCAATCCCCAGTCCTTTGTATTTCTAAGCATTGTAATGCAATATGTTTTATTAATTTCATAAATCCCTCTTTGGAAAATAAATTGAAGAAGTAAAACAAAACTTATTTCATTTCTTCTTCTGCATTTATTTGTTTCTCAAAGAAACATGTGAGTATTTGCTTCATTTTAGAAATAAATGTGTACCTCTGTGATTGCATGTAGACAACTAATTAGCACCAGCAGCATGCCTTTAATGTAATGCTTTCAAACCATCTTCTGGTCTTTTTCTTACATTTACAGCAATGAAACTGACCTCCCTAAAGTGGGAGAAGACATTCTGGTGAAGTCCTTACTTCCGAGGGCTTCTATTTATATTCTTCTGTTTTCTGGGTCATTCTTCACCAACATGGTGGCATCCAGATATCGTGGTATACAACTGACAAAACTTTCACCAGCTTAGTTTATGCTAGCTGGGAATTCTGGGAGTATTATCCAAGTATATGTATAAGGCACCTAATTAGAAAAGATTAGTTAGTCTGTATTGAGTGTGAATTCTGGGTGATAATAGTCCTGGCACCAGATTATTATTTGAAACGTCCTTTTGGTTCAGGATTTTAAATGCTATTTTTTTTCATTAATCTCTATGCAGCTGTGTACTGAACATAGAAGTCAGAGCAGTTTAGTGATCTCAGCTTTGAAATCTTTGAGTTAAAGGATCTTTTGTATACAACGAACACATCACAACTGTAGCTGTGGACTACAGCTAAGATGTTTAAAATTCGTCAGATTGATTATGACATCAGCTAGTGTGACCTCAATCGTCATCCTTCATGTCTTCATGGATTGAGCATCGCTAAGGAAACATATAATTTTTACCCTTCTCTACATTTATCCCAAGAGTGAAACCTCATTTGTAGTATAAAAAACATGTTAGAAAGGACTTGGATTTCTTGTGGACAATATACACCTCAAGAGTTTAATAGAAGTGCCAGAAAGAGTAGCTGTGGTTGTTTTATTATTATTATTATTATTATTATTATTATTATTATTATTATTATTATTATTATTGAAAAGTTTTACAAGAAATACAAACATTTTCTCCCCCCCTCCCCCCCTCCCTAGACTTCTCAGAACAAGCACAGGGTATAGACATTCACAAACATAGAACTAAAATATGCTAACAAATTATTGCATTCATATTTTCCCTAGATCTTTAACTCCTTATAACTCAAAAAACTATAAACATAAACTACTTAAAAATATTTCATTCATAAACTATATGAATCTTCTTATTCGGATGCTTCTTTTGTATATAGTCAATCCATCTTCTCCATTCCGATATGTATCTTTCATTTGAATGGTCTTTAAGATATTAGCTGTGGTTGTTCAAAGAGGAATTATAGTTCAGATACAAAGTTAGTCATTTGGGATAGTCAGATTTCTATTTGTTACCCTTAGAATGAATATGTGTGTAAAAATGTGTCCGCAGACTTATATTTGATTATGCATGGAACAATATATTACTTTTGTAATGCACTGGCTTATCTGTTCATACATCCTAAATCAAATATGTATCCAGTGTCTTTTGGATTTTCATAGGAAATGCTACAGTACTGCTTGTATGTTTCACTAGAAAAGCAACGATGTGAAAGGAAGTAGGTAACAGCTGCCATTTTTGAGACAGTAACTGCGGGGGTTTGCTTTCTGTCACCCATGTGTGCAATCTGTTAATACACATCCTGTTCATTTTATATCTGCATTCAGTGAGGATTTTTACTGGGGTATTGGATACAAGTAGCACATTATGTCCCAACCCTGGTAATATGCTAGTGATCTTGATACGTTGAAAATCAGCACAGTATTCTCTGTTCTCATGCATGAAGGCATAAGATTTTCTCACAAACATCAGTGTTAATTTGTAAATATTGAACTCTTGTTCTTTATTGTAAGGTAGGAGGGCAAGCTCAGGTTGTTCAGTAATCAACCATATACCTGTCCAAGCCCAGGATGCTGTGTTAACACACTACCTTCAGTAGCAGAACTGCAAAGAGATTATGGTCTATTTTCACCAATGTAGAATTAAGTAGATCAGCAGACTGACATGGTATAAAGAGTACATACAGTATGTTCCTGGGAAAAGCTATAAATATTTTCTTCTTATGTTTTAAATACTACATTTGTTTTGTTTTATTTTAAGCATCTGTTCTTCAACTTGTTTGATAAAAATGATAGCCCTTGTATAGAAGCAAGTACTGGTAAAGAAAAGGGACAAATAAAGCTAGCATTCTCAAGCCTTAACTCTGGGTTGTTGTTTCATTCATTGTCTAACTGCATATAGTTTTTAATCACTATATAAGTGTTACATTGGAATGATTTATGTTGGAAAGAAAAAGTGATTAGGAACATAAATTATTGCTTGCATTGTTGCAGAAAGAAGCTCTCATCCTTAGCTCATCATCCTAACTGCTATATTGACACAGAATAGATAACAAGGAGAAATATGAGACAGTTTAATTTCTTACTTAATTTGAACATTTTTATTTATTTACTGCTCTGGACAACACTAGTTCCCAAAACTAATTGCAAAATTCTTGTTTTGCATCACATTTGATTTTAGGGTGCCAGTCCAAATCTTCCCCTAAAAATTGGAAGCCAGAGTTTGTTCATAAACACAATGAACCTCCTGAGGCAGGGCTATCAAACTTGTGGCTTGCAGGCTGGATGTGTCACATGCTGGCCACGCCCATGCCTGATTTAGCAAAGGGGAAAAAGTTGTGATATGTCACGTGACACTGCCATGATGACGTGAGTTTGACACCCCTGTTCTGAGGGCTATCTAGATGCAAGATCAAACTCTCTGCTCTCTAAAGCACACTGTGATATTATTGAACATCCAGTTTAAGAGCACAGCCTAATTGTCTGTAATGAAACTTGTACCCTCCACAGGTAGCTGTCTAGTCTTTGCCCTTATGGTTTGATGGTCAATGTAAGAAATCTTCTGTATCACATATGTTAGGGAGTTCTGAGCTGTTTCATATTTGGAGGTTGCTTGGCAGATGCTTCAGTACACTATTCTTTTTTGCTGTGATTAAAAAAGGAAAAAGGACTTAGAGGAGGGAAAACAAGGAAATTAAACATTCCTCAAGAGGAAAGACAAGGGCACCTGTCCAAAATAATACATTTGGAATTGTAGAAAATTATCTCAGGGAAACCAGTATAGAAATGCTATAATGTATTTCAACAAGTGGTGAACATGTGCAGTAGGCTATGCTAGTTACGTAGGTGCAGTATAGCTAGCATAGCTTATTGCACATTTTCACCACTTCTTGTTAATCAAGCCAAGGTTTGATTTAATGTGCTGATCAGCTGGTTGGAAGTTAACATCATAGTGCAGCACAGTGGTGATAATGGCACTGGCAGGAGAGTAATTTCTGAGCCCAATTTGGAAACTTTCAGTAGAAGTGAATAGTGTGTTTATCACACTTTGTTTCAGATCCTAAATAGGCAGCAAAGTAGGAACTGTATCAAACCTGTGGTGCAAAATTTTACATGAATTTGTGGATTGCCAGTTCCGCACACAATTTAGGCTATCCTATCCTTTCTCAGAAAGCATCAGAGAGATTCCCTTGTTTTGTTTTGTTTTTTTCTATTGTCAAGTATAGCTTGCAATATTTTGTCCTTAAAAGGTTTGTTTTATTCCATTAGGTTTATGAAAGTTGCAACATTGGGTAACAATATGTTAAAATATACCAGTAGGGGCCATCAAATATCTATTCAAAATTAGCACACCAGATACGTTCTTTTATATGTAGAAGATACTTTATTATACTCAGAATAAGTGTACAGTCAAGTGTCTTCTATATACAAGAGAACACACCCTGTTTGCTAATTTAAATTAAGTGTCTCAGGGGGCTGCTACTGCAATTTTAAATGTTTGCAAAAGAATTGCCAAGTTTTGTAGCATGTCAAAATACTCTAAAATGTTACATTTGAAATGAATAAAGTGCTTTGCAGCATCATCTTGTTAACTGTTTTTCCAGCAAAAAAATAAAAAATAAAAATAGATAACAGAAATAGGTTTGTGGAAACTATAACATAAGTTACCTACATTTTCTTGAAGAAGCTACACAATCTTTCAAAAATTATTATATTTGTTCTTTTCTATGTTTAATAAATAAGATACGGTAAACAAAAGTTGATTACAAAAGAAGGTGACAGGACTCCTTAAATGTTTAATTTTCAAGGTGTGAAAAACCATATTTGACATACAGTAGAAAAAAAACATACATTTTAGGGTCTACTTCTAATTTGATTTGGCTAGGTCCTTTTGCTTAACTGCCAGGGTGGTTTAAAGCAGGGATACAGTATTGCAACAAGGCCGTGATGCTTTCATCCTTTGTATGTTGAATGGAAAAGCTGAAAAATATCTATTCAAGTGGACATTTATATTCACAGGATTTTTACAATTACATCAGCATGACCACCCCTGCATGTTCTCAAGTGTGACTTAGCATCCTTTTGTCCATTGTGTTGAATAGACATTGAAGTAGTCTGTATTCAGAAGCCTCATTTAAGGTGTTCTCTCAGTAATTGATTGAATCTCATTTTCTTTCAGGTAGACTGGACCTCACACATTTTATATTCTTGTTATACAACAGTTATAAGGGTATCTTCTTAGAACTGTATGACAAAAAATATTTATTAAGTGTTCTCCCCCTTTTACTACTGAAGCTGTGTAGTCAGTTTCCCCTCCTTGTATACACAATTTCTTTATAGGCAGTTGTATGAAAAGACAGTAGCTTTCATGCTGTTATTTTAAAACAGTCTGGACACCAAGATGACAGAACAGAATGTGAGGATGCAGCAGAAGGGCCCCGAATCCTATTCATTGCAGAAGGGGTGAGACTAGCTCCACTGGAAAAAGAAAGGGCAGGGTTGGCATCCAGAAACCCAACCCCACTCCAATGCCAGAAATGGAGCTTGTCAAGTACCACTCAAAGCCTTGAAAGTGTCACAGACACTGTTTTGCATATCAAATGCAAGACATTTGATAAAGTAGACTACAGCTTACTTCTTGGTCAGACAGAAAAATGTGGATAGACAGTACCACCCCGAGATGGATTTACA
The DNA here is from genome assembly GCA_022577455.1 of Arizona elegans. NCBI lineage: Eukaryota > Metazoa > Chordata > Lepidosauria > Squamata > Colubridae > Arizona > Arizona elegans. Next base: position 31,677,087 of record JAKOOJ010000006.1, on the reverse strand, counting down.
GTGGAACTCAGTGGTCCTCATTGGAACTATATCTATGTGGATGGAAGCATGCAGTCGGGTACCTGCATGCTTCCCTCCAAGATTCTGTCTTAGACCCAATGCTCTTCAACATCTTCATAAATGTTCTAGATGAGGGGATAGAAGGAATATTCATCAAATTTGCAGACAATACCAAGCAACGGGTGGGGGGAATTGCCAACACTTTGGAAGATAGACTCAAAATTCAGAGACTCTTGACAGACTTGAGTATTGGGCCCTATCCAACAAATGCAGTTCAGTGGTGAGAAAAGTAAGGTCCTGCTTACTATTAGGTAGGAAAAAATCAAATGCACAGTTATAGAATAGGCAGGACCTGGCTCAACAGTAGTAGCTGTGAGAGAGATCGAGATGTCTTAGTGACCACCTCTTACATATAAGCCAGCAATGTCTGCAATTGCCAAAAAAGCCAATGCAGTTCTATGGTGCACCAACAGAGGGATAGCATCAAATTCACGAGAAGTGACAGTGCTGTTCTATACTGCACCAGTAAGGCCACACTTGGAGCACTGTATCCTGTTCTGGTCACCATGATACAAAAAAGATGCTGAGCCCCTAGAGAGAGCACAGAGATGAATGGCTAAGAGAACTAAATCATGTTTAGCCTAATAAAGAGAAGGCTTGAGTGTGACATAACCATCTTTCAATATTTGAAAGGCTATCACATGGAAGAGTGGGTTGATTTATTCTCCAAAGCCACTGAGGGCAGGACAAGAAGCAATAGGTGGAAGCTCATCAGAGGGAGATCCAACCTGGAACTAAGAAGAAATTTCCTAACAGTGAGAACAATTAGTCAGTGGAACAGCTTGCCTCCTGGAGTTGTGACTGCTGTCTCACTGGAGGGTTTCAAGAAAAGATTGGACATTTGTCCGGGATGGAAAAAGGATCCTGCCTTGCACAGTGGGTTGGATTAGAAGACCTTCATGGTCCTTAGAGGCCACAGGCAAGCTTTTTTTCTTGTGCGAAAACACATACATCATTTTGTGTATGCATACCCAAAATGGAGCAATGACATAGGACGGGGGAAGAAAACAAAAATGTATCAAATTACCCATAGAACAGATAATCCTGAATTTATGCTGGGTTTTTAAAAACTTTTTTTTTAATGGTTGTGGTAAATGAATGTGCAGTGAATCTTAGTGGAAATAATCATGCTATATTTTGGGGTGACTTGATTTCTTGTAATTCTCAGGTGGAATAATACATTTAATACAACCATTATACTTCATGTTCTCTATTATAGCCAGAGTAAGAGTTATGAAGTTTTTGTTTCTGCTGTTACCAGGTTCATTTCTGAGCTGGGAATAAAGAACATGGGCAGTTGCTTGAATCAGAGATGAAGTTTATTCTGAGAGTGCAACATTCAGTCAGCTGTCACAGGTGACCATGCCAAGCCCTATCCTGCAAGCCCTTATACAGAGAAACCTTTGCCTTTGATTCCCAACCTTTTGGGCAGCAGGACCAGTTCAGTGGAGAGAGGTTTTTCTATGGACCGGAGGGGTTGTAGTTTTGTGTGCAGCCTGCATCCTGCAGATGGGGCTTTGCTTGTTTGTGCGGCCCGTTTTCTGGCATGCCACTGACAAGTGCTGGTCCATGGACTGGAGGTTGGGGACCCCTGCTTTAAAGCACACAAAATCATGCCCTCTAGCAATTCCAAGAAAATACATGTCCTGCATTCAGAGAAATGCTACTTTTGCAGTCAGGAACTGTTGAGCTTGTTTAACATTTGTTGGTTAAAACCAGTAATTTCTTTGGGGGAGAGGACCTTTTTTTTTAATTTGATCAAAGACATCTTAGGTTAAGTTTCAGACATGGAGGGATGTTCACTTTATTATATTGGTGTTTTTTGCTGCTGTTTGATTTTTTTCTAGAACTTATTTTAATTTGTGATTTTGAATCCTTTGTCCTGAAAAGAAGAATGTGTGGTGCAAGAACTATGCTTTTCTTTCTACCATTTATATGTAGACTATAAGTGTTGGAAAGCCAAAATTGTAGGAGTTACCGATAGTCTTTGGTACTAAGAGCTGGTCTTTAGATCAATTTAGAAACTAGTACATTTTTGACAAGCAGAAGAAACAAGTGGGTTTAACATTTTTGCATTTAATTACTAAGATTCGGTGGGCAAAAATGTTGTTGCTTGAAGGAAAGAGAAAAAATCAGATGCAAAAATACTATCAATAGACAAAAACAAATCTTAAAACATTTGTTTTAAATACTCAACTTCATTGATAAATTGCATAGCCTTTAATTTTTCCTGTGCAAGTTGCTACCTAGCTCTTGAAGATTATTTCAGTGATCTACATGTCAACATTTCATTTGTATGGGAGAATGTACAGGACATTGCAAGTGGAAAATGTTACTTCTAAAAGTTGACAAGGCTGCATTGTAAAACCAGAAGCAACTCAGATTGTCCATTGTTCTCATTTTAGTTTGGCAGTAAGATGCTAATTCATTGTGTTGTGATTGGGTACTTTTAAAAATGTGTTTCTTTCATGTCATGAATACAAAGAGATGTTTTCTTTCATCTCTACAGTATTTAACCTCTTACTGGATATATTAAAATATCAAACACTGGATTATGTAGCATTGCCTAATATATTAGACCATAGTGGAATGCATATTTTATATGTATTTTCTCAAATTTAAATTTCACATGCTTCCAGGAAAATACCCATGTAATAATATGGAAATAATTCATAATATTTATGCATATGAATTTAAATGTCTAATTATTTAACCTTTTTGTTAAGGTTGAAGTATCAGACTGGTAAAGATAATGCCTTGCTTACATATCCATTCCACTCCATGATTCATTTCCTATTTACAAAACTGTTGTTCTCAACAACCTCTGCATGTAGTTGAACTATATTGAAGCAAGAGGAAAATAGCAGTATAACCAAAATTTATTCCAGAAAGTAATTATGTGTGATGAGCAACAATGTTTAATTTCACCTGTTTCTTTGCTGTTGTTGCTGTTGCTGCTGCTGCTGTTGTTTTAAAAAGAGG